>CM037852.1:153535407-154135407 GCA_021234595.1 Delia radicum
AAAAACGAATAATCAAAAATTTACCGATTTTGGGAAAATTTGTTAAAACAAATGGTAATGGACGAAATAAAACGAAAACGAAGAAATAACAGAAATTTTAAAACTATAATTAAATATTTATGTTTTGGTATTGCTATTTTACAACGATACCACGTTAGCACTTAAACTGTAAATTCCATTTATGTAATTTCTAGGGTAACTTAAAAAGACCTAACATCTCGATATACTGGAACTATCGCCGAAATATATTTAACTTTTTAACGATTTTCAAAATCGCAATTTTTTTTATCACGATATAATAATGCCAAATGGGGTATGATTGAGAAATCTTTTGGCGTTACTATACTCTAAAATAATTGCATTTGATAATTGGTATTGTTGTACACTAAGAGAATTCTCTGCATGATATAAATGAATTTTTGCATAAAAGCAATGAAGTTGCACTGGATCTCGTCCATTGAAACTTTTCATAGAATTTTTTGAAAAATATCATCTTATTTATTAAAAGTTTCATTCATTCAATGAAGAAGTCTTATCAAAAAACTAGTTTCATAAAAAGTATGAAGCTTTTCATTAAATTAAAGGGAAATTACCTTCTCTTTGTGAAGAGAAATTCTCTACTAAAAATGTTAAGATTCCAGGGTAAAATACTTTAATTACACGGTGCTACAGTGAAAAATAAAATTGGAAACGACCTAGCGTGGGTTATAGGCCTTGTTGAGTACATTACAAATTGTGTCAAAAAAATTCAGAAGTTATTCTAAAAAAACCGTTTTCAGTGACGTTCGTCAACTTATCGACCTGTAACTCAGTCAGTTTTGTCCGATTTAAATTTTTTTAACGGGTTTGGAAAGAAAACTGATTACGCTTTAAAATGACGTGCATTTTTTGATACATTTGTAAGTTATAAGTATTGTTTTTGTTAAGAATATCTACAAAAAAAACGAAAATTATAAACTTTTTTGATTTTAATAGCTTTTCATTGCTTATTTAATATGAAAGCTTATACAAATTTATACCAACGTATAAAGAAAATTTAGTTCTTAACAAAACATGGTTTTCATTTTTCAAATCGGATGAAAATTGTAAAAGTTATTCAACTTTTCATTAACACCTCTTTTTAACTATACATGTTAACTTAGGTTAAGCTATTTGTACAGTTTTTAATTTACGTTTGTAAGTCAAGTGGTTTTCCAAAAGTAAAGTCTGCAATCCAAAAATTTTTACTTTAGAAAAAGTTCAGTTTTGGAAATATAAACCGATTTTAACAAATAATATCTCGTTTTTTTCGATATAAAATTGTCTCTAAAATACAGTGCAAAAAAAGATAGGGTTTCATAGAAAAAAATTAAAATAACTCTTGTTGAATTTGAAAAATTAGGAAAAAATAAAAAAAATGAGAAACTGTTGATAAACACCCAGGAAAAAATTACACATTCCAAAAAGAAGGTGATGCCCACACTTGCTTACATATCTCATTGCCAAATTTAGTAACTGCAATACCAAACTCATTCCAACGATAGAGTCAAAAAAGCAAGTAGTATTGTAATCAATTCTTTAAATTTAAACCAGAAAGCATGAACTCAATAACAAAGTAATTATTTACTTAAAATGTTATTAACTTATATATATAACTTTTTGTACTCAAGAAGTAATCATATACTTTTTCCTAATAAAAGGACGCTATTGGAAGTAGTTCCTAATTTTAAAAAACGAAGTTATACAATTTTAAAGAACATATCTCATAAATTTTTTAAACAAATTTTTATTTGCAGGAAAATAATACTAAAAACAGAAATTGCATGTTGCCTAAATTTTGTTAAACTGTGGTTAGGTATTATTTAGGGAAGCGCACGTGAGCAGAAAATTGTAAGTGGAAGTTGAAATTACTGACGTTATCGTGAGTGAGTGTAAAAAAAATTTAGAGGGTGATTGTGCGTGAGTCATATTTTTGTTTTTCAATTTTGAATTGTTCTTTTTTTTGAAAAATTTATATTTTCGTGGTTTATAGCTCCAAAATTATAACAAACCCATGTTATCATAACAATTCGATGTTTCACTTTTTAGTATTTTATTTTCGTATGAGTTTTGATCGTTATATTTGAGTGACCTAGGAGAATCACGTGTGAGTAAAAGTTGAATTTACTTATGGAACTACTTCTTTTTTTTAAATGTAAGTACTTTTTATTTTTTCTAGGGAACTATTTATTTAATTTTTTTTTTGTGTAAGTACTTCGTAGTTTTATAATGGAACTATTTCTTTATTAAAAAATGTATGTAGTTCTTAAAAATATAAACTAAATGGTTCTTCAGTAAAAAAATAATCAATTCTAAAGAATCAATTATTTTAGTCTCACGCCCTGTTAAAAGAATCGATTAGGTAATCTAGTAAGGAATGCGTTCTGCCCAAAATGCTAAATTACAAACCCGCTTACCTTTTCGAAAATTTTTTGCTGGGCACTTGCCTAATTTCATGGAATATATATTTTATGAGTACATTTCATGAAAGCTTAATTCTTTGCCTTTCCAAAACTGTTTAAAATTTTGAAATTGGTCAAAAATGTGTGAGTTAGAGGTACTAAAGTGCTTCGACCTACCCCAAAACAGTTCTTTTGAAAATAACTCAAAATTTTGAGGGTGTTTCAAAATTTTTGAAAACGGTTTTTGTATGTCCTCACCTAGGCCTACAACCCCCACTAGGTTGGTTTTCAAGTTCTGACAAAAATTAGTTTTTTGTAGCAGTGTGTTATGTATTTATAAAATTATTTTCATTCGTTCGATTAATCGAGTAGTTTTTAAAAACTATTCGTTTGATCGTTCGATCAATAATTTTTTGATCGTTTATTCGAACAAAATAAAAACCCGAATAAATGACAACCCTATTTCAGTTTCAATTCAAAAGTTTTACATTAAATTTCATAGAACTTCACTGGTGTTCTCTGTTTCATTTTGTATAACCATTTGTTTACTTTATAAATGCACTTTACTGTACTCAGTATAATAAAATTGCATTCAATTCTATTTATATAATGTTTAATTTAATTTTACATGTGACTTTTTTATTCAATATCTCATTGTTTACAAACATTTAGTTGAAAATTGTTTACATTTAAAATTAACAAATTGAATAGTACTTTAGCTACCGTTTAAAGAAGGAAAAGTTGAAGTCAAACGAAAGACATTTATGGGTTTATATGTTAATTAGTGGAATTTTTGAAATAAAACAAAATGAATATTCGGTTTTGTCGATTATTGTAATACCCTCCTCTGTGATATTGAAAATTTTAAAAAAAGTACATCGATGGTCATGAATTGTTACATGAAATCATAGATTTTAAAATACTACTTTTAACATAGATTTTAAAATACTAAATAATTAAAATAGCGTTATGCGTAAAATACCATTGCCGATATAACTTAAATATCAATATACTTAAAATAGCAGACACGAGATTTTATGAGACTTTTGAGACAGTATTTAGAACACCGAAATTAAGCCATATACGAGTTTCCAGCCTATTACCTGGATTCCGGAGGTGAAACCCTTATTTACCTGGACTAAATAAATAATCGCTGTAAATAGATATATATTTTACCAAAGCTTGATCATGAACTAACCCGTAGTTAGAATTCATACAAAATGGGGCTAGAATTGTCGATGCGCTTCCAAAGCAAATCCAGAAGGAATGATTTGTGTTCGCGATGTCCCACTTGGTATGTCTCTTTTAAGCAGGTGAAAAGAGCTTTTTTCATGTGCCCTTAGAAGCAATAAATTCATGCCTTCTTAGGCAATAAGAAGCGCTTTTTTTATATGTTGACAACATTAATGCTTCATAGTATGCATTCTTTTTTGCTTCATTGTAAGCGTTACTCACAGCTTTAAAGAAGGCATTTTGGGAAACACAACAGAATTGCTTTATTGTATGCAAGGCGGTGAAGCGCTTTTTTGGAAGCATAAATTTGTAGTTATTGCTTACCAAATCCAGATCAATTTTTGCTGGGTGTGCATTAGAGCGTACATTTTTTCTAACTTTCTATTTTTACCAATTATTGTTGCGATAATAGTAGAACTATGTCTTAAAATTAGATGGTGTGAATTTGACAGAAATCAGATGGCATTAACCCGAGGCGCTCTGCGTACAAAGTTTTCGATTTTTGAACATTTTCCTTAAACTGCTTTAATAAAACTATGTCTTGCGATACATAATTTTTAATACATTTTGGCTTTGCTAAGCACGAATATTAAAAAAAATTGAAATCGGACGAACTGTTTTCGAGATATCGCTACTTGATTTCTTTTAAAAATGGAGCAATCTACACATTTTTTAAAAATCATCCTAAATTTTTTATTTTTGCACTAGCAAAATAGACACAATTAATAAAACGTGTTTGATTATTAAGAAGACAAGAATGGACCAATATTGATAATTAAGAGGCTCTTTATTAAAGCTCTGCCTAGTCTGGAGGCTCTAGCTTTTCTAAAACTTCGGGTTCTGATGAGATCTTTAGCCAGATCGAAATACTACTATCAGCCTAGCTAATATGTTTGATTTGCTTTATTTTTCTAAATATACGGAGGTTGGAAGCTCGTTATAAATTAAAAATAACATAAAAAAAGCTCGATGTATAAAAACACAAAACACTAATAAAACTGTGAACACTACTTTTAATTTTAGCATAATTATGTCAATATTGGTTGAAGGATAACTTGTAAGTTGACCTACAAATATCATTTAAAAACAGAAAATTTACATAGTAAAATTGTTATAGTTTTCAATTTTATACACATGATTATTGAAGGAATATTTAATTTAACTTTTGATTGTCATTAATTAATGCTTTGATTGCTGTAGCACTAGGTCCAATAGATTTGTGGCAACCTGCGCAAAACACCACTGATATATGGACAACAAATTCAAATTTATTTAAAAAATATATTTTGTGATACATGATGCCTTATTTCAGATATAATTATGAGCAAATGAGAGCATGTATTGTGTAGTAGTATTTGAGTGCAGAAACAAAAAATTCTAAGATAATTTTTAAAAAACTTGTAGAACAGAGGAAAAAAGTTTTTAACGAAATATCTCGAAAACCGTTAGTCCGATTTTAAAAACTTTAAAATATTCGTGTTCAACATGCCAAAATTAATAAAGCAAATTAAATAAAATAAAGCAAATTAAGAAAAAATTCCAAAAATCGAAAACTTTGGTAGCGGGGCGCCACGGGTTAAAGCTATCCGATTTTTCTCAAATTTGCACCAAATAACTTTTCGACCTAATTCTACAATAATCTGAACAATAAATTTAAATTTTTCAACAAAAGTTTTCTTCATACAAAAAGTGCCGCTATTCTATTAAACTATATGTGCTTTCCTTATAGTTTTATATAGTTTTACATATAATCCCATACATGTTTTGGTACAGCTCAATATCAAATTACCTTATTACGTATGGCTTCACACATAACCGTATTCATTTTATAACGAAACTATTTAGCAGTAATTTCTTTTATATAATTTCAAATAAAAAATACGTACATTTTTTAAAACAAAAGCACTGAAATATTTTTTTTTTATTTAAATTTATTTTCATCGGGATAAACATTAATTGCATTTATAGTAATTAAATGTGCTAAAATCCCAAAACTTATTTAACAAATTGTGAAAAGCAATCTGATGTAGGCGTGTCCCTATCCGGATTTCATTCCTGCCTAAGGAAATCTTCAGGGGACTTTGTTATTAGAATTTCTAGAGATATTTGTTATGTTAAATCACAAACTCAATGAGAATTTCTTGTCCTCGTCTAGGAGCGAGATTCAAAATTTAAAATATCAAAGAAAAACCAAAACAACAACAAAAAATTGTCACAATTGGCTTTGTCATCTTCCAAATACTACTCTGTTTTTTGACAGACCTAGCAATGTAGTGACGTTTATTCCAGTAAATCAACAATAGAAAATCATATGTTTTCTATTAGTGTCAGTTACATTTAAATTTGCACAAGCACCTGCATATTTGTTATTTAAATTTATTTTCATCGGGATAAACATTAATTGCATTTATAGTAATTAAATGTGCTAAAATCCCAAAACTTATTTAACAAATTGTGAAAAGCAATCTGATGTAGGCGTGTCCCTATCCGGATTTCATTCCTGCCTAAGGAAATCTTCAGGGGACTTTGTTATTAGAATTTCTAGAGATATTTGTTATGTTAAATCACAAACTCAATGAGAATTTCTTGTCCTCGTCTAGGAGCGAGATTCAAAATTTAAAATATCAAAGAAAAACCAAAACAACAACAAAAAATTGTCACAATTGGCTTTGTCATCTTCCAAATACTACTCTGTTTTTTTGACAGACCTAGCAATGTAGTGACGTTTATTCCAGTAAATCAACAATAGAAAATCATATGTTTTCTATTAGTGTCAGTTACATTTAAATTTGCACAAGCACCTGCATATTTGTTATTTAAATTTATTTTCATCGGGATAAACATTAATTGCATTTATAGTAATTAAATGTGCTAAAATCCCAAAACTTATTTAACAAATTGTGAAAAGCAATCTGATGTAGGCGTGTCCCTATCCGGATTTCATTCCTGCCTAAGGAAATCTTCAGGGGACTTTGTTATTAGAATTTCTAGAGATATTTGTTATGTTAAATCACAAACTCAATGAGAATTTCTTGTCCTCGTCTAGGAGCGAGATTCAAAATTTAAAATATCAAAGAAAAACCAAAACAACAACAAAAAATTGTCACAATTGGCTTTGTCATCTTCCAAATACTACTCTGTTTTTTTGACAGACCTAGCAATGTAGTGACGTTTATTCCAGTAAATCAACAATAGAAAATCATATGTTTTCTATTAGTGTCAGTTACATTTAAATTTGCACAAGCACCTGCATATTTGTTATTTAAATTTATTTTCATCGGGATAAACATTAATTGCATTTATAGTAATTAAATGTGCTAAAATCCCAAAACTTATTTAACAAATTGTGAAAAGCAATCTGATGTAGGCGTGTCCCTATCCGGATTTCATTCCTGCCTAAGGAAATCTTCAGGGGACTTTGTTATTAGAATTTCTAGAGATATTTGTTATGTTAAATCACAAACTCAATGAGAATTTCTTGTCCTCGTCTAGGAGCGAGATTCAAAATTTAAAATATCAAAGAAAAACCAAAACAACAACAAAAAATTGTCACAATTGGCTTTGTCATCTTCCAAATACTACTCTGTTTTTTTGACAGACCTAGCAATGTAGTGACGTTTATTCCAGTAAATCAACAATAGAAAATCATATGTTTTCTATTAGTGTCAGTTACATTTAAATTTGCACAAGCACCTGCATATTTGTTATTTAAATTTATTTTCATCGGGATAAACATTAATTGCATTTATAGTAATTAAATGTGCTAAAATCCCAAAACTTATTTAACAAATTGTGAAAAGCAATCTGATGTAGGCGTGTCCCTATCCGGATTTCATTCCTGCCTAAGGAAATCTTCAGGGGACTTTGTTATTAGAATTTCTAGAGATATTTGTTATGTTAAATCACAAACTCAATGAGAATTTCTTGTCCTCGTCTAGGAGCGAGATTCAAAATTTAAAATATCAAAGAAAAACCAAAACAACAACAAAAAATTGTCACAATTGGCTTTGTCATCTTCCAAATACTACTCTGTTTTTTTGACAGACCTAGCAATGTAGTGACGTTTATTCCAGTAAATCAACAATAGAAAATCATATGTTTTCTATTAGTGTCAGTTACATTTAAATTTGCACAAGCACCTGCATATTTGTTATTTAAATTTATTTTCATCGGGATAAACATTAATTGCATTTATAGTAATTAAATGTGCTAAAATCCCAAAACTTATTTAACAAATTGTGAAAAGCAATCTGATGTAGGCGTGTCCCTATCCGGATTTCATTCCTGCCTAAGGAAATCTTCAGGGGACTTTGTTATTAGAATTTCTAGAGATATTTGTTATGTTAAATCACAAACTCAATGAGAATTTCTTGTCCTCGTCTAGGAGCGAGATTCAAAATTTAAAATATCAAAGAAAAACCAAAACAACAACAAAAAATTGTCACAATTGGCTTTGTCATCTTCCAAATACTACTCTGTTTTTTTGACAGACCTAGCAATGTAGTGACGTTTATTCCAGTAAATCAACAATAGAAAATCATATGTTTTCTATTAGTGTCAGTTACATTTAAATTTGCACAAGCACCTGCATATTTGTTATTTAAATTTATTTTCATCGGGATAAACATTAATTGCATTTATAGTAATTAAATGTGCTAAAATCCCAAAACTTATTTAACAAATTGTGAAAAGCAATCTGATGTAGGCGTGTCCCTATCCGGATTTCATTCCTGCCTAAGGAAATCTTCAGGGGACTTTGTTATTAGAATTTCTAGAGATATTTGTTATGTTAAATCACAAACTCAATGAGAATTTCTTGTCCTCGTCTAGGAGCGAGATTCAAAATTTAAAATATCAAAGAAAAACCAAAACAACAACAAAAAATTGTCACAATTGGCTTTGTCATCTTCCAAATACTACTCTGTTTTTTTGACAGACCTAGCAATGTAGTGACGTTTATTCCAGTAAATCAACAATAGAAAATCATATGTTTTCTATTAGTGTCAGTTACATTTAAATTTGCACAAGCACCTGCATATTTGTTATTTAAATTTATTTTCATCGGGATAAACATTAATTGCATTTATAGTAATTAAATGTGCTAAAATCCCAAAACTTATTTAACAAATTGTGAAAAGCAATCTGATGTAGGCGTGTCCCTATCCGGATTTCATTCCTGCCTAAGGAAATCTTCAGGGGACTTTGTTATTAGAATTTCTAGAGATATTTGTTATGTTAAATCACAAACTCAATGAGAATTTCTTGTCCTCGTCTAGGAACGAGATTCAAAATTTAAAATATCAAAGAAAAACCAAAACAACAACAAAAAATTGTCACAATTGGCTTTGTCATCTTCCAAATACTACTCTGTTTTTTTGACAGACCTAGCAATGTAGTGACGTTTATTCCAGTAAATCAACAATAGAAAATCATATGTTTTCTATTAGTGTCAGTTACATTTAAATTTGCACAAGCACCTGCATATTTGTTATTTAAATTTATTTTCATCGGGATAAACATTAATTGCATTTATAGTAATTAAATGTGCTAAAATCCCAAAACTTATTTAACAAATTGTGAAAAGCAATCTGATGTAGGCGTGTCCCTATCCGGATTTCATTCCTGCCTAAGGAAATCTTCAGGGGACTTTGTTATTAGAATTTCTAGAGATATTTGTTATGTTAAATCACAAACTCAATGAGAATTTCTTGTCCTCGTCTAGGAGCGAGATTCAAAATTTAAAATATCAAAGAAAAACCAAAACAACAACAAAAAATTGTCACAATTGGCTTTGTCATCTTCCAAATACTACTCTGTTTTTTTGACAGACCTAGCAATGTAGTGACGTTTATTCCAGTAAATCAACAATAGAAAATCATATGTTTTCTATTAGTGTCAGTTACATTTAAATTTGCACAAGCACCTGCATATTTGTTATTTAAATTTATTTTCATCGGGATAAACATTAATTGCATTTATAGTAATTAAATGTGCTAAAATCCCAAAACTTATTTAACAAATTGTGAAAAGCAATCTGATGTAGGCGTGTCCCTATCCGGATTTCATTCCTGCCTAAGGAAATCTTCAGGGGACTTTGTTATTAGAATTTCTAGAGATATTTGTTATGTTAAATCACAAACTCAATGAGAATTTCTTGTCCTCGTCTAGGAGCGAGATTCAAAATTTAAAATATCAAAGAAAAACCAAAACAACAACAAAAAACAGAGTAGTATTTGGAAGATGACAAAGCCAATTGTGACAATTTTTGTTGTTGTTTTGGTTTTTCTTTGATATTTTAAATTTTGAATCTCGCTCCTAGACGAGGACAAGAAATTCTCATTGAGTTTGTGATTTAACATAACAAATATCTCTAGAAATTCTAATAACAAAGTCCCCTGAAGATTTCCTTAGGCAGGAATGAAATCCGGATAGGGACACGCCTACATCAGATTGCTTTTCACAATTTGTTAAATAAGTTTTGGGATTTTAGCACATTTAATTACTATAAATGCAATTAATGTTTATCCCGATGAAAATAAATTTAAATAACAAATATGCAGGTGCTTGTGCAAATTTAAATGTAACTGACACTAATAGAAAACATATGATTTTCTATTGTTGATTTACTGGAATAAACGTCACTACATTGCTAGGTCTGTCAAAAAAACAGAGTAGTATTTGGAAGATGACAAAGCCAATTGTGACAATTTTTTGTTGTTGTTTTGGTTTTTCTTTGATATTTTAAATTTTGAATCTCGCTCCTAGACGAGGACAAGAAATTCTCATTGAGTTTGTGATTTAACATAACAAATATCTCTAGAAATTCTAATAACAAAGTCCCCTGAAGATTTCCTTAGGCAGGAATGAAATCCGGATAGGGACACGCCTACATCAGATTGCTTTTCACAATTTGTTAAATAAGTTTTGGGATTTTAGCACATTTAATTACTATAAATGCAATTAATGTTTATCCCGATGAAAATAAATTTAAATAACAAATATGCAGGTGCTTGTGCAAATTTAAATGTAACTGACACTAATAGAAAACATATGATTTTCTATTGTTGATTTACTGGAATAAACGTCACTACATTGCTAGGTCTGTCAAAAAAACAGAGTAGTATTTGGAAGATGACAAAGCCAATTGTGACAATTTTTTGTTGTTGTTTTGGTTTTTCTTTGATATTTTAAATTTTGAATCTCGCTCCTAGACGAGGACAAGAAATTCTCATTGAGTTTGTGATTTAACATAACAAATATCTCTAGAAATTCTAATAACAAAGTCCCCTGAAGATTTCCTTAGGCAGGAATGAAATCCGGATAGGGACACGCCTACATCAGATTGCTTTTCACAATTTGTTAAATAAGTTTTGGGATTTTAGCACATTTAATTACTATAAATGCAATTAATGTTTATCCCGATGAAAATAAATTTAAATAACAAATATGCAGGTGCTTGTGCAAATTTAAATGTAACTGACACTAATAGAAAACATATGATTTTCTATTGTTGATTTACTGGAATAAACGTCACTACATTGCTAGGTCTGTCAAAAAAACAGAGTAGTATTTGGAAGATGACAAAGCCAATTGTGACAATTTTTTGTTGTTGTTTTGGTTTTTCTTTGATATTTTAAATTTTGAATCTCGCTCCTAGACGAGGACAAGAAATTCTCATTGAGTTTGTGATTTAACATAACAAATATCTCTAGAAATTCTAATAACAAAGTCCCCTGAAGATTTCCTTAGGCAGGAATGAAATCCGGATAGGGACACGCCTACATCAGATTGCTTTTCACAATTTGTTAAATAAGTTTTGGGATTTTAGCACATTTAATTACTATAAATGCAATTAATGTTTATCCCGATGAAAATAAATTTAAATAACAAATATGCAGGTGCTTGTGCAAATTTAAATGTAACTGACACTAATAGAAAACATATGATTTTCTATTGTTGATTTACTGGAATAAACGTCACTACATTGCTAGGTCTGTCAAAAAAACAGAGTAGTATTTGGAAGATGACAAAGCCAATTGTGACAATTTTTTGTTGTTGTTTTGGTTTTTCTTTGATATTTTAAATTTTGAATCTCGCTCCTAGACGAGGACAAGAAATTCTCATTGAGTTTGTGATTTAACATAACAAATATCTCTAGAAATTCTAATAACAAAGTCCCCTGAAGATTTCCTTAGGCAGGAATGAAATCCGGATAGGGACACGCCTACATCAGATTGCTTTTCACAATTTGTTAAATAAGTTTTGGGATTTTAGCACATTTAATTACTATAAAATTTTTTTTTATTTTTTTTTATTTTATTAATTAATAATCATATAATTACAAATTATATACTATTACCCTAACCGAGCATTAGCTACTATGTCCATCGGCGCGTTGTAGCGAAAATATACAGTGCCTCTGGTGGGAATTGAACCCACGACCCCCGCACTGATAAGCCAGCACGCTACCAACTAGCCTACCGGGGCGCACACAAAACCACTGAAATATATATTTTTGAAACACTCAATTTGTTCTCAATTAAATATTTTTTTTATGTTTTACACCTCCGCATATGTTTCCACCTCCGTGCTTCACTGTGGCGGTTGTGTAACTGGGATTAGACTTTTCGCCTCGTGGTCTTCGAACATTGGCTCTTCCATCTGATCCCCGGAGGTTGAATTTAGACTCATCTGACCACAATACATTTTTCCATTGCTGTTGCAAAGTCAAGCCGAGCTTTTCGGTTTTTTTTCGACACAAACGGTTTTTTTGTACATCCATATTCTCGGGCTCTTCTTTTAATGGTGGGAAGACTTGCATCTATTAAAAGTTCAGTTTTAGCTTCTCAGGGAACTGATTTGGGATATTTCGTAAAAAAATTCTTGATTTTCCGATATTCTCTTACAGTTGTAATACGGGGTATTCCACCTTTATGAGTTGTGTGGATGTTAGCACTATTAACAATGCGGCAAATCGTTGATTTTGGAACGGAGTACTTTATAAAAATTTCTTTTTGGGAAATTCCATTTTGAAAATCATTTAAAACTTTTGATTTAAAATCAGAATTGTATTTATTTCCTGCCATTTTTTACAAAAATTATTCTTACGATGTTTATGCTTCCAACATCTTATTGCAACTATTAAAGAGCAATAATTATAATAAATTTGTTTCAAAAATGTTAAGGCCTGAATCTCATATTAAAAAGGAATGCGATTACCGTTATTTTTATTTTTATTTTATTAATTAATAATGATATAATTACAAATGATATACTATTACCCTAACCGAGCACTAGCTACTATGGCCTTCGGCGCGTTGTAGCGAAAAGAGATCAGTGCCTCTGGTGGGAATCGAACCCACGACCCCCGCACTGATAAACCAGTACGCTACCAACCAGCCTACCGGGTCGCACAACACGATTACCGTTATATCCTAGCATTTGTTAGTATAAATTGTTTCGTTAAGAGTATGAAGATAATGAGAGTTGCAAATGTTTTGAACACCTGCATTTTGAATACATCTATTATTATTAATTTTTTTTGTTGTTTTAATTTAACGGAATTAATTTTTTTTATTTGTTTAACATAAAACAATGTATGAAGAATATGTGAAAAATAAATTTTAGTAACTAAGTGTGATTTGGAGAAAGTAAATCAATGAAAACAACAAATGCGATCTCAGTTCCAAATGTTTTGACCACTACTGTATATATTTTACAAAAATTTGTAAATATTTTACTAGAACTTTGTAAAACTAACTTAAAACTTATGTAGTTGTATAACTACTAAGCACTTCGATAATATTCCCCCAGTTTTTTTCTGCGTATAACTTCATTATATAAAATCAGATTTATATCTAATTACACACAGAGAAAAAAAGTGCCAACCGAATTAAAAAGTGTATTTTAATGGTAACAACTTATAAATTTAGTTAGTACAACGATATTTACCTTAGATTTCTGAATATTTTGGGTATTGCAGCTAAAATTCAGTTGAATTAACAAAAATTTTGTTGTGAAAACTAATGTTAAGTTGTGCCAGCCAGCTGAAATGCGTTATAACCGAATTTGATTAGAAGTAACCGAATTTTAGTTGGCAAACAGCTAAATTTTCTCTGTGTGTAGTAGCGGCTGATCTAGTTCGGCCAAAAAAAAACTTGGCCGAACACCGAGTATTTGAAAAAATTTAGTACATTTTCAAGTAAAATTCTTTAATTTCGAGTAAAAACACAAGAATTTGCATAAAATTCCTAATATATTTTGGTAAAATAAAAAAATTCAAGCATTGCCATTTTTTTCCAAAACACGTCATTAAAATAATTAAATTCATTATTTCATATTTTTGAAAAATAATTTTTAAAATTTAAAATTTTTTGAGATTTTCTCATGCTTAAATTTTTTTTTGTTTTACTTGAAACAAATTTCGTTGTCAAAATCAACCGAAATTCACGTTGACTTCAAATTGAAAAGTTCGGCTTCGGCTAGATATTCGGTCAAACATTGGAAAAAAAGTGAGTCCGGTCGTTAGAAATAATTTATAGTGCCGGATATGGTCAATTTTCGGATAAAATTGTATTAAATTATATCTAACTTGATATAATTAGATACATGATGATCCATTTTTCGCATAACTTTGTATGTGTTTATATATGGGAACTCATCAAATGAGATATAAATATATTAGATCCTATATTAAAACTTTAACCCGGGCTGAGATATTTTTGGCTATAGAAAAACTTTAAAACAATATTTTCAATTTATTTTTGTTAAAATTATTTAAAAAAATTGTTTGTTTCATAGACCATTTTTGAAAAGTGTTTACCAAAAATTTACTTCTATCCCACTGTGCTACACATCATAATTATAATTTTTTGTTACACTTGCACCGCAAAAAAATAGTTCGTACACAATTCAGTGCAGAATAGTTACTACGGCATATTTGCAGGAACTATTCTTTGCTTATCTATTGGATAGTGTGTGTTCATGTTTTTAGTTGGTGTTGTTGGTTAAAGTTCATTTCTTGCAACATTTGTTGAGTGTGCGACAGAGTGTGTGTGTGTGGTTAGTGTTGCTTACTTACAGTTCAATGAACCGCTACAAACGCAAGCAAGAACGCACAGTCCTACTGTAGTCAATTTTACTTAAGGTTGCAAAGAGTGTGTGATTTTTTATTTTTTTTGTTTCTCTGTAAAAATTAATGTATGAAATTGCGTTACATTCCATGATGATGAAGATACATTCGCAGTAGGAGGACAAATGTTTTAAGATGTAGTTTTTGAGGAATCGGAAATCTATCGATTTATGACAGAACAGTGGGACAGTATTTATAAATTCTTGACATCTCAAAAGTATAAACATATGTTGGAATTGAGTGAAAAAAAAACTTCAAAAAGCTCGTGTTTTCTTATTTGAAAAAATTTAGATACTAAAATCTTCAAAATATACATATTTACAAATTTTAAAAAATTGAATGCTTCATACATGCGAATATTTTTAATTATATATTTAAAAACAAAAATATATTTAAAAACAAAAATATATTTAAAAACAATAATCGCACAAAAAAATGTTATGGAAAAAATTTTTTTTTATAAAAACAATAGTGCCCGACCGAGCAGTTCGGCCAAAAAACTATATTTGGTCGGTTTTTGGGTATCTAGAGGCAATGATTATAAAGTTTTGTATTGTAAACATGTTTGTTGAGCCAATTTAATTCGATTTTGTGTATAAAATTTAAGGAAAAAGCCGAAGTTTAGCTATAAAGTTAAAAGTTCGGCCGCAGAACTATGATTTGGCCGAACTTTTGGAGGCCGAACAGTGAATTTATTGCTTAACTACGGACTTTTCTTTAAATTTGTCACTCAAAATCGTCTATAAGCAGTCCAATAAACATTTTTCCATTCGCCAAATTTGTCCATAATGTTTCAAAATAAAGAATACAGACCAAATGCATTTTCTGGCCGAACTGTTCGGTCGGACACTAATAAACAAGCTTGAACACGTATGTATATGTGATTTTTACAGTCGTTGATGCCCTGATCCCGAATCCGCTATCCAAATTTTTCCACCACCTCGCAATTTTGAGATAACCGCGGTTAAAGTGGCAAAAATTTGCTATTTTGGCTATTTTTTTAAGCTGTTTATTATTTGATTGACGCTTCCTAATGATTCAAAATAGAGATAAATATTTAGAATGCACTTTACTTTTGTCGATTCCTCGATGAAATTTTCTAAAACTAATTGTTAAAATAGCTTAAAGATACATTTATCGAATGTATTCTACAAAAAAATATAAATACATTTTTAGTAGGATATTTGAGAAAAAAGAATATAGTTTTGCACAATTTTAAAGATAGCTTATAATTCAAATATAATTTAAACAAAGTTGGTGTAATAATTTCAACTCTTTTCGCCGACGTTAAAAAAAGGAAAATTCGTGACCCTAAAATAAATTTAATCTGGTCGGATGTATATCCAAGGTTACTATTAAAAATGGATTATTTGGTAATTTTTTTTTTTAGAATATTTTTTAAATTAAATTTTTTCGGCGCTACGAAATAACCCCCAATGAAATAACCCCCAACGGCCAAAAATGAAATAACCCCCAAAAAAATTGTGTAAAATTGTTTGGGGGTTTTTTCATTTTTTTTTGGGGATTATTTCATCTTACGGTTTGGAGATTATTTCATTATGAAGCAACCCCCAATGAAATAAAGCCCAAAATTTAAATTCTTTGGAGATTATTTCATATGCAATTATTTTGGGGGTTACTTCATATTTCATTTTGCTGAAAGTGAAATTTTTTTAATATTTGTTAGTTTTTCTGCGTGGCGGCCTGCGGCCGCTCTTAGGGGGTTTCTCCTCCATGGGACGCGGCAGGTGGCTTCGCTGAATAAAGTTTCCCTGCGCGCGTCACACTAGGGAAGATAATGAGACGCGCGCAGGAAAACTGTATTCAGCGAAGCCATCTGCCGCGTCCTATGGAGGAGAAAACCCCTAAGATTGGCCGCAGGCCTCCACGCAGAAAAACTGAACAGTGTAACAAAAGAATCAAAAATATGTAAACAAAAAATAAAAAAAATTTGGGACATATTTAATTTCTTTGGAGCTTATTTCATTGGGGGTTATTTCATTTCTTCCTTTGGGAGTTATTTCATTGCGAAACAACCCCCAAATTTTGGGTGTTATTTCATTTTCACCTTTGGGGAATATTTCATTTCTTTTGGGTATTATTTAATTTTTTTTTTTGTTGGGACTTATTTAATTTTTTTTGGGATTTATTTCATTGGGGGTTATTTCATTTTGTCGTTTGGGTGTTATTTCATTGGGGGTTATTTGGTAGCGCCAATTTTTTCCTACAATAATACACAAATTTTAAATGTTTGTAAACTCTTTATGGAGAAACAACGTACAGTGTATCTAACAACGTAATAAGAATGCTTGAGCTGTTCGGACGTGTTGTGTACACAACTTCAAAAATGGTTAAAACCGACGTGAAATTTTGACGTGATAGAAAAATTTTGAAAAACGAGTTGGAATCAGCGAGACTAAATCTATTAAAAATATATATCGCGGCTCAAACTAAATCCACTTTTTCTCATTTTGTGATAGTATGCAGTTATTCTAGTTTTTAACTTTTTGACTATATCTCGATTTAAGATCAAGCTACTATAGTCAGTCAAAATAATTACTATTTAATACGCAACACATATGTTGAACACGGTTTTCAGTAGATTAGAACTTATGGGTCGAAGTTTTTTTTTTTTTTTTTTGATAAAAATTATAAATGGAAACAGATATTTTTCTTGCAATGAAAACTATAAAATATTCTTTTTATTTTTATGAAAACTATAAAATATTCTTTTTATTAAACATAATAATTGAAAACAAGTAATTTTTAAAGGAAATCTATGAATAAATACCAAAGTTATGACCATTTATGTAAGAGTATGCAAATGAAAGATTTTTTTCTGTTTTTATAACATGTATTTGTTTTAGGCACGTTACGTCGCAAATGTTAATATAATTTGATAAAAGTTGGTACACTGAAAAAACCCTATTATGTGTGCCAAATTTCATAGAAATATTTTTATATACTATGTAGCCTGCAGCGTGAGAAAAAACAAAAAAGCATTTTTTTATTGGAGGGACATTAATGGGCAATAGGTCTAAAAATGAATCGATTCTATCAAAAGCTAATAGACTTCGATCTTGGGCCGATATGAGTCAATGTATTAAATTTCTTTAATAAAATCTTTATATTTTCTTACTTTACATTTTCTATGTAAACTAGTCTAATCAGTACCCTAATTTTCATCAGTAGATTATATTCTGCCTTCGGAGAAATTGTAAAAACTATTTTTTGAAAAATTCATCCATATCGGGATTGATCTTCGACTTACGCTTTTTATCTGAAAATATAAAAATTTTCATTAAAAAACCAAAAATAATACATAGTTTAGGGCCGAATACAAACGTCGAATAACACCTTAATAAAGCATTTTTGGAAAGGAAAAGCCATGAATCATGAATCATATTCACGACCAGGGATGTAAGCAGCCGGTTAGTTGACACATAGCCACTTTCACCAAGAACTTTCTTCCTTAGACGATACAATTGGGTGTATCGGCTTGAGCCGGCTGGCACCGGAGTCATTTAATTATACAAACATTGAAATTTCATTAGCATTAGTTCACTAAGCATTGAAATTTCATTAGCATTAGTTCACTAAGCATTATAAAATGGCTAGTATCTCAAAAACTAGGCGAAATATTGCAAAACAGACAAAATTTTTTCCAAAACTTAACCCACGTAACATGTTCCGATAATTCAAAGGGATTATACTCGTTAAACAGTTTTTTCTATATCGTTCTGTTTTAGACCAATGCTCCATTTCATTAATCTCTCGGGGTCTTTCCCGGATCTTGCCTATTTGTATTATGAGGGTTAATTAATACTAATTTGGAGCAAAAATTTTGTCCGTTTTGCAATATCTCGCTTAGTTTTCGAGAAACTAGCCATTTTATAAAACACGTTCCGAGAATACAAATTTATTAAGTATGCCGATTCCATATCGTTCCGTTTTGGATTCTATTATCGGACCACAGGAAGTCCTGCTGCTTTATAAAAATATTAATCTCTCGGGATATTTCCCGGACATAGCATATTTATATTATGAGGGTTACTTAAAGCTCCTGTCTAACCCTGATTTCATCGATATTCACCAGTAGTTTTCGTAAAATTGAATTGATGCATTACTAATGGTAATGGAATTAAAATTATTGCCATTAATCAATGAAATGAAATCGATGAAATTCATTATCATTAATTATCATTTATTAAATAAATGCTAATGAAAATAATTTCATTACAATTGATACCAATTAAATTGTAAAGAAATCATCAATTAATTAGCACATTCAATGAATTAGTCCCATGTTTCATACAAGTTAACAAATATATTTTTTTTTAATTATTTCCTTAGTTTATGTTTTGACTGTTGAATAAATTACCCAGCTAAAGTTTTTATAACTGGTTACCCTCAATTTATTTTGCCACCGGTTGCATATAATCGGTTCTAGAGCAGGTTCCTGGGAGTCAAAATGTAAGGGTTCACTGTCCCAGAACCAGTTTTATAACTGGTTCTAGAAAATGTGCTTGTTTGGAGGTAAAGAACTTGTTGTAAATAGGACGAACTCCATACAAAAAGAATTGGTTGTATAACTAAAATTAGTACCTATTGTACTACAGTATAAGTTGTTCTGCAACCTGTTATTTGGATTTTACTTTTTTACTGTCTAGTTTGTATAAGATCTGTCGTACTTTTAAAATATTCCTTTAAAATATCCAATTCGATTAAGAGCCACCCTAATATCATAAAAATAAATCAAAGACGTGTGATACATAAAAATTTACTCCTTTCAATATTGTAGGATCTTCTACGTAATGGCACAATAATACACTCGAAAATGTCGCCTTGAACATTGACAAGTCTTACGCAGCAAATATTATTATTCAAAAAATTTCCAATTAAAGAATTGTTTCAAATAAAATTTGGTGTTAATTAAATGTTTAATTGATTATTTGTTTTAGTAAATATTAAAAATAAAAAATTATTAAATGATTAAATCCTTAATTGTATCAAATATAAAATTTAATTAAAAATTTAAGCAATTAAAATGAAAATTATTCAAGTTCGAGGCCATACTCTATATTTTTTTATTAAGATAATGTCCTAACAAATAATCTATAGAGTTTTTGTTTTCAAATTTATTATTTGACCCTTTCAGGAATGTGTTGATAGATCTATTTCGGGAATTTTCTAGGTTCCCATCATCAGAACACGTTTTGAAAGAGGTAACAATCCCATGCCAAACATCAAACATTCATATAAACTAGTTTACTGACTACATGAGAACTAATATATGAGCTCGAAGTTAACGATTATCTCCATTGATCAAAAAATAAATTAAAAACTTGTTTGTTATGTCCAAGGTAAACCTATGGTGGATATTTAATACACGTTTTTTGTTTTTTTTTCTCCTTTTTATTTTTTGTTTTATCTATAAACAAAAACATGGGGAGTAAACAAGACTGTACTTTGTCTTTAATACAAACATAATTTAAAAAAAAAACATAATGTTTAATTTTAATAAAAACTAAATTGAATTGAATTTAAACAAATTTTATTTAATATTTTCATTGATTTTTAAAGTATTTTGCTCAATTTGTTAAACTTTCTTCAGTTAAATCTTTAAAGACATTTTATGAAATTTTGAATTCTCAGTTACTAGAAAATTTATTTGTTTGCTAAAAAAGAAACGCATTTGCCAATTTTTTATAGTAACGGAAATGATAAATCGATTTTAAAAAGCAATGTTATTTTGCGTTTAATTAAATTTTTAATGTATATGATTAAAATTTTAATTGAAATGTTTTGTTAGACTTTAATTACATTTTGAACTTTATCAATTAAAAAGTTAAAAATTATTTAAATTAAAACTACAATTTACTTAATAGGTCCATATTCAATTAAACATTTAGGGAGTGAAACTTTTCTAAAAATAACCAAAGTTTTATTTTAATCATATGCGTGTATGTGCCAGAAAACGAAACCGCATAAGTAAAACGAGTTTACAAGATTAGGTGTGCCAGATTCCGATATAGCAATTTTTTCTCACTTTAAATCGAGCAGTAAATAGAAAGTGTCGAAAGTAAATAGAATGTGGATTTTTTCTTAGAAATTTTTGTTAAATAATAAAAACAACAATTAGTATTAAAAATTTGAAATGTTTTTAATTTATTTTAAGTCAAAAAGCAATCATTTAATAGCTTTTTTAATAAAAATAAAAAATAAAAATAATCTATTCAAATTGCATGTATTTTTCAAAAAGATTTTTTTTTTTTGATAAAATACAAGATATGATTAAAATTATCTTTTTAAGCTTTTGACATGTACATTTATTTTTTGGAACATACCTTAGAATATACAATATCGAGCGTTTTTAAGAACACCGATTTCCACATGATGCGTTTTCAAAAATTTTGCGTTTTGAAACGACTCGAAATCCAGCACATAGACGATGAATTTGACATTCATAACTATGGTTTTCCTGAGATAAGTTAACAGGTCTTAAATGAATACACAATTTTCTTTATTAAAATCCAATGTTATTGTTTTCTGTGTACTAGCTCTCGAGTATTTAATACAAGATATTGAAATATAAATAAATGTCATAGTCTTATATGAGACAATTTAATAACATTAACTTCACTAGAAGTTCGCTATTTTTTAGCATAAAAATGTGCTTCGCACATGTTTAGTGGCAAAAACGTATTCTACCATAATTATAATTTTAAATAGAAAATTCAAAGTGCTAAGAATATGTGAATATTCAGTTTAAATAAGGGGAACAAATATTCTCAGCTATTTAAAAATAAATTTTCTTGCTAAAAGAAAAAAAAAATATTATTCTCATTTGCCAGTTTTTTATGGTAACGGAAATCATAAATCTATTTTAAAAAGTAATTTTAAACTTTTTTCCTATAACTCTGCTCACACTGCACATTGGGACTGTATCACACATATTTTGGAAATACTGCATACATTTATTTCTATATTAGCGGATTGACATGTCAAAACTTCACACAACCATAATCAACGTAATTTCAAGCTTCAGTTTCAAAGAAGGGACCATTAGATACTTCACACGCTAATCAATTATACCCCAAAGTAGGACACCTAAGGTATTCAACAATCTTTAGAGCTTGCCAAATTTATTTCTATCAACCGATTTTCAAAAATAAACATTTTTGTAATCTGCTTGTAATTTCCAACAATTATCTCTTAAAGTACAAAGGATATCCCATATGAAAATCAAAATTTAGCATTTTTGCCATAATACGTCCCGTTTTTTTTGCAATGGAAAAGGCAAACCAAGTCCGCTTGCTTTGAAAAGTGTTGGGATATTAACAACAAGTTATTTTATTAAACAAAATAAAGTCAATGCTATATATTGTTCATGCTTAAAATAAAATGCCTGTAACGTTGCAAATTATAAAAAAATGTGATTTTAGTAATTTTTTTGGTAAAAAAAAGCAGCAAGACCCTTTTTCCTCCAGATTTAAAGTTTCTTGAGGAAAGACTGCAAAATATTGTTGCGTTTTATAGAAATTATATTCCATATAAATTTGGCCGAATGTCGAACATGGCCGAACATCACTTTTTGTCCGAACTATGAGGCCGAAGCGGATTACTCGGTCGGACACTAATAGTCATGTATGTTTTGATATAACTTGATATAATTGTATCTAATTATATATGTAACGGGGTAGAAGGGGTAGAAGATTAACCCAAATGGTTCTGGTTCTCTGAAGATTTTCGTTGACGCGAAATGAAATATGTAAGGACCTGTCAGTGGATAAAGTCTGCATTAAATTAGCGGATGAAGAAATTTTTTAATTAACAAATAAACATTGCACGGTTTTCTGTTTAAAAAAAATCAAATGATCTGGAACTTGAATAATCTTGCTCACATCATAATTTATGATAAAAGATCGAAAAATAAACTTTCCGTTTTAATTTTTTAAAAATTAAAAGTAAAACGTTTTTTTTTTTACTGTTATTTTTTGAACAAAAATAAAAGTTATTTTTTGGCTTTTGTTTTTTGAACAAAAATAAAAGTTATTATTTGACTTTTATTTATTTGAGCAAAAATAAAATTTATTTTTTGACTTTTATTTTTTTTTTTTTTTTTTTGAGCAATAAAAAAGTATTTTTTTTTTTTTATATGCATTAAAATTCTTTTTATTTTTGAAAATCTCATAACAAACTCATCAAAATATGAGGAATTCCGATAGAAATAACTTTCATGGTAATTTTAAATTGTCATGAATTTAAAAACAAGAATAGAAAAAGGAAATGCTTATAATACCCTTGCAGATTTCACGACAGATTTCAAATCCACGAAAAATATAAAAGATTTTAAAGACGCAATTTTGACCAATACACCATTATTGCCCGGGTAAGATGGTTGCAATAATAATGGTCCACAATTCGGAAATGCGAGAAGTTGGAACGTTTTTGACTTTAGATTTAGGTTTAGGAGGCCAAACTACTTCGAAAAGGATTAAACATATCGGCAATAAGCGCACATTAATCAACTATATTTTTTGTTATTATTATTCTTTTTAATTCTTCCTTCAATATATGTTATATAATTATATATATACTGCGCGATTCGAAATACGATCGCGCAGTACGTCCATTTTACGGTCAACATAATCGTCCATCAGAGCAATTAATTCGATTAACTATGAAACGTTTCGCACCACGTTTACTCTAAATGATAATATGCATCCACAGAGACGTCGTACAGTGCGTACAGAAGATTGGATATGTGTCCATCCACTTTAATTTAATTTAATTACTGACTTTTTCATTCATCAATTGAACAACCATGATGTGCAGGAGCTGTGGTTTCAACAAGACGGCGAAACATGTCACACAGCTCGTGCCACAATTGGTTTATTGAAGGAAACGTTTGGTATCCGAATAGTTTCACGTTTCCTACCAGTGAATTGGCCTCCACTGTAATATTTTCTATGGGGATATGAGAAGTCGCTAGTCTACGCCGATGAGCCCGAAACGATTGGTTACTTGGATTGACAACATTCGCCGCGTTATTGCAAATATACGGCCACATATATAAATTTTTTTTTTTTAAGAGAAGCAACACTCAGGAAATTCTTCCTATTAATTAATGTGTTGCTTTCTTTGGAAAAGGGATAGTGGAGAGATGAAAGGTGGTGAAAGATGAAGGGCTTCAAACATGGCAACACTGTAATTGCGCGAGATGATAAGTCTTAGAACAGTTGTTGTTCACCACCTGATGTAGAGTTGGCGAATTAATGAAGCTTTTTGTTTCATAGCCCTGATTCATTATTTTACTTCGGTGGGGTTAAGTGCTATGGGAACACCGAAGGTGGGTAGCGATACATATAAGTGATAGAAAACTCATACATATTATTTTTTTAAATTGATGTTGTCGTCACCGGGAATCGAACCCGGGACCATCCGTGTAACAGTCCAACGCGCTAACCATTACACCACAACACCCACAAAGAGCTAGAAGATTATCTTTCGAATAAAGTAAATTTTAGGTCAATTTAAAAAATTCATCTTTGTTTTATTCCATTTCAAAATTATATACCTCTATAAAAAAACACCCTTTATTAGAGACGAAACCTAAAAGTCGCATTTTTTTCTCTAAATATCATCTGACTGACCCAATTTTTGGTATAATCGTGTATTTGTATTAAGGGAACCGAATCAAGCTTGTGGAGAAAGAATCGGAAAGAATAAGAAAACGGTATTTAAAGTGAATATTTCGGATGTAAAATATAGGGCAAGGAGATTGTTTAACAGGCTGTAACATTTTTACTTCTGCAAATGTTTTGCCAAAATTTTTACAGTATAGAGAAAAAAGTTCAAAAGTGTTAAATAAATAAAAAGTCACAAAATAAACAAAATTTAGAAAGAGTAGACCCCTTAATCAGTGTGAACAAGTCACTTATACTATTTTCTATTTGTATATTACAGTATTACTAGCAGGGACCGGAAGTTCATGCAAATTCATGTTTTTTTTTTCTTAAATCTGAGAACAGGGTATACAAAATATTTTTGCGTTAAAATGGCATCGATTTTTAAGTGCATATTTTACTTTTTTTGCTATAAATGGATATTTTAGCATATTTCGCTTTAGATGCATATTTGTATTGCATATTTTTACTTATTTTGCTTTAAAAGCATATTTTTACTTATTTTGAATAGTTTTGTATGAATTTTTCTTAGTATTTCGTAAAAACTCACTTTTAATATTATTTCATGTTTGACCAAAGAGCATATAGACTAAGGAGGACCAAAGAGGTCCAAAGCTATTCAAGCCCTTTTAAGTGTTCTCTTAAATTGTATTTGCAAACTGTGATTAAGTGATACAGGTTTTAGTGGGTTTCGCGTATTTTTCAATACAAATAATTAAAATGTTGTGTCAATTGTGCTAAGCGCGTGCAGAGAATATATTAAACAATACAAATTAACTTTAAAATTAAATTAAAATTGCTTAAAAACATGAAAATATTAATTAGAAAAAATTAAGTGCATATTTTCTTAGTTTTTAGTGCATATTTCAAGATTTTTCATGCATATTATAGGCGCCTAAAACACTATTTTTTTAAGTGCATGAAGTTCCTGTCCCTGGTTATTAGCTATTAATGTTAAACTTTAAGTTAACATTATATTTTTAGCATAGATGGCAAGCAATAACGCTAAAATACCGTTATCGATTCAAAACCCTTTCAACGGGCTATCGTTATCCCTAAAGTACAGTTACCGAAATAATTTTAATACCGTTATCCGTAACTAAAATATCAATATCCTTAAAATAAAAAAAATACCGTGTACGCTAAAATACCGTTACCGAAATAATTGAAATAGCGTTATACTTAATATACCGTTACCGAAATAATCTCACAAGATCTGAAAAAAATGTATTGTAGTTAAATAGATACATTTTCCCAAAGTTTGATCTTAAACTAGCCAGTCATTGGAACTCGCTAAAAATATCGGTGTGCATTGACATTACATGAATAGCTAAAATACCGTTATCGAAATAAGCAAAATACAGTTAACACTAAAGAATTGTTACAGAAATAACTGAAATATCATTACAACAAAAATACCGTTACCGAAATAAAAGTAAATAGCTTTACCCTTACCGATACCCGCATCGAATCGGTTACCATCCATGATTTTTACTTATTAACCTCTTTCGTTAATATCCAACATTTTTTCATTTGATTGAATGTATTTTCTCATTTAGCCCTTGAACTTTCAGTTTGGTTTTATGAGTTTCTATTTTTTTTTTTAAAGTGTTATTGAAAATTTTATGCCGGCGATTTGCGTCACTTGAAAAACGTACATTGTAAACTTCAGTTTAATGTCTACATTGTTGAAAGTTTCATTACACTCTGTTTTATATTTTCACTGTGAAGGTTTTTTTCAGTTAGGGCCATTGCCTCATCATCATTTACCTTGTCTTTCACTTAAATACCTCTGTATAATGTCTTTATGTACTTTTTTGTTGACTTTTTATACAAATGTGCATATTTACGTTAAGTTTACATGTTGTTTACATTAATGTATATAATTCAGACGTATATTACATACGTTTTGCTAACAGATGGATTTTGTAAGCTTTTACTCTTCGAAGAATTAAAAGTAATAATTAATATTTGTATTTTGTAAATAATAAGGTTGATAAACCTGTGATTATGCAGAAAAATTAAATTTATAATAAAATCGCATCATTCGAGATGAAAAAATGTTTGGTTATAAGAAAAAGTCTTCCTTAACCCATAACACCATACCGCTATAGCACCATAACCATACCATAACAAACATGTATGTACGTTTGGGGTGCCTGTTCTTAATGTTAAAAATGAACACGGGTAAGATTCCACCAGAATATTTTTTAATACCGTAGTTCATTGATTACACGGCTTGACATCATAATAAATTAATAAGGTTCTGAACATCAATTCTTTATATTTCGGGCATGCTGATGGCGTACCTTATTTTTTGATCAATGGTAGTACAGTTTTTCCTCAAAATTACTTTACTAAAGTTTGACGCATCTTCGTGCTGTTTTTTACATACAAAAATTTACAATTGCAACAAATGTGATTTCTTTCTGCTGAAATCTAAGGACAAGACCAGTGTTAATAATTATGGTACATATTTGGTTGCCAAAGCTTAAAATCAAACTCGCTGTTAAGCTTTTTTTTTAAATTTTTTAGGTTTTCGCTAATTATATCACTAATTACTTAAATTTTCACACAGTGAAAAGAGTCATTTAAGAGGAGTTATATTAGTAAGAAAAAAGACATATTATTAAAGCTTTTTTATGCAGATTTCTCGATTTGTCTAACATTTTTCATGATGACCCCAAGGTCCAGCTTTAAGTATGATATACAAATACATTTCAGAGGTATGTTTCCAAATGTTCAGCTAAAAATGTTTATATTTGCAAAAGTTTTCCTAACAAAAACCTTCGTTTTGGTACATAAGCTGCGGTCATTAAAATCGTAGTGCTTTAACCATTATTTTTTTTAATATTGTGCCATTTATCCATTTTATCTAACTTTTCGAGCATTTTATTTTTATTTTGTCAAACATAATCCATTTTTCATATATATAATTTCGATTTTATCTTCAATTCATTAAATGTAGTCGGTCATAAAAATAGTAGTATAGTGTTTGAAAAAATTTAAAAAATTTTATATTAAAGGTGTAAATATTATACATTTCCAACCTTTTTACTAGAAATTTCATATTTGGACCAAATCCTCGAACAGCGCTGTAAATAGGCTACTTCATAAATCATCCATGTTTCGACACTTAATGCGTGAAATAAATTCACTCCTCACTTAACAGCGAGTTTGATTTTAAGCTTTGGGAATCAATATGCACCATTAATATTAATACTGGTCTTCAATAGAAGAAAATCAGATTTATTGTATTTGCAAATTTTTATATAAAAAACAGCACGAACAAACTTTACACATCAAACTTTAAAGTCATTTTGTGGAAAAACTGTACCATAGATAAAAAAAAAAAAAAAATAGAAAAATAAAATACCTACGCCATTGAAATCAGCATGCCCGAAATATATAGAATTGATGGGCAGAAACTTATTAATTTATTTTGATGTTAAGCCGTGTTATCTAAACATACGGGTTAGGCAGCTTCATATTTTTGAAAACGTCGAATTTTTGAAGGGACAACCCTGGATTAGATTATGATTCATGAAAAAAAAAATCCCTAGGGCTCGCTACCAGACTTTGAAAATTTCCCGATTTTCAAATAGGACATATGTATTTTCATAAAAATAGGTTAATTTAAATAATTTTAAAAAATATCAATATCAATTTTCTCTTGTTTTACATGCATTTTTTTTTTTCAAAGCTCTAATTATGAATAAAAAATAAAACTAAATTGAAAATTTGCAAGAATTAGAATAATTTGGGACACTTTTTATTTTTTGAAACATAGGAATTTAAAAAAAAAATAATACTAAAGGGATACTGCATTCGTCTTAGAGAGTGGACCGACTTTATTATGGCGGTTTTGTAGGAAAGTCAATATTTTTGATATAAAATTATTTTAAAAGTATATTTTTGTATAATTTTACATTTTATATTATTTTATCACAATTACTTAGCTCCAAACACTAAATATTTGGCGCATTGTTAGCCCATGTTTTCCGTAGAACAAAAATGTTTAATAAAATAAACTAAACTCAATATTATTACAGTAATTTGTAGACATGAGGCAAAAAACTTAAATTTTAATAACATTTCTGTTTGAATCCTAATACTTGCCAAAAATAGCTCATCATTAAAATCACTTCATGAACAAAATCCGATTTAGATTTTTTTGTAGGGACTATTTCGGCATTAGGACAACAAGGGCTAATATTTTCTAACACTAATGATTTATTGCATTGAAAATTTTACTTAATTAAGAACTAAATTTATTTTCAGTTGGTTAATTTAAACAAAATTCAATTTATTTTGTGGGACAATTTTGACCTGCGTTTAACAAGGGTTAACGACACGCCAAATATTTTATATTTCGGAACTAAGTAATTCTGATCTAATTAAACGATTTACAATGTAAAATTAGTTTCTTTCACTAAAAAAAAATTTTTAATCTAAAATAAAGACTTTAAATAAACTTAAAATTTTTTTTTAAATATTTAATTCATAATTGTAGCTTTGATAACAATTTATAGTTTTTGACATTTGTTTGGCCTGGTGTGGTTAAGGGTTAACAATCTTATTAAATGTAACTGACACTAATAGAAAACATATGATTTTCTATTGTTGATTTACTTGAATAAACGTCACTACATTGACAGGTCTGTCAAAAAAACAGAGTAGTAGTATTTGGAAGATGACAAAGCCAATTCTGACAATATTTTTTTGTTGTTTTTGTTTCTTCTTTGATATTTTAAATTTTGAATCTCGCTCCTAGATGAGGACAAGAAATTCTCATTGAGTTTGTGATTTAACATAACAAATATCTCTAGAAATTCTAATAACAAAGTTCCCTGAAGATTTCCTTGAGCAGGAATGAAATCCGGATAGGTACACGCCTACATCAGATTGCTTTTCACAATTTGTTAAATTAGTTTTGGGACTTTAGCACATTTAATTACTATAAATGCAATTAATGTTTATCCCGATGAAAATAAACTTATTAAAAATAGTTTTTTTTTTTCTTAATATTATACAAAACAAAAATTTGCTGTTTTTTTTAAATATTTTTATGAAAATATGTCCTTTTGATCGGAAACATTTTCAGAGTATGTTATCGACCCTTAAACATTGTTTGAAAACTTTGAAAATATTTGAGGATTTTGATTTCATTCTTAATCTAAACCAGGGTTGTCCCGTGCTTAATTCGTCAATTTGTTTTTTTAGAGGCAGCCTAATAGAGGTATAAACTCATGCTGGTTTTTATTTTAAGAGATTTGAAATTGTTTTAAAAAGTAACGGATAAACGATAGATAACACCGGTCGACAAGATTTTTGGGTCTGTCTTCAAAATGTCAAATTATGGTTTCTTTTATGTTCCCGATTAAAAAAAAATTTATATGATGCTTTATATAATTTTTTGCACATGTTCCATTAAATGTGCAAACAAAAATGCTTGTTTTTTTTTAAATTTAAAAAAAAAAAAAATTATATTTCATTAAATAATCTTATAACTAGTCTTCGAAAATTAGGTGTAATAAAATTTAAAAAAAAAATTGGAATCTATCGTAAGTCCAGCAAAATTCGAAAACGCTATATGCTTAAAAATAAAATGTAGTTAGGATTAGAATATTTTTTTATTTGGTTTTCTCCAAATTATTTTTAAATTAATTTTTAACTTTATAGACGTTTAAGGATGGATATTTGAGTGTAGACAGGGGCGGCGTCAATTACATTTTACAATCATTCACTAGTGAAGTATTTAAATATCATTAAAAATTTCAGACCTTTGCTCACACTTGAACGCTTCCTTACAAAATTTGCAAAGTTTTCAATACCCAACATGGGGATTAATAACAACATCTGGGCAATTACTCAATTACACCCAATTACATGTAATTACACGTACAAATGTAATTGGCCTGTAATTAAATTCACAAATATTGGTATTAAGTCCCATGTCTGGTATTTACAAAATTTTAAGTTTTACAAGTAAACGTTTAAGCCAACAAGTGTGAGCGTACACTTACAAAAAACTTTTACATAAAAAATCAACAGTTATTTAAAAGTTTAACCGGTAAAGTTGTTTCAATGGAATATGTAGTTAAATTACCAAAGAAATATAGTTTTTTAACTTTCTGTCTGTTATTCAATAAACGAAATATACAAAACAGGAATTTTTGTAATAGTTTAAATATTCAGTTAAAATTTTCTATTTTAAACAAAAAGTTGTTATATTATATTGAGTATTGAAATTAACGAAAACAATCTATTGTTTTTATCGATTTTGTCAATTAATTTTTCAAAATAAACTAAAAAAATAAACTAATAAAAATACAATTGTTTTAAACGAAAATACGTAGTCCTGTTTTTAACTGATTTTCAGTTAATTTAATGTGTATATTCAGTAGTCTTTAAGGAAAAAATATTGTGAGTGTAGGTCTGAAATTATTAATTATATGACAAATTTCACAACCCAGCAAAAATTAACCTGGATATGGTAAGCAGTAACTACATTTGTATGCTTCCAAAATAGCGCTTCACCGCCTTGCATACCATAAAGCAATTAGAGAAGGCATTCAGAATGCCTTCTTTGAAGCAGTGAATAATGCTTAAAATGAAGCAATAAAGTATGCTTACCATGAAGCATTAATGTTGTCAACATACAAAAAGCGCTTCTTAGTGCCTAAGAAGGCATGAATTTATTGCTTCTAAGAGCACATGAAAGAAACGCTTTAAAAGTGACATACCAAGTGGGACATTGCGAACAAAAATCATGCCTTCTTTATTTGATTTGGAAGCGCTTCGTTAGCAAATAATGTATTCCGGAAGCGCTTCTGGGTAAGCACTATTTTCTGCCGCCCATGTCTGTCTGAGTGGGAAAAATTATCAAAATAGTGCCAACTTAATTAAGCTAATGTAACATTTATGAAAAATTTTCTTTGTATTACAATAACTTTCAATTATTATCCGAATTCAATCAAATTTATTATTATTATTTTAAACATATTAAAATGGATTTTATTTTGAGAATATTTCATTATGATATCTACTTTTGTTAATCAGTCACACGATTCAAAAATCAGGAATCTGGAGGCTCTAGCTTTTCTAAAACTTCGGGTTCTGATGACATCTTTAGCGAGATTGAAATACTAGTATCAGCCTAGCTAATATGTTTGATTTGCTTTATTTTTGTAAATATACGGAGGTTGGACGTTCGCTAAAAATTAAAAATAACATAAAAATAATGTCGATGTATATTAACACGAAAAACTAATAAAACTCTATGAAATCGCTTAGTATTTTTACTATTTACAAGAAAATGCGTGTTGTTGACGCAAACAAATTAAAATAACGAGATTTTTTTATTAGTATCATGTTCACATTCAAATAATACATTCCTAATTGTTTTTTAAATTTCTCGTAATAGAATGATGAAATACAACCATGCAAATATCACTTTATCAATTAAATATCACTTTAAAAAAAGCAAAAATTTTATTGAAACTATGTTTTTCTGCTGAAAAGTTAAAAAATTTTCAAGCACATACAGTTTTGATTGTTTCTCTTAAATAGTTAACGAAATATATAAAAAATTAAATCGGCTATAGGTCGAACACTACCCCAGGATGGTATGAAGGTTAAACATTTTCAAAAAAAGTTAATTTTAGGGGCCCTACATCTTGTTGTGTATTAAGGTGTAGAAATTTAAGAACCAGAAAGAAAGTAATATGCGTATTCAAAAGACAAAAGAAGGGGAAGTTTCTTAAGTCGACTTAACCCTCTAACTGGCAAACGATGTTTTGCAATGAAATTCATACCATGTGCTCCACTCGAAAAACAAATAATTAGTTATTCAACAAAATTGTTTATCGTTGCCTAATTTAGGCGATATGAGCCAAAATATTTTAGGGTGCATTTTGGAAACTAAAGCTTATAAAAGAGATCTTTTGGACAAAAAATATTTCTCTTATCAAGATGTAACCACGCTCGAAAAACTATTTTTTTTCAGTTTCTATTTAAGAAGATATCGCGATTTCGCTTTTTGGAAAAAGCGAAATAAGGCGAAAAAGTATCTAAACTTCAATTTATATTGTTCAAATTTGAACGCTTTGCTATTAATACCTAATGTCTTCTTTCTGCAAAATGTCATAAAAATCCGTCTATTAGTTTATAAGTTAAGACGATGTCCTTAAGAGGAATCTTGATAAAATAATGTAAGTCCTTGGACTAAAGTAAGGACTTATAAAGATAAAGCTTCAATCTTACTTATATTTTATTATAAAGAGTTTTTAGTCAACTTAAATTGTTTTTTTTAGATTTTTAAAAACTATATTTTTTTAAAAAAATTAGTTTTTGAAATGTTACGAAATTTTGATTTTGAAGCTTCCTCGCTTCCAAACCGTAGACGGCACACGAAAAATTTCTTCGCAAAATATTTAGCAAATTTAGTTTTCTATCGGAATATATTAATTTCTAAGTATAAAACGCTCATTTCACGCATATGCACATTAGGTCAAATGACACCTTTTTCTGTGCTAAATTGATAAAAATCAAAGTGCCGTTTTACAATTGTTGTTGTTGTTTTTTAATTGGAAATCCTTCAAAACAAAGACGTGTGATGTTTTTTTGCGTTAAAAAAAACGCACCGTTACATATTTGTACGTCAAAGTCAATCAATGCAATTTTTTCTACAAACGTGCTAGAGTGTTCAATAGTTCAAGGTCAACTTTAAGTTTGTATTTCTCGATTTGTGTTTTTTATAATTTACTAATTGAAATGGAAAATAAAGAGACATGAAAGTACTATTGTTTTTAATTATAACTGCTTTATATTTATGTCGATATACTTGAAAAGAACTCATTAGACAACATTACCTTAAAAGGGTTCAGTTTTTTTGTTAAATTTTAACATTCCGTGAGCGTTTAAAAATTTTGACCCCATCTGACCTTTTTTAAATTGGAAAGGTGATTTAAACATAATGTAATGAGTTAATTGTGGTATGTGACAAACTGCGATTATTTGCGCTTAATGAGTTATGCATTTTTTTGTAGGTAACCTCTGTATCAAAAAAAAAAAACGATCTATTTGAAATATTGCGAAAAGAATGCAATAAGAAAGACAAATTTGATGCAGTTTTCAAGCACGTTGTTGACAAAATCAAACTTAATACTATTTCGGATGAAATGAATAAAAATAAAAAGCAAACAATACATTTTTTGCGTAAAATTGACTTAAAAGTGAGAAAAACGCCACAGGAAGATAAATGTCTTTAAGGATCAAAATCATACGTTGTAGGTGGTTTTGGTTCCACAAATGACGGAAACACTGCTCGTCGTGCTTTTACTGAGTATGATATATTTCATAGAAGAATTTCAGCTTAGCAACCAAGACTAAGAAATTGATGAAATTGATGATATTGATGAAAGTGAAGGAGCCCTTTTTGATTTTAATTTACAATATGAATTAAATTTAAGCAATTTCTAAATGTTATAATATAATAAAGAAAGAAATCAATTCAATGTATTATGTTTATTTTAATGGTTGAAAAAGGGTTAATTGTTGCAGGCTTTTATTTGAATACCATGCTTTTGTATGCATGTTTCAGTAATGGTTGAGAAAGGGTTAATTATTGGTCGTTAATGGGTTGAATTCCATTTTTTTTAAATAGGGTTAAACTTACTTATGGAATTGTTACAGGCCTTAGTTTGAATACCATGTTTTTATAGTAGTTATTAGTTTCGCACAGAAAAATTTACATTTGACCTATAGTGATATGTGGTAAATTTTATGAACACTGCCCTTACCCGTTAGAGGGTTAAGTTGTGTAAATATCAAAAGTCATATAAATTATACACTTAATGAGATGGGAAATTGTGAAAGTGTTTCGATGAAATATATAATTTTATCCAAATGAAGATTAACAAAGTTTCTAGTGTGACTCTGTATAGGCTAATATACAATTTTATCCAAAATTAAATTGTGTTTTTCTTAAATATCTAAATATATATTAGTTTGTATTTGCAATGTTTAGGTATATATAACATCATATTTAATTGGATTAATTTTGTCTAATTCGAAATGTAATATACAATTATATATTTATCGAGATGATATAAAATGCGACTATATATGACATCATATTAAAATTTGTCAACAAAAATAATTTTATATATTAATTTATATATATAAGTCCGGTTAAATATACTGCCAGACAAAAACATATAAGTGTATGTAAAATAATGTATTATTATATAAAAACGTTTTTAATCGGGTTACTAATAAAGAAACAAATATTTGTTTTATCAAAGTTTGCTTTTGATGTAAGTGCTACCTACTGCTGATCGTAAAATCTTCCAAATTTACATATAGACGTCAAACTGAAAAAGCAAAACTTTAAAAGCTACGAATGGATATTTTGATGTTGTTCGATGTATAGGATCAAAATTTCTCCATTAAAAGAGAAACCCAAAAATGTTTGTCGACCGGTGTAATAAATGTGTTTTAATCTAAATAAAAGTATAAAAAAGCACTCACCTTTTTTTCGGATTCAGAAAACAAACGATGATTTAATCAGCAAAAACATTTTACGAGTAGACAAAAAAATAACTTTTTTTTCTTCTTGGCCAACAAAACCCAGACTTTGGGTGTAACTTGTTTTGGTAGCAGTTAAAGATTGAATCTTTTTTTTTTTTTTTGTCTTTGCGGTATGATAAATTATTAAATTTTATGAGAATTTGAAAATGCAATAAATTTGTTAACACTGTTTTTTGAAAATGATTAGCAAAGACAATATTTTTTTTTTTATTATGGATGATGTTCTTTTTTTTCTAAAGGTGGTGATTTTTTTATGTTTATGTAAATTTTTACTAGAGCCAGACACAATAAAAACTAATTTTTGTTGTTTTTTGCGTTATAACTTAATCCAGATAATGTTGAGGAGTGAGGTTTTATGTATTGTTTAGTTTTCTTTGTTTTTAAGTAAAGTTTTTAAGAAGATTTTATTTTACAAAAATCTCTACTTTTAAAATTTTCTTGTTTTTATTTTTTTTATTTTTCAAATTGTTGTTGTTTTTATCTGAAAGATTGAAATATAAGAAAATGGTTAGTTTTATCTTTTCTTAGATGTTTTTAAGGTTTCGTTTTTTAATTTATTGTTTTTTATTTATGAACGAACACGCACGCGACATTAAAACGTGTATTGATAAAGAGAGAGGGAGATATTTTTGGATTTTTTAGAACGTAAATATTATGTACGTACAACAAGAAAGGGAAGAATTGCGTACTAGAAAAAAAAACAAAACGATGGCAACTAATGATGACGACAATGGGGGCCGTAGACAGAAATTTCTTTTGGGGGTTGCCAGAATTTTTTTTCAGAATTGTGCACCCAAAGTTTTATTTTTTTTTGCAAATTTGGAAAATAATATGGCATTTTTTAAAGTCTTAAATAATTTGTTACAAAGGACTAAAAAAAACAAATTAAGTCAAGACTACAAAGTTTTTCTGCTAAACAAGAAATGTGCTCTAAAAATCGATTAAATTTAAAAAAATATGCTTTTAAAACACGTTTTTATTAAAAATTCGTATTCTAAAGCAGATTTTTCAGCACAATTTGTGAAATTTTTATGTACTCATATATGACTTTGAATGAAGTCACATTACGGCAAATAATATTATCTACAAATACATTTGATAATTTTTATTGAGAGAATTTTTTATACGGTACTGTATACTCTACTATATGTCTCCAAATCTTACTCCATATATATGTAACTACATGATCGATAAGATTATATACAGTAGTGGTCAAAATATTTGGAACTGAGATCGCATTTGTTGTTTTTATTGATTTATTTTCTTCAAATCACACTTAAAATTAAAAATTAAAATTTATTTTTTACATATTCTTTATACATTGTTTTATGTTAAACAAATAAAAAAAATTAATTCCGTTAATTCCGTTAAATAAAAAAAATTAATAATAATAGATGTAATCAAAATGCAGGTGTTCAAAACATTTGCAACTCTCATTATTCTTACTCTTAAGGAAACAATTTATACTAACAAATGCTAGGATATAAGGGTAATCGCATTCCTTTTAAATATGAGATTCAGGCCGTTACATTTTTTAAACAAATTTATTATAATTATTGTTCTTTAATAGTTCGTAAGAATAATTTTTGTAAAAAATGGCAGAAAATAAATACAATTCTGATTTTAAATCAAAAGTTTTAAATGATTTTCAAAATGGACTTTCCCAAAAAGAAATTTCTACAAAGTACTCCGTTCCAAAATCAACGATTTGCGCATTGTTAATAGTGGTAACATCCACACAACTCATAAAGGTGGAAGACCCCGTATTACAACTGTATGAGAAGATCGGAAAATCAAGGAAAACGAAATTAATATCATGTCGTGGCTGGCTCAAGCTCCCGATCTCAACCCGATTGAGAACATGTGGATAATTGTAAAACGGAATATCGGCAATAAAGTATTCCGAAATGGTGATGAACTTTTCGTAGAGTTGGAGAAGCAGTGGAATGAAATTTCTGACGATTACATTAAAAAGCTCATTGCCTCAATGCCTAAGAGGTGTTCAGCAGTTATAAAAAATAATGGCTACGCTACAAAATGCTGAGCGTTAAAACCATTGTTTGTATTTCCTGTGAATTACTTTAAGAGTTGCAAATGTTTTGAGCACTGCACTATCGACTTATTTTGTTAAAATTACTTTTTTTTATTTTTGAGAAGTTATGAATAATTTTTTTGTATTTGTAAAATAATATGCTATAACTGAATTTAGAACAAAAAACTTATACCACAAATCTTTTTGATCAAAAAAATTATAATTACCTAAACCATGATTTCAGTTGCAAATGTTTTGAACACCACTGTATGTTCCCATGATAAGTCTTATTAAACAATATGTGACGCCATACTGAAAATATTTTCCTTATAACTTTATATAGCATTATATATAATTCCATACATATTTTGCTAAAGTTCAATATCAAATTAAGTTATCTGCAAGTTAAGACTTTATTACTTATGGCTTCCTATATAACCATACTAATTTTTAGTGTCCGACCGAGTACTCGGCTTCGGAGTTCGGCCAAAAAGTGAAGTTCGGCCAAGTTACAAAAAAACTACATAAAAAATACACCGTTGAATATGATAGAATACCAAAAAAATAACAACGATATTTAAATATCAATGTGTGTGAAAAAATTTCAAAAAGCCAAAAGAGTTTAAAAAAAATTTCCAGAAATATACCTACAAGACTTATAAGCAAATAATCAAATTTAATGCGATATAATTAAATAAAAAAAAAAAATTTCGAGTGGCATGTACTCCTAAAAAGAGAATAACAGGTTCATCAATTTGGGATAGACATGATGCAGTACCAGACTTAGAAGTAGAAGAACCAAACGAAAATTTTATTGAAAAAGAAATTAAAATGTTTAGTACGGAGCCTTTAAGTCCCGAAATATAAATATATTTGAGTATTGGAATTCAAGTCCATTTACAAATTTAAAAGCTGTAGCAATAAAATATTTATCAGCCCCACCAACTAGTGTAGCTAGCGAACAGCTTTTTACCGCTGCCGGACAGCTGTATTCTGATAGACGAAGCAATTCACATGATGTGAATGCGGAAAATTGTTTTTCTGTCATTACAAAATCAAACGTTTTAATTTTTAATTTTAAATATTAAAATATTAAAGTTTAAGTTTTTTTTTTCTATATCAACTTAAAAATCGATCAACTATTTTTCTTTGACTATAAAATATAGTACAAATATTTTATTCTTTTTTTGTACTTAAAATAGTACAACTATTTTCCAAATATGATTTTTTAAAAAAATATACCTATAAATTTGTATTTTGTTTATGTTTAATAACTTTTTGGTTTAAATTTATTGATCTAAAAAAACAATTTATAATTTTTTTTATTAAAACAAAAAGTTTGGCTTCGGCTTCGGCCGAACATTGATATTATGGCCGAAGTTCAGCTTCGGCCGAAAAAAATGAGTTCGGTCGGACACTACTAATTTTATAACGAAATCATTTGCAAGTGATTTATTTTATATAATTTCAAATAAAAAAATGTGTACATTTTTTAAGACAATACCACTTAATTATATATTTTTGGAACAATAAATTTGTTCTTGATAATGTTTAATCATTTTGTTGTTTAATTTAAAAAAAAAATGATCTTTAAAAATGTTGATTTCCAAAAATTTAAATTTTTAACTTAAATACTTTTAAGCATAACTTTAGGTTACAAAAATCATACCCACTATCGGATGATCAATTTGTATGTGCCTATATATGACAACTTATCAAATGAGATATAATTTTATTACGCTCCATATTAAAATTTTTAAACGGGTTATCATATTTGAGAATTATTTTAAAAGTATATTTACAATTTCACGGTGTTACAAATTAGAAAAAATTACATATATTTACTTTTACCACGACCAAGTGTAGGTTGTAAGTCTGGTTGAGTAAATCACTTTTCAATTTTCAGAATTTTGAATATATCCTCAAAATCTGAAGTTATCGATAAAAAAAAACGGACTCTACGGACTGAAATATGTTTAACTAAGTTAGTTTTGAACCGATTTTGAACTTTTGAACGATTTTGGAAAGATGAGTAGTTAAACTTTCCAAATATATAAATATATATGTTTATACTTTTAGCAAACCCATGTGTAAACATTATCCAAAATATTTAAAATTTTCAACTTTTTTTAAATTTGATCAACTTTTTTGCCTTTTCTAATACTTTATTTGAAATAAAATTTGTTTCTTAAAATTGCGTTTAATGCTGAATAAAAGGAGTGTTTGTTTCGGTTAAAAATTTTAAATTTGCAATTTTTTCTTTAGAATACAAATTAAATTTTTACCTGTATATGCGAAACACACGCAAGACTCAAACAATTTTAACGTTACTTTTTACTCATAAAAAAAACTTGGTGGGAAAAATTAAAATGTTATTGTACAAAACAAATTTAACGTTAACAATTTTTATCCCATTTTAACAAACAAGGACGCCAAAGTGAATGAAAATTTAAGCATTTTGGAAAGTTTATATAATTTGGATAATATTTCCATATGGGTTTGGGACAGCTTAACTATTCTTTTATATTCTTTCTAAAACCGTTCAAAAATTTTAAATCGGTTCAAAACAGACTTAGTTAAATATATTTTAGTCCGTGTAGTCTTGAAAAAAGTTTTTTAGTGATAACTTCAGATTTTGAAAATTAAAAAGTGATTTATTTACTCAATCAGGCTTACAACCTGCGCTAAGTCATTTTAAAGCAAAATTTTCACTGTGAGACTGTGTTATTAAGAAGCAAGTCTAAAAATATTTCTTGAAAATAATTATTATCTTGTAATTAATATCGATAATAGTTATTTTGACTCATGGTAAAAACTATAATAAGAGTGATTTAAACGCAAAATCGACTAGAGTACGTAAATTTATATTTTATTTTTCACTCCTAACTAATAATGGACAATAAAACAAAATTGCACAGTAATAAATACGAGTAAGTAAAAAAATAATACAAATTGATCATAATAAGTACAGTGCACTCGCGATAATATGAACAAATTAAAACCAAGCCAGTTCACTTTTGCAAGATTGTTCATATTTGCGAATGTCATCTAATTTACCTTTAAAAACGTTTTTCCAATAAAAATAAAAGTTTCTAAATTTTAAATTTAAATTTTTTATTTATTGTTTATTGGATTAAAAAAAAACAATTAATTGTTGAAAAGGAAAAAATATTTAAAAGTTATTTTGCGAAAAATACGTTAAAAATACAAAAATAAGCTGTTCATATTTTAAAGCTTTGGCACTAAGTTGTTCATATTTTAGAGTAGTCAATGGAAGAACAAAAATGTTCATATTTTAGGGTGTTCATATTTTCGCGAGTGCACTGTAGTTATACAGTAGAATCTCACAAATTAGAAGTCTCACAAATTAGAAACGTCCAGAAATTAGAACCGGCCATTCCAATGTATTGTACGCTCTGAAATTCGAACCTGTGGTTCTAATTTCTGGAAGTTTTTTTATTTTGCTTTGTATTTTCACTACAAACTATTTTTTTTGCTCGTAGAAGTAAAAATAAAACGGGAATCCCCGAGTTATTCGTGGTGAGTACAATTCGGTCATATGAATGTGAGATTTGATATGCTTGTACAAAATTAAAATTTTAAATATTTTCTATTAATTTAATACGTTCAATTAATTAAATATTATTAAATAAAAATTGTTTTGTGTTAAAATAAAGCATACATATAGTTTTATTATAATTTTCTGTAAAAAAAATGTCCAGAAATTAGAACTTTTCAGAAATTAGAATTGCCCGATGTACAAAGTGGTTCTAATTTCTGAGATTCTACTGTAATAGTTCTCATAAAAATTATAATAGTTATGTCCTTGAAAAAAATATTTTTATCAATAATAAGACCTTAATATCAAAATATATTGTAATAAATCTACTGCACTCAAAATCACATCTAATCAACCCAACAAACATTATTCCATTCGCCAAATTTGTCCAGAATCATTTACATTTTCTGGCCAAACCTTTCGGTCGGACACTAGCTTTTAAGATAGTATTTTTGGATATTTTTTCTCTAAAAAATAAACGTTTTTTCATAAATGTTTCAAAAATAATTAAATTTTTTTGACATTTTAAACAGTTTTCGCTTTTTCTATAAAAAAAAAAACTAAAAATGGTTTGCTATTTTTTAATCCTGCGAGAAACCCCAAATTTTGATATTTTAATTTTTCTTAACATTTCAAAAAAAATTGTTTAACATTACATTATTTTTTGTCATCGCCAACCACACAAAATTGCTAAAAGCGACTCAACAACTCTTAATGACAACATTTAAATCAATAAAAAATCTCTGAATTCTGGGAAAATTGTTCATTCTTCCAAGAATTCGTATGTAAAATTTGTGATGTCATTTGGGGGACCTGCCCTTCCCAGGCTACGGCCCTGACGGCAACAACTACAACAATAAAAACCTAAATAATCACAACAGCATAAATGCTATTTAGAACAGGGGTTCTTAAACTATGCATTAGAGCAGCAGTTTTTCTTTATCAACTTTCGGTTTTTATCAATTTGTATTGCGATTATTGAGAACAATCGGAAAGCTTTAACCCTTGGTTCCGTGCCACCAAAGTTACAGATTTTTGAAAATTTTCTTAAATTTCTTGTTCCCTTGTTTTTATATGGTTTAGAAATGTATAGCTGTACTTCTAGGGATAATATAGCGAGACTTCAAGTATGTTTTAACAGAGTAGTTAGATACATTTTTGGGCTTAAAATACGAGATCATGTATCGGCTTTTAGAATGCAACTATTGGGATATGACTTTGATGATTACATAAGCTCTCGTCAGATCATTTTATTTTTTAAAATTATTAAGTACAATTGCCCTTCATACTTAGCTGACAAATTTGTCTTCGGAGTTTCCACAAGGTCAAGTTCGATCGTTTATCCAATGCATTCAACTCTCACTATGGATAGGTCATTTGTGGTGAAAGTGGTGAGATTATGGAATGAAGTAATTCCGTATGAAGCGAGAAGATTTTCGCAAACTGTAACGCAATTCGAGAATACGTTTAAGATAAATATTTGAATAAATCTTGTCGCTAGTATTAAGTCTTTGTGTTTTCAGTAAAAATTTTTGTTTATTTTATTTATTATATTGAAAACTGATCCTTAAACTTGAATTTGGTATTCATGTTGCCGGTCATCGTTTTTGCTGTCTAGTTGTGTTTGTATAGAGATAATTGGGGGAAATAAATAATAATGAAATTGTTACATATTAAGTTCTTATAATTATGTACATATATACAAATTTATCAAAATATGTATCTTAAAATATCTTTGTCAAATTTTGAAATTAATCTGCAGCTATTTGGCCTTCTAGGCTTACAGCTTGCATGGAAATAAATAAAAATAAAAATAAAATAAAATAAAATAAAATAAAATAAAATAAAATAAAATAAAATAAAAAAAATATGTTTTGGGACACAAATGGCATGATGATCACAAATATTTTTTAAATTTTTAAAACGTAGTAATGGTTTTTGATATATTGCGATTTGATTATTACGAAAAATTGCGTTTATTTCCTCCATTCTAGAAATTTTTAAAAAATCATCCAAAATTTTTTTGTTTTTGCACTGGAAAAGAAAACAACGACGTTTTATTTCAGCATAATTATGTCAATTTTGATATTGATATTGCGCCAAATACGCAATGAAAAAAAAATATATAAAATTTTTTTTTTATTTTTCGTGCCGAATCGTGGTACAACTTTCATTGCAAAAAAAGCTTTGAACGGTTTAGGGGTTAAAAGATAACTTTTAAATTAACCTACAAATATCTTGGAAAAACAAAAAATTCGCATAGTAAAATGGTTATGCTTTTCAATTGCATATACATCCCAGAGTAGAAAAGGTAATGACATATCATTACTTTTCTCACTACAATTAATGACACCAACTTACTCTAACTAGTTAACTTCCCATTATTTAATACAAAAAATAATGCGTTACCCATAAGTAGCTAATTTTATTATATAATTTTCTCAACATTTTTAAAAGTCTATGTTTAGACTCATTATTTTTCTACCTCTAGTAAGTACATATATAACTACTTATTTTTGATTTTTCGTTAGCTAGAATGTAATGACATTTTGTACAAGCAAGTCATTTATGTTTTTATATATCAAGTAAAACAAGTCTAGATTGGTCAGCTGGTAGAGCGCATGACTACAACATGGAGTCCCAGGTTCGAATCCCGTGTGGGTACATTTTATTAAAAAAAATTCAATAAAAAACTATTTTTTTTTATTAAAGTTAGCTTTTTTAATTTTTTAGACTCATTATATTTGTAAAACGTATTTTTGATTTTGCTTAAGCTGTTTAGTAATGATGTCATTATTTCGCGCGGCGTCCCCATATAAAAGTAACGAGATTTGTAATGACAATGGTAAGTACTTATTATTACCAAATATTAACTTATATAACCACTTATATGGAACATATAAGGAACATTTACTTTTGATTAGCATTAATTAACGGCTTGACATCAAAAAAAATTGTAAGGTTCTGAACATTAATTTCAGGCATGCTGATTTCTATGGCGTACTTTATTTTTCGATCTATAGTACCATTTTTGCGCAAAATGATTTCAAAGTTTGACGCATCTTCATGCTGTTGTTTTAAATACAAAAATTTCCATATGCAATAAATCTTATTTCTTTCTGTTGAAATCTATGGACAAGACCAGTATTAATATGGTACAAATCTGATTCCCAAAGCTTATAATGAAACTAGATATTTTCTAGTGTTTTCGGTTTCCACGAATTTTAACGCTAAATAATTAATCGAGTTAATAAAATGTTCACGCAGAGAAAAAAATCATTTAAAATTAGTTATATTAATAAGAAAAAAGTTATTTTATCACTGCGTTTTGTAAGCAAAATTCGCGATTTCTCAAAAATTTTACAAGGCACCTTAGCTTTCCAGGATGACCACAAGATCCAGCTTTTAGTATGATATGATATACATTTCAAAAGTATAATTCTAAATCTTCAGTTAGATTTAAGATTAAAAAAATAAACAAAAACAAAAAAAAAATAAATCTATAAATAGAATATTTGGGTTGTTAGTGTTGTCACTTCTAAGTATAATATACAATAACAGAAAAAGCTAATAGGAAAGAAAACTGCAATTTAGCTGCATTAGATTCGAGGCCATACTTGGGTGTGATCGCTAAACGGTCATGACTTGGTATTATTACGTTTGTAATGTAAGATGAGCGCAGGTTTGATTCTTACAGCCGCAGGTTGTTGAAAAATTTATCATATAGAGACAATCTGGCAATTATAAGACACAGAAAATAATACAATTTAAATGGAAAATCACTGATAACGCCTGTCCATAAAAAGGCAGAAACTAGTCTAGTCTGATTTAAAAATTAATAGTGTTTATAATTTTTAGAGAAAAACGTTTATTCTTCTTCTTAAGCTCAACATTTCTAAAGAAATATTTATAGTTGCAAAAGTTTTCCTAAAAAAAACTCCGTTTTGGTACATATTTGTCACAAAAGTAGGGTTTTTGTTAGAAAAACTTTTTCAAATATAAACTTTTTTGGCTAATTTTTTGCATATATACTTTCGATAGGTATTCACTTATCATACTAAAAGTTGGGCTCTGTGTTAATCTCGGAAAGATATGCTGATATATGAAATTTTTGACCAATCGCGCGTTGTGCATATAAGACAACATATTGTTTTCTTCCTGAGATACAGCCTTCTAATAGGCTCTTTCTTCTGGATGACCATTTATTAAGGTCAATTGCTAGTTTAGATAAAATTCGCTTAAACTGTAAAAATTGGGAAAATTTTTGAAAAAATGCTAAATAGCGAGTTTAATCTTAAGTTGTGTGGATCAAATATGCATATTAGGGCACGTCAAAAATGTCAACTTTCGATTTTATACCGTCACTCCCCCTGGAAGTCTTCAGTTTAGTATCAAAATACACTATGCAAAAAATTATGGTGATCGCTTCAAAAGCCTTGAAAATAGTGAAATATGTCAAATTTAACCATTTGATGAAAACAATTTTTTTCTTTTTTGTTATTCAATTTTCAACAAAAAAAATGTACTAAGTTCGATGACAACTATTCACAAAAAAAATATTAGCTTTCCAGTACATCGTTAACCTATTTTTACTTACGATACAAAAAAGGGCAGTTATTTTTAGGGGTACCCATAAGCAACATTTTTACATATTTGAAAATTTTATTAAAGACAATTTTTAAAAATTAAAATCGCTCTGCAAAAGTTTTTTATATACGTATATCGCAAAGATAAAAAATGTGAAATATTATAAAATTCGTTCGGTAGTTTTTTATTTCTTATAGCGATTTGAATATAGCGGATTTCAAGGAAATTTAATTTTTGGCTATATTTTCTTTAATTTTGAACTTATAACTACGTTTTAAACAAAACAGTTTTGTCTACCTGCCAATTTTGCGTACAAAATTTTAAAAGTGTGAATCGTTAATCGTTTTGCTCGATAACTTTTTGGCGTATGGGTCAAACCAATAATTAGCTGAGGAAATGTCATTTACCCTATGATCCCTAAAATTTAAGAATCTCTGATTTAAAAACAATAACTGCAGAAAGTATAAAAGAGTATAAAACCATGAAATACTTACTACGTACTCATCGTTGTAGTAAATATAACATACTCTTACAAATATGTTTTTTTATTTGTTTGAGGCTGGTCGTAAAATAAAAGCACATGAAATTTTCAAAAACGTACTCACTTCAGTTTTCGTAAAAGTACATGAAGAAAATAAGAAACAACAACAAAATATAAAGAAAAAGGGCGCGACAAAAGATACAAGTGCAGGCAGGAAGTTACATTGCAGAGAAAACCAGATTCAAATAAAAAGGGCGAAATGGAAACAATGTAAGAAAGCACAAAATTATTCACGGTCAAGTACGACCCATATGCTACCCTACGTTATTTAATGTTCTATAACAAAAGAAACTGGGTCGATATGATTGCAATATGAATTGTTTTTTTTTTTTAATATATTTCAAGAACTATAAACAACAAGTTTTTATTACATATGCACTAAAGTTTAAATATCTTATGAATGGAAAATTATTTTTTTTTTTTGTGAAATACAATTGAAACATAGCAAACATTTTTAAGCTGCTATATTAACACTTTCGATACAGATTTATGTTTAAAATATTTTATTTTGCAAACTTGAAATACAAACTTTATTACGCTGCTGCTAAAAAACGGGTTAAGAAATGGAAATATTTATTATTTCTATCATAAAACTCTTTACAAATTTTGAGAATTTTTCACAAAAGTTTTGGGCTACTTTTTAAAAATTTTATATGGCAACCCTGTTATAAAGACATTTTTAGAGGAAAAATTTTTAGAGGAAAATTTTCAGAAATATTTCTGTAAATTTGTAATTTAATATAGGTGCAATTTTCATGTACCGATCAATCGAATTTTGTGAAAAATTTATTGTTGAATAGCAATTTTTAAATATTATCATAAACTTTGACACTATTTGACACTAAAAATAAGCCAGAAAAGCTTTGGTAATGGGTGCGATAGAGTAATGCATTATGTAGTAATGCAATTAATTTCCAACAAAAAGTTATGAGTTACCGATAATGGGTTACATAATGCATCAACATTATTTTGAAGCATAAAGTAATGAGTTCTCAATAGTTTGATACTGATACCAGATATTATTGTATCCGTTTTTTGACCTAATATAATTGTATATGATTTTATGTACACTGATACATCTAAATTTTATTAGATCCGAGATTTAGTCTGCTAAAATTTCACTTAATTTTACTTCTTTATATGATTGTATACACAATTTTATACAAATATATGATCATCCTATTGTGGTAATACACTATATTAATTTAAGTTTTCAAAATTTTTCTAACTTGTATTTTTGTTTCAAATTTTTTATTTGTAATTTTTTTTTGTTTTTTTAATTGAACAGTTCATGCGAATAAGGACGAATAGACCACGTTTTTTTGCATAAATGCCTTTTATTAGCACAGCCCTACAATCCTATGCAGAAATTTTGACTTTTAAGGCTAAAAAAATTACTTTGAAAGTGCAATAATTCGTATATTTTTATATTTTTGTTTAAATTGGGAGTGAATTAACGCACAATTTTGATTAAATACAACACAAAAACATACAAAAATTTTACTTTCGGTAACAATGTGTTAAAAGAACATTACGAGTAACAAACCACACTTATTATATTGCCAAAAAATTTTACCGTTCTTGAGTTATAAGACTTTAAAGTGTGGAAAGCAAAAAGGGCGAATATCCATCCTTAACAAAATATTATATAAAAATTTATTTTTTTTGCATGTCCTTGCAATCCTTAAAAAGTGTATCCTTGAAGTCCTTAAAGTGTTACAAACAAATACCAACCATAGTTCGTCAAGTATTGGAAGTCTCATGAAAATGTAGTCAAAATCTGCTGCAAAATAACACATTTTTATTCAAATTTCAATACATTTTTTTGGATATTCGCCCTTTTTACATTTAAGCAAAAATTGAAGTCCAATTTTTGGCAAGTTCTCTTTCGAATACCTTACTAAAATTTTGTATATAGGTAGATGTGACTTAAATCTTTAAGCTAATACCAAAAAGTTGACAAAAATATTATTTTTTAACCGTTTCCTGCGTTTTTATTGTCCCCTGTAAAATTCTACAAATGGACTATTCGTCTTTATTCGCATGAACTGTTCAATTCATTAAAATTTTTTGTTTCAATTTAATTGTCTTGTAAATTTTTTTCTTCTAATATTTTTTAACAAATTTTATAAAAGATATAATTTGTATCTGTGTCCAATTAATTGGCATTGTGTAGTGACCCATACTATCATAACCGTTGGTTAAGTGCATAAAAATTATTAAGAAACATATTACTTTTTTGCGGTTTTCAAAAAAGTTACTGCATATATCTTTTTTAAGTTTAATGCACATTAGAGTGTCCCGAAATGTGTATTTTTACGTACTACAACTCAAACGAGAGGTATTATCTAGGCGAGAAAAAATCGAGAGTACTTAAAGTTTTTACATTTTGTCCAAAATTGAGCTCAATTTTGGTAATGCTGAGCATATTTTTGGAAATGTATTTATAAAATGTCCATAGAGTAATTTTGGTACAAGACATCTTTCAATTTAAAACAAGTCAAAATAAATCTATGGAAATTTTATAAATCTTTTTCCCATAATATGCTCATTTTTGCTAAACTTATAAAAATTTTAAAAATACATTATGAAGGCCGCGGGAAGCAACTATAAGTATGTAGCCTTAAAAAAAATTTTTGGTTTTTAACCATTTTTGAATTTGGGACAGTCTAATATACAGCATGCAGACTTTAAATGCGGCAATATATAGTTTTATCCAAAAGAAGATCTACATTTTTCTAGTATGGAATGATATATCGTGTTATCCAAAACGAAATACATTTTTTCCAATATTACACTATATGTTATTGTATATAATTTTGATTTGTGTTATATCTAATTATACATGTATTCCTAAATAATTCAATTGACCATATATAATTGTTTATGTCATATACGATTATATATTGGTCGATATGTTAAAAGATGTAATTATATGTGGCTTCGTAATAAATAAATTAAATAAAAGTTTTATTGGGGATTTTTGAATTTTATTCATCGTCTTCTTAGACAGTGTGCAATTAATACTATAATTAATATGCACATATTTTCAATTGTTTGAGATAGGCGTGGTAGAGAAGATTAAGCATACTTTTCTAAAATCATAACTACATTGTAAATTTTTAATTGAATTAGACTGCACAGTTTCTGGTAACACAACCTTCATCAGTAATCCTTTTGACAATACTGTAATTATTTGTTATGGTTTTTATTGATTGATAGCATCTATATGAAATGATTATTTATTAAATGCAATCCTGACCGTGGCTTGAACCTGCTTTCTTTGCCACATGCACTTCGCACTACACTTTAGACAGGCGCTTTAACCGCTTGATCTAAAGTCAGGTCGATTTTTGCTGTGGCTTAAAACCAGTTTCATATAAAAGTTTGTTATAATTTTTATTAAAAATAAAAATTATGTTTTTTTTCGACCTTTAATTGTGCAATGAGAAGATAAAGTATGGTCTTGTTTACTACTTCCCCTGTACATTTTGTTTTTAAAAAACAAATGTACAAATCAAAAGCAAATGCAAAAGATACAACACACAAAAAACAAGTTTTCAATTTATTTTTTGATCAGTGGTGATAATCTTTTACTTCGAGCTCATATATAAACATATTAGTTCTCATGTAGTGAGTATACTAGTTTATATGAATGTTTGATGTTTGGGATGTTGCCTCTTTCAAAATTGTTGCCTCTTTCAAAACTGGTTCTGATGTTGGGAACCTACAAAATTCCCGAAATAGATCTATCAACACATTCCTAAAAGGGTCAAATAATAAATTTGAAAACAAAAAAACTCTATAGATTATTTGTTAGGACAATATCATAATAAAGAAATATAGAGTATTTCCTCGAACTTGAATAATTTTCATTATCAAATTAGATAAAAGTAGTTTTATATATAAATATACATAAACATATGTATTTACATATAATAGCATGCAATAATAACATATATATTTATATAAAATAACGCATGATTATATGTAAACGTAAATTACAAATTATATACTATTACCCTAACCGAGCACTAGCTACTATGGCCTTCGGAGCGTTGTAGCGAAAACAGACTTGTGCCTTTGGTGGGAATCGAACCCACGACCCCCGCACAAATTACTGCAATGTCCAAAATTGTTACGGAAATAGTTTTTATCCAGTTTGTAATTACAACTGCCCTAGTATAAGTACGAGAAATTGAATTTTTAGAAAATGACCCAGCAAAACCTCGGTAGTAGGTTGGTATTACTGAATATGGTACCCGGTAATAAGTTAAACTGCTTACCCTTACATTACTACGCAACAATTGGTGTTACTGATTGACCATTAGTAATACCAAATTCACATGTTTAAATGTTTTTATGGTATAAATATTTCGTTTCTATACAAAATTAAATATAATTAAATTTTGACTACAAATTGAATTGTTAAATAAAATTCATTTAAAAATTAAAAATTTAAGTAAAAATGTTACGATAACTCTTTACCTGTAAGTAAGGAGTAACATGTTACCGAGGTAAGTAGTTACCTCGATGGACATTCCCTTGTTAAAATAAAAGGCTTTGTAATAGAAAAGTAACACGTTACAAAAAGTTTATTTTTGCAACCAAAATTTAGAAAAAATTTAATGTTTCAAATTTTTAGTTAAAAATTTGTAAATACATATTAATTTAATACAAAATATTAAAAAAATCAAGTTTACAAAAAAAAATAAATAAATTTATTACATTTACACTGGTGTGTTGATGTGTTTTGTAAGGTCTTACCAGAATGCCCTTGTTAAAATAATAGGGTTTGTAATAGAAAAGTAACCAGTTACCGACCATAATTTCATATTCCCAAACTTATTACCGGGGTAATAGAAAGTTTTAAAAAAGGACCTACATTTTTACATAATATTTTAATAGATTTTTTAACTCCGTCAATTGAACAGTAGTTAATTGATCGCCAAGAAAATTTTACTGGAGCTGCTTCAATAACTACTAAACACACTGGCATTATTGATTTAGACCAATTACCAAAAACGAATTTTGGCCAAAAAACCTCTCCTCTGACCCTCTGTGCAATGTTGAAATCCAATTATTTCCCAGAATTTCGTGAGTAGTTTGCGTTAAATTGTTGAATTGAATTTTTTTACAGTAGGGTACTTAAAGCTACTTCAAACCCATGTCAATATCCGCAAAGTAAAATATTTAAATTGTCTTTAAAAAGAAGTAAAATTCCCAGAAGGAGCCATTGCTTTTTTTTTTATATATTAAAACACATGTTAGGTACATAAGGCTAACGAAAATACAAATAAAACGCAGGAAAATAAGTAAAAAAGGAGAATTAGAAGAAGTAACAAATATAAAGAGGAAAAAACATAAAATTAACCAAAACTTGACAGACAAAGCTGACGTAAAGCATGTTTTCCATATTAATTTAGTTAGTTTTTTGGTTTGCAAACAAAAATCGCAAAAGATACTTTTTCTTGATTTTTAAGAATAATAAACTTTTGGGCATAATTTTTTTTTCAAAAGAATTTTAAATTTTCTGTAATAAATTAAGTAAAATTTACAAAAAAACTTTTAAATTTTTCCATTTACAAATGAATTTTAATAACACTTTTTTTTCTAGAGTGATTATCTAATAGATACAAAGATAATAGTACAATATTTTTCCATTTCATGTGTATTTTTGTTTGAAATTTTTCTTTTGGTCACTTGGAATGAATTATTTTTCTCAATTTGTTTTAAATAGTTGTTTAAAAGAAAAATTATTTTATATTTTATTTTGTTTTCTTCTTTGCAGGTTTATTTTGTATTTTATTTATATTTTATTGTTACGCAAATATTGATTTTTTTTTACTATATTTTTCTATTTCAATTATAATTTTTTACTAAAAAATTTTTCTTTACATATTCAAATTGTTGCATATTATACTTTTTTAACTTATATCAACAAACTTTTAAATTATTAAATTTATTATTACATTTTTTAATGAATTTTTATCTTTTTTATAATTTATGTTTAAACACTTGTTTGTTTTTTCGTTAGAGATGTCGTAAATTTTGCTTTAACTTAAGAATATTATTTCTCCAAAACGATTTAAGAAAATTTTTAATTTATCTAGATATTTTTTTGTCATTAACTTTTTATTTTATTTAACAACCGCTAGATATAATTTTTTCACAATTTTTTTTAAGAATTATTTTTGTTCCAAAACCGTTCGCTGTGAAATCTCTTCGTAGACTGAATTAAAAGTTATTTAAACTTTTTGTCTAATAAGATACACTTCTTTTTTAATGGTTGGTTGTTGGTTGGTTGTTCGATTGTTCGGTTTATTTTAGTCTTGTACTAAAGTATCTCAAATACTCTATGTAAATATTTCTATTCATGCTCATGCTCATTTAACGCATTTAACAAATGCAGTTTATTTTTACTCCCTATTGTAGAATTTGTTAATTTTTGAAAAAGATTAACCAAAAAGTTTTGTTTACATTGAGTTTACTCTCTGTTTAGATGGTTAAATTGCATTCAATTTAATGAAATCAAATTGTTTGTATCTTGAAGATACGCAACAATTTATATTGAAAGAGGGTTTTTTGTAGTTATTCTCTTTTTCTCTTTTGTTTTTAGTACTTAAGTACTATGGTTTGTGTCTTTAATCAGGCTTGCCATACTTGGGGGTTTGTCCCCATATTTGGGGATTTTCTGTTGGTCTTGGGGACAGGTTTTTTGGGGGGTATTTCAAAAATATTTTTGGGGATATTAAAAATTTTTGATATTTTAATTTAAAATTACAATAAAATCTGATTTTTCCAATCAACTTTACCACGGTTTTTTATAAAAATTTCAAATTTTCTTTAAACATTTTGAAGGAAATCCCATATAAAGATGCTTGCCAAAAGCAGATGTCATGCATACTTTAGGCGACTAACTTAAAGATTAAACTACACAGTGTAGAAACGGTAATGACATATCATTACTTTTCTGACTACCAGTAATGACACTAGCTTATTCTCTGCATTACTTCAATATAAATAATAAGGACTTACTAATATCGAATTTCAATACAAAGAATAATGCCTTACCCATAAGTATATATTTTTTCATTATTTTAAATATAAAGTAATGATATGAAAATTTTTTGAAAATCTATTTTTATACTCGTTATTTTTCCACTTCTAGTAAGTACATATATATCTACTTATTTTTGATTTTTGCAAGCTGAAAAGTAATGACATTTTGTACAAACAAGTCATTTATGTTTTATCGTTCAAGTATAACATGTCGAGATAGCTCAGATGGTTGATGGCCTCCTGGAGGCCTGGGTTCGAATTCGCACATTTTGTTAATAAAATTTTTCAATAAAACAAATATTTTTTTATTAAATTTAGTTTTTTTTTAATAAATTATGAAAAGTTTTTCGACCTTTGAAATGAATGACTTTATTAAATAATTGAGCTCTAGGTCACGTTTGTATTTATAAAATATCCTTTATTATTTTATATATCTCCAATATTTCGTCATTCTTTGAATGACATCTTCAGGGAGTATGAACAACAACAAACAATATTAAAAACAAAACTCTTTTATTTTTAGACTCATTATTTTTGTCCATACTGGTAAGCGTATAGGTAACCACGTATTTTTCTATTTTTTGTAAGGTGCTTAGTAATGACATCATTATTTAGCTTATTCTATTAATTTCAAGAGTCTTTTTTTAATAATCAAATTAATTGTAAGAAAAATGCGTAAAATCTGAAATTTAATCTGAATTCTCTTTAAATGAAAAACTTTTGAAATTTAAAGTCCTTTAAATTGATAGAAGTTTTAAAAGTTGAAGAGTAACCTTGCAAAATTAAAAAAAATTGGGAATTCAGAAAAAGTGAACCAAAAATAGTTCTGAATTTGACTGTTTTTGAAATCTGGTTTAAGTAAACACCAATTTTACCTGTAAAGTAAAGTTAGGCTTATTAACAAAGAATTTGAGATCTGATTTAACTAGAAATTTATATTGTTGAATTTGATCATTTTTTGGGGATATTTTTGATTTTAGATTAATAAAAACTGTCTGACAAGCCTGCGAAAAGTGGGAAAATAAAATAAAGAATTTTAACTCCACTACTTTGTTTAACCTTTCTTCTAATTGGGGATTTTTGTGGAAATTCTTTGATTTGTTTCGGGATAACGAAAAAAAAGTATCTGGCAAGCTTGTCTTTATTATAATTTTTGAACTAAAAAAACTTCCTTAAGTACCCAGTGTAGAAAAGCATTACAATATAAGTGGTAATGTAAGTACAATTGTCATTACAACGATCATTGCTTTTTATGGTGATGTCGAGCAAAATAAGGACACATCATTACTAAATACCTTACAAAAAATAGAAAAATATGTGGTTACCTATATACTTACCAGCATGGACAAAAATAATGAGATTAAAAATAAATTCAGAAAACTAAATTTAATAAAAAAAAATATTTTTTTTTTTTTTTTTAATAAAATGTTCCCACACGGGATTCAAACGCGGGCTTCCAGATTGTCAGTCAACCATTCTACCATCTGAGTTATCTCGACATGTTATAATTGATAGATATAAACATAAATGACTTGCTTGCACAAAATGTAATTTGCTTCCAGCTTACAAAAAATCAAAAATAAGTAGTTATATATGTACTTACACGAGTTGAAAAAATAATGAGTCTAAAAATACATTTTCAAAAAATGTCGAGATCATTACTTTATATTGAAAATAATGATAAAAAATATGTACTTACTAAAACAAACAAAAACTGTACATCAACAAAATGTTTATATTATTACCCTAAATTTTGTAGAATGCAAATAACAGTATGTTTTGCTAAAATTAATAGTAATGTTTGCTTAAAAATTGAAGATTGTTTTTTTGTATATTTTGATTAATGTTTCGAAATTTTTTCGCAAAATCATGAAATTTTTTTTTAGAATATAAATCTAAATAAATCTTAAATCATGTCGGAGTTTGTAGGTACGCTGTCTAAATCTGGCATTTGTGATTTTTGGAATATCGCGCTTTTTATATTTATCTTATATACTCCATTGTTTTATGAAGTTTTTTCCTTTTCTTAGTTTAGTTTACTTATAGCGATAAAATTTAAAATTGTTTTAGCATACATAAAATTTATAAGGATTAAACTAAACATGCAAAATTTTCAATTCCTTGCAATATCAGTAAAATATCCTGAAACAATCACCGACATACTCAAATGAAAGATAATTTTGTGTAGATTAAGATTTAAGCAAAATATTCGAAATATTAGAGTAAATGATGTAAATATAAAAACCAAATGAGAAACAAATTTTTGACAGATTTTGATTTGACGTATTAAAAAATATGTATTTTAAAGAGAGGTTCTGCAAAAAGTGAAATTGGTAGAGTTGTGTAATTATAAGTTGTATTTTAATGTTCGGGGTTTATAAAAAAAAAATTTCAGGATTCCTTCAAATCTTAAATTATATATGTACATATTTTGTTTTTTCAATTCTAAGCAGAAACCCGATTTTAAACATTCCAAAACAAATTTATTTTTTTCCACAAAAAAACAAACATTTGTGTTCAAATAAAATTTTTTGTTTTAGAAAATTATTTATATCTTAGGAAAGTTGAAAAATTAATAACAAAATTGAATAATTGCAAAACGTTTGTGCCTTTTTATAAACAAAATAAAGTTGTTAATAAGCTCAAAAAATTTATAATATTTCTACAAATTAAGTCGCAAAGAATTTTGCTAGTGTTAATAAAAAAAAAAACAAAAACATGAATACACTGAGGGAAAAATCCTTCCACGACGTACATTGCGGCAAACCCGTATTATTTGTAGTATCAACAATACCGTTAATTGTAAATTGTGGTACAAGATATAGATACCACAGAAAAGGGAATAGTTCCTAGATTTTAATTACTTAAAAACTGCATTTATAAAACTGTGAAATAAAGGCGTAATGCGAAAAGAAACGAGTTATGGTATAACAAATTTGCTATAAAATTTCTCAGCCGTTTATTTTTAATTTAAAAAAATTAAACGCAAAGTTTATTCTTCGATCCTAAATATTTTAAGTTTTTTTGTTAAAAACCAAAAATAAAACTTTTTCCGCTGTATGATTCTTAGTTAAAAAATAAAAATTTGTTTATCTTTAAAGTCTTTTAATTCTCAGCAAATATCATTTAAATATAAAAGGGCTTGAATTTCAAATCACCAACATTTTATATGAACATAGCGAATTCTTTAAAAAACGATTATTTTGCAAACTATAGCAGATAGAACAATAGGTATTCAATTACAAATCAAATTACAAATTACAAATTACAAATCAATTACAAATTAAAAATCTTTCGGCTAATAGTTGACTATAGCCCTTTAAAAATGTTTTTTAATAAAAACATTCCTCTTATTGGTTTAAATATTATAAATTACAATTAATGAAAATAAAATGAATTATTAACATAAAAATTACTGATAAACAAAATAAATTCAAATCAATATTTTAAATATGAGTAATTTAAAAAATGTTACACCTATTGAAACTGACTGTATATGCCTCTTATTTCTCAAGGTATTTTGAATTGAGAGAAACGATGGACAGGGTTAAATAGACTATACTTGAAAACAATACTAATAAAAAAAAATTTGCTGGCTAATTTTTTGATGTGAGATGCAGAAAAATTCCTAATATCAGCAAAACATTTGCTAGACGTTTTTGCTGATTTTACTAATTTTTTTGTTGATATTACTAATTTTTATGGGAGGTCAGCAATCTTTTTGCTGGGATTTTTTGAGTGTAGCACATGCAAATAGTGTCCGACTGAGTATTCTGCTTCGGAGTTCGGCCAAAAAATAATGTTCGGCGGCCAAATTTTGGCAAAAAAAAGTGAAGGCAAAAAATTAACATTTTAATTTCTAACATCAAATAGTTATAGGAGATATTTTACCACCATAAGCACACACAGAGAAATAAAGTGCCAACCGAATTTAAAAGTGTATTTTAACGGTAACAACTTATACATTCAGTTAGTACAACGATATTTACATTAGAATCTGAATAGTTTGGGTGTTGCAAATAAAATTCAGTTGAATCAACTGAATGAACTTCGTAATAACCGGATTTGAGTCGAAGTAACTGAATTTCAGTTGGCAAACAGCTAAATTTTTCTCTGTGTGCATCTTTTTTGTATAGGAGATTATCTCAGTCAAATTTATTTTCAAATCGGTTCACATTTCCCAAAGTAGCAATCCCTTAAGGATTTTCTATAGGCGAGGTGGTCAACATTGGTGTCATAGTAATCAGCCTGTGTAACCATAGGGCGTCTCAAATATTCTAAAAGCCTAGGTCCTCCCCTATAAATCCTAAAATTTGTATGTGGATTGGGCCAGTACACTTAGAATATTATGTAGGTAAAGACCACTGCAAATGTAGTTGAAAACAAATATAATTTCATTTAAAGAAAGAACGACTTACATTACAGTAAATTCAACTAACAGTGTCATTTGTTTTTTAATGTTCAAAAAATGACTAACAATTGTAGTAAAAATGAACCACATGGTAGTAAAAAATAAACAAACATTTATTATTTTTTATTTTTTTAAATAACAAAAAACAACTGTAAAAAATGAATGTAAAATCATAAAACAGTCATTTGATGTGGGTTGTTTTTATAAATGAACTACAAGGTAAGTAAAAAATGTAATTTGTTCTACAAATGACTGACATTTACATTAAAAATACAGAAACTGTATTACAACCCAAACAACTACATATTTTTAAAGCAAAAGTTTCCTGAGTGTAGTATAGAAGTTCTTTACTTAATACCACTTTTTTTGAAAACACACCACTGTGCACCAGTTGGGTAGTTTCGTCAGCAAAAATTTATAGCACTTTGAAAGACGTATACGTAATATTAATTCGTTACATGGTTATATGTGTTGCGCGGGTAATACGTAGTGTTTTGCTTAAATTACAGCTATTACTATATTTCTTAATGATTATTTAATATAAAACATCAACTTAGCAAATTTACTCCATAGGTGGGGCAATTTATCTGGTTTGAGTTACTAGGGAAATCTTAAATAAAAAAAGAATATTCCACTATATTTCAATATACCACTTTTTTTTGAAAACACACCATTGTGTGTCGTAGCTGAATTTTCAACTATTTATTGGGGGATTTTTTTTATAAGTGTTGTCGATTACGGCAGTTATGCTGCATTTCATTAAAATTGTAGATGGTAAACCGGAAAACAACATTTTTTTGATCGAGTTGAAATGAGGAGCTTATTGTAAAAACTCCATAAGCCACATTTGCAGTTTTCTAGTTTTCGCTGTTTTCTAGACATAAGTTGAATAAATTTTGAATGAAGGCTTGCTTAAACACTTGTTACACGTATGTAGAGTATAAAAGTCCTGTAATAGCCATATTTCCTAAATGTATTCCCTTTTTAAGAGGCGAAAACTAACCAAAAATTACATGTGGCTTATCAAGTTTTAACAATAAGCCCTTCAAATGTTTTTACTCCAGATTTTATTCCATATTCATTTCGTTAAAAGGTCTGATTAAAATGCAGAGTTTTAATTAAAAAAACAAAAGCTTGGATCTTACATTCAAAAATATTATTATTAACCGTATATTAGCGCATAGTTGTATCTTGCAGATGCAAATACTGTACACACAAAAAAATGTACAACGAAATATCTAAATACAACAAATTATGGGTAAATGTCACACAAAAAGAGAATAAACAATAACCACCTGTCATTATGACAAGAATAAATGTCAAATTAAAAGAAAATATATATAAAAACAGAGAGCAAAGCACACAAAAAGAGAGAACAAATGAGAATAAGGCCCCCATATTTAACAAATACAATTAGCTCCAAAGTTATGAAGAAACGAAATATGAAAACAGTTTGATTTGGAACTGAATACGGCGAATGGGGGATGTTTAGCATGCATTTTGTAGTTTGAGGATTATACGAAAACAACAATAATGTTATAATAAATAACGGTAAAACGATAACAAGTGTATAACGGTGTTGGCACTCAAACACAGTGCTTTACGAACATTTAACTGTATATAAAACCCACAGCAAAAGATACACTTTTTCCATCATATCTTTTTGTGTGTGTGTGTGTTTTGTGGGGGAAATAACATTTGGCCAAAAAATCCAGGGTGGAGACTAGGTTGTCCCAAAAAAAATAAAAATTTGGATTTTCTTGGAAGATCTTTCCTAATTTGGATACTCATAAGGTAAAGTATTTTTGAGAATTTTATCAGATTTTTCGGAAGTGGTTTAGAGGTCGCGCAAACCGATTTTGTACCAAAAATCGAGCTTTTTGGGCTTTTATTGAAAATTGCTAAAAAATCGGTAATTTTTCGGCTTCTGAGTAAATATTCTTAAAGAAAATTTTCCGATCTTTAATTTTATGTGCATAAGTAATACGTTTCGTCAGGGATTTTGCACATTTTTATACATTATATAACAGTTTTTGTAAATTTTCAACAAATATGAAAAAGAATGCTTTATAACTTTTAAAATTTGTATGAAGACTTAAAAAACTAATGATGCAGTTTAAAAGATTATGAAGTTCTAAATAAATTAGCAGAAAAAACAATATAATTTTCTCTTACCGTTCTCGAGTTATACCCTTTTAAAGCTTTGCACCCGTTATATGAAATTTTTAGTACTATAATATTTGGGCATCCGATTTGTTGTAAACTTTAGATTATGAGATTTGAAAATTTATTTATTGTATGTCAAAGCTTAGTTTTAAGTATTGTCAAGTTGTGGACAACAAAAAAGTAGCCAAAAAGCCGTTATCACTAGGTGGCACTGATATGGCTCGAACTTAAATTCATGATTTATTGGATTTGGGGGAACTACAACCCTATTTTTGGCAGATAGTCTATAGGTTTAGAGATAACAAGTCACAATACAATTAAAATTTTTGTAAACTGATAAGTGGAAGACGCTTGCTTGAGATTGAGATAAATTTTATGTCTTGAGATAAAAGCTTTTATGCTAGAGCCCTCTTCCGGTAATTAGCAATTAGCCAGCCTAACTTTTTTTGAAGCCCTGCAACATTTCTACTGATTTTTTAAAAAACGGATCCAGAAAAATGGGAAAACAACAAATCATGTCAGGAAGCAAAACACAAAGTTCAACAATTGCAAGTTGTAAATGATGTCGCAGAACGTGGTGTGGCCTTGGCTAATAGTTATATCAATATCACAACTTCTGAAACAGACTTTCAGAGTTTACAGCAGGGGTAGAGCAGCATCGCTAGAACTCTAATACAATGATTTATAACAAATCTATTTTTCTTTGTTTTTAATATAATTGTTATGTATGAGTGGTAAGTAGCTATTATTTTATTTGTAAAACATTTTCTAAATCCAATTATTTAAAGTTTAAACCAATGCAAACCTAGTTCACACCTTATAGTATTATACATTTCATACAATGTGTATAAAGCTTTAAAAGGGTATAACTCGAGAACGGTGAGAGAAAATTCATTTTTTTTGCTAATTAATTTAAAACTTAATAATCTATTAAACTGCATCATTAGTTTTTTAGTCTTTATACAAATTTTAAAAGTTATAAAGCATTCTTTTCCATATTTGTTAAAAATTTACGAAAAACCGTTATTGAATTGTTAAAATGTGCAAAATCATTGCCGAAACTTATTATTTATGCACATAAAATTAAAGATCGGAAAATTTTCTTTAAGAATATTGACTCAGAAGCAGAAGAAATATCGATTTTTTACCAATTTTCAAACAAAATTCAAAAAAGCCCAAAAAGCTCGATTTTTAATAAAAAATTGATTTGCGCGACCTCTAAACCACCTCCGAAAAATCTGAAAAAATTCTCAAAAATTCTTAGCCTTATGAGTATTCAAATTAAGAATGATCCCCAAAATTTTTTTTTGAATGGGACACCCTAGTGGAGACGACAAGATAGTAACTATAATTTTATTTGATGACGAGTAGAAAACACAAAAAAGAGTAGAAGTATAAAATCGAAAATATTTGCTGCAAGTAACAATTATTATATTCAAACTGAAAAAAAAATATATATATTTCGCAGAAGTAGAGAAATAATAACGCACGAATGTTTCATGTAACGGAAGAAAAATTTTGGTGAAAATTAAAACAAAAAAAAAATATATAGAAAATTGTTATGAAATTTTGTTGGTGCCATTTTTTGTTAAAGAAACGTTTATAATCAATTAAACGAAAAATTTAATAAAAATTTAATAAGGTTAAAAAATAAATAATTGTTTTATTAGATTGCAAATATATATGTAAATTGAAAATTTTTTAATAAAAAATAAAAAAAATTTTAATAATCTTCAAAAAAAAAAAAATATATGCAATAGTGATTTCGTGATTTCCTATAGGCAATAAACTATGTATTGCTAAGTGATATTTTTCTATAAAAAAAAAAAATTTAGATTTTAAAATATATTTTTGATTTAATATATTGACCAATATGTCAACTGAAAGCAATAATACTCCAGTGGATCCCAGAGTTCAGGTAAGATAATAATCAATTTTTTTCTTTTTGTTTCTTCTTCAAACCAACTCATTGACCAAACAAATTTTCTCATTCTATGAATAGAATATATTTAGTATAGATATTATCAAAAAAAGATTTGTCATTTTACAGTTAGGACTTTTTTTTTTTTGCTAACAACCTCTTACCAATTAGTGTATATGTATATTAGTATTGGCCTTTTCACCTAAGACTGGCCCAAGAAGAGCATTTTTGACCTTGGGTCTTCCGAGTTCAATAAAATGATGTATTCAGAAACTCTATGGCGCCACTTAAAGATTGGTTTTTTAGCTTTACAAATTTATGAGCGATTTAGTTTTTTTTTTTTTTTTTTTTAAATGAGAAATATGCAAAAAGTTTGAATATTCATATTTTATTTAATATTCATTGAATCATCACCATTTAAATAGCATTGGAATGGATACTCTACCTTACTTTTTTTTATTGTGGAATGGATTTTTTAGCTTCAAATACATTTTTTATGCAATTTGTTATTTAAATTCACAAATTTGGCCACTATCGATTTGAAAAAAGGGCTCTATGAAACAAGACCCCAATGAAATAAGTCCCCAAACCAAAAATGAAATAACGCCCCATTTTTGGGGCCTTATTTCATTATGAAGCAATACCCCAAAAAAAAATTAAATAAACCCCCAACCAAATGAAACGAAACCCCAAAATAAAATGAAATAACACCGAAATTTTGAGGCTTTATTTCATAATGCAGTAAAGCCCCATTTCGAAAATGAAATAAGGCCCCAATTAAAAAAAAAAACAAAATTATATATTACTTTAAAATACTTCTTTATTCCTAATGAATACATAGTAAAAAGATTAATAATATTTAGTATATCAATACAGCTTTTTTTTAATATTTTTTAGTAGTATATCACAAAATAAAACTAAATTTATAAATCGTATAATCGCACGCAGAAAAAACTTTATTTCGCGAAGCCGCCTGCCGCGTTCTACGGAGGAAAAAACCCTTAAGAGCGGCCGAAGGCCGCCACACAGAAAAACTTGGTTTTACAAATTACTTGATGTCTTAAAAATATAAGATTTCAACGGATTCGACATCTGATTTGAAAAACAAGTTCTTCTGGGTGGCGGCCTTCGGCCGGTCTTAGGGGTTTTTCATCCGTAGAACGCGGCAGGCGGCTTCGCGAAATAAAGTTTTTTTTTAGCGTGCGACATAAAAGAAACTTCAAAATTACTACACGGTATAATCTTGCTTACTAATCGCAAATAACTATTTACATTAATAACTTGATAATTCATGCAGTAATTATAACGGTTATTTGCTTATATTACTTAAAAATTTTAATTTTTAAGAAAATGAAATAACACCCCAAAAATATTATTTGGGGACTTATTTCATTTCTCATATTGGGGCCTAATTTCATTATGAAATAAAGTCCAAAAAAAAAAAAATTAAATAAAGCCCCAAAAAATGATATAAGACCCCAATTTTTTTTATTAGAAATTTTGGGGCCTTATTTCATTTTTGGTTTGGGGACTTATTTCATTGGGGTCTTGTTTCATAGAGCCGAAAAAAAGATGCATATTTTACTAAAAAACAACACTTCAGTTTTTTTTTTTTGGCTCAGGGGTTTAATGAATTAATGAAAAAAAAACTTCAATAATTTTTTCATAGAAAATACAACTATTTGTTATTTTATTTTGTTCAAAATTAAAAAGATTAAATTTAAAAATATAGTGGTAAGGCGCCGTTTAGATGTCTCTCTTTTAAAAACTATACACTGAGAGAATTATCTTCACTTCAGTAATGAAATCCTTCATAGCTTTAATGAAAATTGTCACTGGGACTCGTCCATTGAAACTTTTCATATAATCTATGAAACAGGTTTCATTACAGTCAATTTTTTTTGAAATGTTTGCAGAATTAATGAAAATCTACATTAAACTAATGAATCACGTCCACAATGAAGGGTTTATAGAATTTATGAAATAGTTTCATAAAATTTTTTAATATAAAGAAGTTTCCTCAATTCAGAAAACTCTTCATGAAACTAGCTTCATATGATTTTTTAAACAATTTTATTGAAATAATTTATAAAATATGTTAAACACTTGAGAATTAAATCTTCAAACTAAAGTTTCAAATGTATGAAAATTAAGGACATTATGAAAATTTTGAAAAAAAAAAAATTTAGTCTGAAATAATTTCTTAGCTCTAAATTTATGAAATGGAATGAAGTTTTTTTTATGAAATTTTGAATTGTCAGATTTGAAATCATAATTAAATGTTACTACAGTACTTTTCGTTTACAGTCACATCGCTTATAGTCCATTTAGCGATAAAGTCCATTTTTACCACTTTTCTTTCTATCACTTTCAGTCTACCACCTTTTTTGCAGTATGTATAGGCGCATTGTCTTGCTGGAATATGAAAATTTGACCTATTAAGCGATTTCCCTCTGGAATGGCGATTTCTTCTAAAATTTTCATGTATACCGCAGCATTGACGTTTTCTTCTAATACAATTATTTCACCTGTATCCCGTGCAGAGAGGCAGCCCCACACCATTAAGCCTCTGTCTACCGCTTTAACAGTTGGCAAAGTGCACTTATAAGACAATGCGTCACCTGCCTTACGCCAAACGTGTACCATACCATGAGAGTACTTAAGTCTTATCACGGATTCGTCTGTCCATAAGATATTGTACCAAAATTCTCGTGGTTTTAAAACGTGTTCCTCGTAAAAAAGCATTCTTTTTGTCATACAGTACTTTTCGTTTACAGTCACATCGCTTATAGTCCATTTAGCGATATAGTCCATTTTTACACTTTTACTGTCATCTAAAATCAAATTGCATACAAAATAATTAGGATATAGTCCATTCACGATATAATCACATTTGGCTTATATGCCACTAAACTCTGGCTACTAAAAGTAAATTTATATGCAAATAATTTAAGTTATAGTCACAATACAGAAAATTTCTAATATAATTGTGAAATTTTGAATTTTTTTCGGTTTAAAATTATTTAAAAATTTAAGAGGCTAAAACGAAAATTGGAACAAGGAAACTGAGCTGAATCGTTTCAAACATCGTTTTTATACTCCAAATTTTCCACCTGTTATAATAATAAATAAATTGCATATAGTCACATTTTATGATGACTATATCACTATATATATTTATAGGCAACAAAATGGCATATAAAAAAACTTGCGATATAGTCACATTAGCGATATAGTCCACAACTTGTGTGCAACTAAGAGATTTGACTATAAGCGAAAAGTACTGTATTACAAATAGGAAAAACTAATTGTTAATAAATGTAAGAGAAAATGAAAAAAAATCTGCGCTAGAGGAAGTGCCGCACTTTCGATCTAAGGGACTATGACAAAAGTATATGAAAAATGTCTTAATAGTAATAAAATTTCTTGGTTATAATAAAATTCTTCATGAATCTACGAAAAAAATTCCATGAAATTGTTGCATTAATATCATGAAGGATAATACTTTCAGACTGCATTCAATTTTTAAAATCATTACACAGAGAGAACTTCTTGGGCGAGTTTTAATGAAATTTTTTCACTGAACTGATAAAGATTTCTTCACAATGTGAATGAAAATTTTCTTAAACTTTATGAAAAAGCTTCATAGATTTAATGAAACAATTTTTAATGAAACTTTTTCATTAGTCGTATGAATTTTTACATAAATAAAATGAAAGTTTCCATTAAATTTTATGAAAAATTACATTAATTTAATGAAAATTTTCAATGGAAGAGTTCCGGTGACACCTCATAGATCTAATGCAGAAATTCATTGATATCATGCAGATAATACTATCAGTGTAGATTTATTTCATAAAAAATATGTTATAAAAAGGTTTAATTTTAACTTTTTAGCAGCAGAATATTTCAGTACGCATATTTATTTACCACAAAACGAAATATTCTTACAAATTAACCCTTAAATGTTCACTGTATCTTTTAAGATACAAACATTTAAAAAATTCCCACGGCTTTAATTTGAGCTTAATTAAGATAAAGACGTCACTAGTGTGTTAGGAAAACCCAGGAGCTTTTTAATAAAATACATTTTTAAATAAATATTAAAAATTGCGCCTTGTATAAATCATGGAAGGCGAAAACATTTAAATGTGCGATATTAATTAAAAACTCACAAAATCCGTTTTTTATGATAAAAAAAAAAGATAAAAATTATTTCAGAAAGTTTAAATAAAATATATAATGATTTAGAGGCAAGCTTCCAAATTATATATTTTTTGACCGTGTCCTTTCATTCGTAAAAATTTTTTTTTAAATCGTGCACACAGGAAAATAAAGTGCAAACCGAATTGAAAAGTGTATATTAATGGTAACAACTTATAAATTCAGTTAGTACAACGATATTTACATTCCATTTCTCACAATTTTTGGTTTTGCAACTAAAATTCAAAGTTCAAAGTTGTGCCAACTGTCTGCAATTCATATTTACCGAATTTAAGTCGTAATAACCGAATTTCAGTTGGCAAATAGCTAAATTTTTTTTTTGTGTGTGGATATGCAGTTTTTATTTATTTATCGTAGCATTTCCCAACAAAAAAAAACATTGATTCTGTTGAGCATTTAAGGGTTAAATAAATAGTCTTGAAGATAGATGCATTTAAAGATTCATCTTACACTCTATTTTCAAATAATTTTGTTATTATTATTTTAATTATTATTTTATTTAATTGGAATTTTATTATTTTAATAAATGAAATTTTAGTTAAATTTGAATGCATCTATCTCGAAGGCTATTTATTTAATCATTAAAAGCTCAACAGAACAAATGTGTTTTCATGGTTATATTATATTTGTTTAAAATTGTGAATATAAATCTTACCATTTATAAAAATCCGACTTGGAGAATTCTTTCAAACTTGTTTGTTATTCTCTTTTTATGTTTACGAAAAAGTATACTTTCTTTGCGTTTTTTCGAAACATTTTTTTAAAATAGTAAGAGTGGAAGTTGAACTCAAAACCCCGAAAGTAGACAAGCGACAATAGGCAACATTCCCTCACATTTTCAAATTTAATATTTATAAATGTGAAAATTAAAAAAAAAAAAATTAAAACTTTTATTTCTATTACAAATAGTTAAACCCCGGGACGCAAAAAAGTGAATGTGCAAGTTTTTGGTAAAAATTCAGTATTTTTCAAATATGCATTCTTTGTTAAATCGAGAGTGGCAAAAAGTTAGAAAAATGCATTTTGAAAATAAATTGCACAAAAATACATATTAAAGAAACTCCGAATGTTGAAACTTACACTTATAAAAAAAAGACCGTTCAAATATTAAAGAAACTCCGAATGTTGAAACTTACACTTATAAAAAAAGACCGTTCAAATAGTTAAAATTTTCTGCTACGACAACAGAAATAAGTACGTGAATTTGCGCCAGCAAAATTTTTACTGAAATTGAGAATCACGGTCTGCTAAATTAAGGTGACCTAAATTTTAGAATGACGAAATTTGAGTTCACAGTTGTAGTTAAATTAACTAAAAATTTAGCTAAATCAACAGAAAATTTCTGCTAAAAAGGTCTTTCCGGATCTGACCAGAGGCAGGTCCATATATATTACCAGCATTATAAGTAGTTAATAAAGGGTACTTAATAGGTAAGGAGCAATGATTTTGGTTTTATTTTGCTATATCTCTCTTAGTTTCCGATATATTGCCTATTTTATGATTACAAAATAAAAACATGGAGATAGAATAAAATAATGATTTAAAAACAATTGGGGTTTTAATTAATTGCAAAAATTTGTCAATTTCAGAATCACGAATTAAATTAAACGTTAAAATACAAATGCAATTTGTTATTGAGGTAAATGAGATAACTAAACACTTTAGCTAAATAACTGATAATAGCAGAAAAAATTAGCTCAACTGAATATTAACCAGTTTAAAAGCTTTGGAACTAACTTTTTGTATGAGTGTACTCACTAGGGTATTCAAATTACTCGAGTTTGGTTTTGTTCGAGTAAACGAGTAACTCGGTTTTTAACTAACTCTATTAATCGAGTAAGATTTTGAAATTACTCGAGTAACTCGAATAATTTCAATAGTTTTATTTCATTAATTTTTTCCTCAAGAATTCATAAAAAAAACACAAAATAAATACAAAATCAGGAGTTCCAAAATGCATTTTTCTCAAAATTTGAAAAAAAAACGTTATGCAATTTATTTAAAATTAAAAAAATCTTTTAAATAAATTTTAGAATTTTTTGCAAAGATCAAAAATAATATGACATGAAGTCTATGCCTCTGAAAATATAGAAGAAAAATCATATAAATTACATAAATTCTTAATTTATTTGATTAAGTGAATATAGATCCGAATTGAAGAAAAGAGTGTAACACCAAAACACCGTAACACTGTAACACCAAAAAAAGAGTGTAACACCGATCCGAGCTGTAACACCCAAAACATTATGATGAGTTAAGACAATTCGAATCCTGAACAAAAAAAATTAACTCAATCGAATGGTTTTGCGATTGTTGCGAACACTTGTTTGATTAAAATTTATCGATTAATTGAGTAACGGTTAACCGATTGAATACCCTAGTACATCCTTATTGCATTTTATTTTTGTTTTCTCAAAAACATAAATTCTTAAATATTATCGTAGATTTTCGTATTTAGAGAAAATAAAAACGAAAAGTGGTTTCATAGAGTTTTTGTATGCAAATATAATTCAAATCGGAAGACCCAAGGTCAGTCAGAGTTTAACCGATCTATAGTGGAATGACCGATATATTTTTTTTTTTTCGTTTTTTATTTAAAAATATATTTCTCTTCATTGTATTCCGCTTAAAATGTTTATGTTTATGACAAAAGTTTATGTTTATATTAAACGATAATCATAAAATATAATAATATTTCGCCTTCACCATGACATAAGCATTATATATAATTCTCTAATATATAAAAAATCGTGTTTTTTTCTCTACGAGTATTACAATGTTTTTTTTTATTCTTTTTATTAGTTTGTATCTGTGCCAAAATCATTGTTCTATTTTGCTACTCTAACCCAAATTCATTATTAGCCAAAATAATAAAAAGATATCAAACTCTCGTTTTCATTTTCATTCATGATTATGATTTTTACTTGTAGTACTTATTGTATATTTTTATTGTAATTTCGATTTAATTCAATACATTATTAGCATAGTTATAGTCAGTTTCATATGGAATACATAGTTTATCTGAAGTTTGTAGTGTCTAAAAACGTGTTTAGGTTATTGTGCACAGTGGTTACTTAAAACTTACTTAGCCCATTAATGCCTGACCCCCGATTCCATTGTCCAATATCGATGAAATTTCACACATTCTTTACTTAATGTTTTGGAAGTTATTTGATATAATTTTCTTTTCGATTTCCCATACTTGGGACTTATGAATTAACCACTGATATAAAATAATTCCTCTGTGGTTTTTTTATTCAATTATTTTGTTATGCTCTTTCATGTAAAACTCTTCATTTTTACTTGAAAATAATCGATATTTCAAGCAAGGGTACTTCATAAAACTGTAAAATACGTATTTTAATGGGCATGTCATGAAATCATACCTGTAGCCCAAGTGAGTGGTGCTACCCAGCTACAAATTTTTTGCACTTTAAAGAATACCTAACACTATTAGCCAACAATAAGCTTTAGCTATAATTTTTTTAAGATGGCTCCTTTTTGGGTATTTAAATACCCAATAGGCAGGAATGGGTTAAACAGATTATTTGCGAATATTTCTGTTTTAACCCGCAAAATATTGAATTTTTAATGATTTTTACATATGATCATTATTCATCTACATATCTCTCATACGGTTTAAGTGTATTTACAAAACTTTGTAAAGGGTATTTTTTATAGAGGTATAGAACTTTGAAATGGAATAAAACAAAGATAAATTTTTTAAAAGATAATCCACGAGGTTGTATGTTTTGAACAGCTGTTGAACGCAAAATAACTGACGGAACTTGCTCAAATTTGACAGTAGTCCATTTACAGGTGGTACTTGATGAGAGCAGTGTTTCATTTCATATACTGGGGAAGTTTGAAAAGTCGCGGACTTATTGATCCGCCCTCGTACTATAAATTGGTCTTGGAATGTGAAAATATGCCGTTTTTTGAAAAATATAATTAAGATAAAATAATAATAACATGTATCTAAAAGAAAATTTAACAATAGTTTATTTTTCAGATCCATCAACCAACATTTTGTAAATTTTGTTTTTTTTATAGAGGTATAAAACTTTGAAATGGAATAAAACAAAAATTAATTTTTTTAATTGACATGAAATTTACATTATCCGAAAGAGAATCTTCTGGCATTATAATTTAAATATGACTTCTGGCATATGACTGCAACGGCTGGCTCGGAAGTAGTCTAATCTGTAAGTCCAATTTTCGATGAATTTTTCCAACATTTGTGGCCGGATATTGGCAATAACGCGGCGACACCAAAAAGTCAGTTTTTCTGGATTGTAACGGTGTCTCAACATACACTTAAGGATTATCATCACTCCAAATACGACAGTTTTGTTTATTGAAGTATCCATTTAACCAAAAGTGAGCTTCATCGCTAAACAAAATTCGAAAAATTCGCAAAATTAGCGTATTGCGAACAGAACCATGATTTTCAAAATAAATTTGCACAATTTGGAGGCCTTGTTCAGGCGTCAGTCTATTCATGTTGAAATGCCAAACCAAACTAAACATAAGTCACTTGACAGCTGACAAAATGGCCGCCACACAATGGCTGAAAATTTGATTTCACTGGCCAAAAGTCCAATTTTCTTTTGTCACCGATTTTTAAAATGTTAACGTCATTTTGTAGCTAGTACATATGGAACACCTAGTACAAAGTAACTCAACTCAAAATTATCCATTTTTCAGAAATCGAAAACAAATATTTGCAACTTCATACCAATTGAAACATAAAGAAAGACATAACTGTTTTTTAGCATCAGTTAACAACAACAAAATACACTGATATTTTTTTTTTGTATTGTGCATAGTTTAAGCATATAAACCCGAAAAATTAAAATTTTGAGTTGAGTCACTTTTGAACTACGTGTGCGATATGTCCAAATTAAGGTAGCCAAAAAATTAAGCCAAACTATTGCTCATTGGGGGCATGGCATGCTGTCAAACTTAAATGTTTTTTTTAATTTCAGAAAAAGGTAATTTTTTTGTTTTTTTTTATCAAAAATAAATGGTTACTACTAGCAAGTTATCATCGATAATGACCTGCGGTCTTATTTTTTATAAGGTTCCCAGCAAAACCACACATTACCAAATCATGGGTAAAGTAATGTATCGCCATAGGGCTTCATACATTACTTTACACGTTACTTCACTGATGAATTTTACAGGCGATGAGCCTCAAAGTAACTCATTACATTGTAGTGGGTAAAGTAACTGGTTACTTATATGCTTACATGGTGGGAAAAAGTAATGTGTCTATAAATAGATTTTCATAAAAAAAATGCATAAAAATTTTTTTTACAGATATTTTTTAAATAAATAACTTTTTTTTTATTAAATAAATAACTTGGTCATGCTTGGATTCGAACCTGGGGTCTCTGGTATTTAACAATTAGTTAGGCGACAACTCTACCAACTGAGCTATCGATACATACAATATTTTATTGCTTAACATGTAGATGAGTTGTTGTGCTTCGTGTTTTCGTTCGTGATATCAAAAATATACACCTTACCATTATGCTTACAAAAAATCACAAAGTAATGTGTCTATAAATAGATTTTCAAAAATATATATTAATAATTACTTTACGTTTATAATTCATGCATTATGTAATTGATGATCGGTAAGTCATTATTTTATGTTTTGAAGTAATGTAAAATGTAATGAGGTCTCATTACAAGGTAATCCATGAGTGTTCAATTATCGGTAACTCATTACTTTTTGTTGGAAAATAATGATACAGGTAAGGAGTACACATTACAAGGTAATGCATTACTTTTTCGCACCCATTACCAAAGTTTTGCTGGGTTGGTAGGATTTCTTATAAGGTTGGTGGGATTGTAGTCTTTAGTTGTTGTAAGTGGTCACAGCACTACCGTTTATTAGTAGGGTGTTCTAAAATATTTATTAAACTACTATATTTTTGTCAAATTTCAATTTCAGTGGAATAGAACTTCTAATGGAAACAAGTTGGCAAGAAACTTATACCATCCTGAGAAAGGTGAAAGTGTCCTCTTTAACCGTATATATACTTTTGCACCCGCCGGTAGAATACTTTTTTCATTTTAATGAAATATCACAAAAAAAAATTCAAATGACGCACTGTGGTTGAAAATCGTTTTTCATTGGTCAAAATTCTGTAACTTTTGAACTGATCAAAATATTTTAGTAATTTTTTTTTTTAAGGACAGGTAATTTGAACTTGGCTCAGTTTTAATTTTATTAACATTGATTGATGGAGCACTTCTTAAGGAATTCAAGGTCAAATTTGAACTATTGATTTTTTTTTTTAACATTTAGCGTGAAATATAGGTTTTTTAATTTTTTTATTTCAAACATGTCATATTTGGATTTTAATAATAGTTATAAACATTTTTTGCGGTAATGAAAGTTTTTAATGTTTACACTCAAAAAAACAAATAGTAAAATCAACTGAAAATGTTGCTATTATTACTTAAAAACTAACCATTTTTGCTGTCAAATTTGTTTACATTAAAAAAATATTTACACTTAAAAAAACGTTAGTAATATTAAAAGCCAAGATCGGTTCAAAAGTTACAAAGTTTTGGGCAATGAAAAATGATTTTCAGCCACTGTGCGCCTGTTAAAAAAGTGTTGCCAACTTAAAGTTCTATACCTGTATAAAAAACACCCTATACAATTAAAAAAAACTCATGATTATCTTATAATGAAAAATGTAGTTTTGAAAAAATGTATCCCTACAAAATTGACCCCTAAAAATAGTTTTTTTTGTTTCATATATTAAAATTATGCACAAGTAAAAAAAAAATTACAAAATCCAAATACACCCGATAAAAATAAACTCCGACGGACCAAAAAAAAGTTTGTTTGTTATACTCGAGGTTTGTAGTAAAATTTCTTTAAATTTTTTTTATTTTCCAAGAGCTCAATTGTGCATTGATAACAAAGGAAGGCATCTATCAGATATTATTTTTCATAAATAAAATTTAAATCATTCAAAGCAGACACCCGATTTTAGCCTTTTCAAAACAAAAGTTTTTGTTTGATTCTTCAAAAAAAAAAACAAACATTTGTGTTCAAATAAATTTTTTTGTTTTTTATATTTTGGAAAAGTTGAAAAAAATGAATAACAAGGTTCGGAAAAGGTGCAAAAAAGCACAAAATAAAGTTCTTATAATTTTTTAAACTTTTGTACTAAGATAAAAAAAAATTATAATATTTCTACAAATAATAATAAAGTCGGAAAGAATTTCGAGAGTGTGTCATGTTCGGCTCTGAGGGGGTTAAGGTTGCATTCTAATGCAACTGTGTTAAAAGAAGAAGAAGGTAGTCAAAGGATTGCATTAGAATGCAACCTTAAAACTGCTAGAATGGGGTTTAACAGGCAGCCTGAAGGGGCCGGAAGTGAAGAGAAAGGAGAAGAAATTCTTTTTTTTTTTTTTGATGGTGATCTAGGTCAGACAGGTGGTGTCAGCAAATTTTGAAGAAAAACAACAACAACTGCAACAATTGCAATTTTATAAATGGTTTTAATATAAAAAATATTATTGTTTTATTTAAAAAAAAAAAAAACAATTAAAAATAATAAAAAAAAAGGACAGCAGAAGAGTCGGAGAAATATCATCCACCACCTCTGTCTAGACCCAACGTTGGAGGAGCAGCAGTAGCATCGCCAAGCCTGGGGTGCTAGGGTATTAATTTAAGGTGTAAGGACAGTTTAGGAATGATTTACCCTGACGACTAAAGACGGACCGGACAGAATCTGAATAAAAGAAAAGAAAAAAAAAAAGAAATTTAAATTAAAATATACCAAAGAAGTTGCTAGGTAGGCATAGCAGTGCGGTGAATTTATTTAAGAAAGAAACCCCGGATATAATAAACGGGCTGCAGGAATCGTAGGGTTGAGCTCAGGCCTATAGGTTTCGGTGTAATATTTAAGGGATGAATTGCCCCCATGTATAAAAAACCGATGTTTCCCCTAACCTAGGATTTGAAAAGAAAAATTTTAATAAATGAAATATTTTAATTAAATTTTGAAAGATAATTGACACAAAAAAAAACATTACGTTACTGGTATACTCACCTTCGGACCATTGACGGACGGACGGACGAACCTTAATTAGCTACCGGAAAAATACGCTAATCCTCCCATCAGTTCGTTGTACTTATGCTTGGCTGCAGTACCTGTGGAGTAAAATCAAAAAATTTTTATGTTTATAAAAAAAAAACATAATTTTTTATTTTTAGTAAAAATTATATCAAGGAAAAATACAATATACCGACTGAATTAAAAATTTACCCGTTGAAGATTAAAGATTATTGATTTGAAGCATACCGGTTAAACAGGAAACTTAAATAATTAAAACTTGCGTGTCAAGCCAGAATATATTTTGCATTTTAAAAGAAATAATGTTGATTTCATTGTTATTATTCATATCAATTTATAATAAAGGAAATTCAGTTTTATAACGTTTAAAAAAAAATGAAATTATTCCTTCCTATCTAAAAAAGTTATGATTTGATTTCATAATCATGGAATAAACGCTAAAGTGAGGTAAGTGAGTTAGGAAGACTGTAGCGGACGATATTAGGGGCTTTCTAATTAGTTGGACCACAGATTGCCATGGAAGAGGGTGGGCAGGTCAGGCAGCAAATACCATCATATCTGCCGGCCAAAGAAAACCATGCAAGAGAAACCAGAAAGAAAAGAAAAACATACGTACTAGAAAGAAACAGGGAACATTAAGATTATTTTTGGTTGGCTTACCCCGGTATAGCTATTGGATTTTGCTAACTTATATTTATTTTATTTTTTTTGCTCCAGTGACTAGTGGCTATTTTATTGGTGAACCCCGCACTCTACCGACTCTGGTCTGGCATCAACACCTTTTGTTTGCATTGCCAATATTATATGCCACTGGGACGTAAGAGTCCCGAAGTCATTGACAAGTGGTAATGAAAAAAATTGCACAAAAACATTAATACACATAGCAGTAAATCTAATCACGACGTACATTGCGGCAAACCCTTGTGATTTGTGGTATCAAAAATACCACTTGTAAATTGTGGTACAAGATATACATACCACAGTAAAGGGACCAGTCCCTTGATTGTAAATATTTGAAAACTGCATTTTTAAGAAGTGCTAAATAATGGCGTAATGCAAAAAAACGCGTTAAGGTATAACAAATTTGCCATTTTTTATAAATTTTTTGCGAATTAAAATAACACAGGACAATACATTTAGTAATATTTTAGTATAAATTGGGTTTAAAAATATTAAAATTTTCCCCCTTAATTCTCACGTTATCTTTTGCGGTTTTTGCCAACTTTAGTGCTAAATTAACTGAATACCTAAGCATATGTTTATTAAAGGCAAAGGGTCAAATAAAAAATTAGAAAAGTTATTTTATATGGCGCCACATATAAAAAATTCGCGATTTGTTTAACATTTTTTATGGCATCATAAATTCCCAAGATGACCACATAATCCAATTTTAGTAGAATGTGTGTGCCACATAAAATACATATATCAAAATTCGCGAATTTTGCACAAAATTTGAACCATAAATATTACTACCGGTTTTGACCTCGGTAATTTTATTTCAAAAATTAGCAAATTAAAAAAAAATGCATAAAAATTAGTAACAGTTTAATATATTTATTTATATACAGGATGTAATACGCGGATGCGTTTAATAATTAATTTGTTACACCATATGCAGTCTTTTAAATACTGTTAAGTGATCATAATCTAGACACTATATATTTTTTGTGATACTTTGTTTTGCATCACAACTTAGCGGTTTTGTTGATAAGATTATGTTGATATGATTTTGTTGATAAGTTTATTAACACCGAGAAATTTCTTTCGATTTTATTTGTAGAAATATTTGAAACTTTTTTGGGCTTAATACTAAACTTAAAAAAAGATTAGTACTTTTTTAACTATTTATTTTTAACAAACATTTTTTCGTTCGTTTTTTGTATTAAAGTTTTTTATAGTTGAAAATAAAAATACATGTTTTGTTTTTTGTACAGTTGAAAAAAAAATTTTAAATATATTTATTTATGTTAAAACCTAAAAATAAAACATTTTCCGGTCTGTGATGCTAAATTAATATTATATTTTACAAAAATAACAATAAACAAAAAAGTTATTAAATTTTTATAAGCAGGCGCGACTTTTGACCCACCCTGTAGAACCAGTTATAGAACTGGTTCTGTGACCGTGAAGCCTTAAATTTTGACTCCCAGGAACCTGTTATGGAACCGGTTCTATGCAACCGGTGGTAAAAGAAGCTGTTCTGAAAAAGATTCAGAGGCTAAGAAATTTTGCTGGGTACTAGCACACATTTCCCTTTTATTTTAAAAAATTTGGGAACATTTTGATATAAGAATGTATATTAGGGATATAATGGCGCTACGAAATAACCCCCAATGAAATAACCCCCAACGGCCAAAAATGAAATAACCCCCAAAAAAATTGTGTAAAATTGTTTGGGGGTTTTTTCTTTTTTTTTGGGGATTATTTCATCTTACGGTTTGGAGATTATTTCATTATGAAGCAACCCCCAATGAAATAAAGCCCAAAATTTAAATTCTTTGGAGATTATTTCATATGCAATTATTTTGGGGGTTATTTCATATTAATTGATGGCACGTTTGCTGTTGTACCAATTGGATGTTTTAAACAACTGCTGATCATCAATATCGAATACCTGGAAAAGGTAATTAAATTATGAAAAAAGGAATTTAAAATTTATTCTTCTGTAAGAAACTAAATGAAAAAAGCGCCGCAGGCGAAAATTTGAAACCGAATCCAAGCTTTTTTATGAATTTTTTACCAAATATATAGAATGTATATAATCAAATATATAAAAACAAAAAATAAAAAAAATTTGGGACATATTTCATTTCTTTGGAGCTTATTTCATTGGGGGTTATTTCATTTCTTCCTTTGGGAGTTATTTCATTACGAAACAACCCCCAAATTTTGGGTGTTATTTCATTTTCACCTTTGGGGAATATTTCATTTCTTTTTTGTTGGGACTTATTTCATTTTTTTTGGGATTTATTTCATTGGGGGTTATTTCATTTTGTCGTTTGGGTGTTATTTCATTGGGGGTTATTCCGTAGCGCCGAATATAATTAATAGATATTATACTGATCGGTTGAAATGCGGAATTTTGTTAATTTGTTACTTAAAATATACTAAGTTGTCTCAAATATTAGTTAAATAGCAAAAAAAATTAGTTCTTTAATAAAAGTATAGTTTTTAGTAAGTCGGAGTCTGGTGCAAAAGTGAGCCACTGGTCTTTTCCTATACAACATGAAATTATAGAAGATATAGGACGGCCAAAATGTTGGATCTCGATTAGGGGTGTTCTATAAAACCAAATTTCGGGGTAGGATTTTTGTTTTTTTTTTTTTTTCTTTCTATATAAAAATAATAAATATGAAATTTGGTGCCAAACGGATACACAGAAACAAATTTGTTCATAAATAGTAGGAACAGCATTCATTGATTTCAGTTCATACTATGCACAGTGGGATGTATCACAAATATTTTAGAAATAATTCAGCCATTTCTTACTGGCTGATCGGAAAGCCATGAAACTTCACACAGCCATAATTAACGTAATTTCAAGCTTAAGTTTCAAAGAAGAGCCAACTAGATACATCAAGCGCTGATCAATTATACTCCAAAGAGCTTGCCAAATTTACATTTATTAACCGATTTTCAAAAATGAAACATGTATTCTGCTTGTAATTTCCAACAATAAATACTCTTACTCATTTGGGTTATCTCTCTTAAAGTGCAAAAAGATATCCGCATTTGAAAATTAAGTCCGATTGCTGAGGAAGTTGTTGGTGGTATTAGCAACAAGTTATTTAATGAAACAGAAATATTTAAATGCTATATCTTTTTCACGCTAAAAATAAAATGCCTCTAAAGTTGTAAATTACACAGTACAACATTTTTCAACACATGATTTTGGGACTCAATTCTGGGAATTGCACGTGAAAGTAGCCCCAAAAATAAGAACTTCTGCATTATTCGTTCTGTCAAGTTGGCTACAGTAATAATTTAATGGTCACACGAATTTTTTGGCTCAAGGCGGATTTTTAGCACTTTTTCTATATTTTAACACGGTTATATCTCGGTATACCGTACGGTATGAATATCTATTTTGTGTCTAAAGCAAAGTTGTAGATATTGAATAGGATAAAAAAAAAATCGGAACAATCCTACCAGAAAAAAAGTGCATCCGGTGCCTTAAAAATCGCAAAAAGGCCCATTGTTCCCCATTTTTCACCTTTTTTGCTCAATAACTGGATTACAAATATGCTGTTTTTTTCTTTATTTTGCATAAAAATAAAAATTCCGATTCATATTACTGCTATTCTTATACAGAAAATATAAGAATTTTATGTTATTTATGCATGAAAACAAAATTTAGAACATTTTCAATCATAATTGAAAAGTACTAAATATAATTTTTGTGAAAAAAATTCACGAGAATCCGTTCATACGTTTTCAAGAGAAAAGTCGATGTCCTTTAGAGGTATCCTGTTGGAATCCTGTATGTCCTTAGACCAAAATAAGAGCTTTTTTAAATGCTTAAGCTTCAATATAACTTTGCGTTTAATACCAAAGGTTTCTAGTCAAAATAATTAAGTTTTTATGATTTTTTATAATTTCATTAAAAAATATATATTTTTTGAAATTTTACGACATTTGAACTTTAAAACTTTCTCGCTCCCAAAAAGTACACTGTACACAAAAAACTAGTTCACATTATATTTTATAAAATACTCAATTGGCGCATTGATGACCAATTTAAAATACCCTGCCTGGAGGCGGTCTTGCCGGTTAGAGGGATAAACTTGCTAAGTTAATTAATTATTAAAATTTTCCCGTTTTCTGAAATCGGAAATATACACAAACACTTTACACACTTTTTGGAGAGAACTTTTTTTGTCAATACCTAATTTCAGACCACTTGTGACAAGTTATGCAAAAATTATGACCCAACCGAAAGAAAATAAAAAATAAAACTTGACCATAGCGTATGAGCAATAAAACTTAAAAAAAAAAAATATTTATTTACGCATTCGTACAATCGATATTTTTAGTATCAAACATATTTTAAAATTCTTGAACAATCCCAGCAGAATCAATGATTTCTAATATTCTTAAATTTTAGTAAATACAAAAAGTTTTCCTTGAAATCAAAGACTGTTTCCATTTCATTTATTGAAAAAGAAATAAAAAAGTACTGCAGCATTTCAATTAAATGTTTAATTAATTTACTTTGTATTTGTTTTCTCTGTTTTTGTTGTCTTCAATTTAGGTTGAACTAGAAAAACTCAACACGGCAACGGACAATATAAATAAATATGAAGTAGAACTTGATGTAAGTATTGATTTTTGTTCCGTTGTTTGTTCGATGTCAACTGCAATCTGTACTGACAGAGTGTCCTTTTTTGTCAACATGTTCAATTCCATTAAAGTTTAATTCAATATAATGAAAAATGAAAAATGAAAATATATAAAAAAAAAACTAAAGCTAAACTAATTTAATTTTCTATCATCCTGAAAAACTCTTAAAAAACTCACACACTCTTAAAACCACAATTGACAAACAGGAAGCAAAATGTGAATTTAAAAGGATTTTAGCAGAAAGTGTGGTTAGGATAAAACAATCTGCACACAAATTAGGAAATTCCATAGAAGCAGCTAAACCATATTATGAATCGCGTATATATGCGGCACAGGTAAGTTAAAGTAATAGATTTAAAGGAAGAATTACAGTAATTTGGGTGCTCTATTATAATTCACTAAAAAAGGGCAACAGATTGTGAGTGAGATTATATTTTATATTTTTCTCGCATATTTACTGAGAAGAAGGTATGCTAATGGGGATTCTGTGAAACATTTCAATAGCGAAGAATCTGATGGGTTTGAAATTAAAAACTTTTCTAATTAGAAAAACTATTTACTATGGAGACATTTTTGTTGAAATTGTTATAGAACCTTCGACTTTTGAGGGAAAACATGTCAACTCAATCACAATTCGGACACAGAAAAAACTGAAAACGGGTTTCAATTTAAAAATTTATTGAATCAATTAATATTTTAATTGATTTTGCACCTATCACGGCAATGATACTATCAATTAAATCTGTTATTAAAATTAAGAAGAAAAAAAAAGTTATAAATAAATTCTACAAAAAAAAATATGATACTCACAAAAAAGTGTGTGATCTATACGTTGGCATGTGTGTTTTTTGCAATGCTGAGTCTGTTTGTGTGTGTGCTTGTTTAAAAAATTAAAAAAATAATTTGTTCAATTAAATATTTGTTTAGAAACAAATTAAATTCAAATCAAATCTTTAATTAGATACAAGATACAAGACAAGATGATCGACAAAACATAAATTTTTGATTCCGGGCCCTTTCGGACTCCGAAATATGACGTCATGAAAATTTTAAATTCCATGAGAGTTTGTAGATTTGTATGGATGTAGTCCCATTTGCAATAGGTTCGTTAGCTCTAAACAAGATGAGGTTGCTTTAGAACCGGTTCTTGAACCAGTTATGGAACTGGTTCTGGGGCAGGAAACAATAAAGCATTAGAGCTACTTCAAAAATGTTCAACACCTGTTAAAATTGGCTCTAGATGCCTCTTTTTTCTTAAGGATTTTTTTTTGAATTGAGGGATACAATGGAGACTATGCTTAAAAACTAGGACATGCAAAGTTTCAAGTTCAAAAATCTTAACCTAAACAATTACTGGACATTTAAAAGTCGAAAATTTAAAAAAATAACTTGAAATTTACAATAGTTATTTCATTCATTTTACTTTTTTGCTCGCAGTTTTAAACTTGCAGATCCAAACTAATACAAAATGGAGTCACTAGACTTGGCAGATACATTCACTGAAAAATAATAATTTTCATATCGCTGCTTGGTGAAAAGTTGTATGGTGGTTTACAAGTGAAACCATTTCCCGATTTTTAAACTTTCGCAGCAATTTTGTTTTTAATGAAATACAGTTTCGAGAACAGTATTTAAAAAAATGTGTAATTTTATGTAGCTTGAGGTATACCAAGTTGATGTTAGTGCACCAATAAAGCTATACGAACATAACAAACTTATAAGAAATTTGGCATAAATAACACGGCTTGACATCAAAAAAAATTAATAAGCATCTGACCAACAGTTCTATATATTTCGGGCATGCTAATACTTTATGTGTATAATGTATAGTACAGTTGTCCCGCAAAATTCATTTTAAGTTTGACGCATCTTCATGCTGTTCTTCATATACAAAAATTTTCAAGTGCAATAAATCTGATTTCTTTCTTTTGAAATCTAAGGACAAGACCAGTATTAATATGTATGGTACATATTTGATATCCAAAGCTTAATAGTAAACCCGCTGTTAAGCTTTTTTTTTTCTCAATTTTTGGTTTTCACGTATTCCTACTCTAAATAGTTAATCTAAGAGTCATTTAAGAGGAGTTATATCAGTAAGGAAAAATTTATTTTATCAAATCGTTTTTATGCAAAATTAGCAATTTTTCAAAAAAAAAATATTAAATATATTTCCAGGATGACACCAAGGTCCAGCTTTGAGTATGATATGTAAATACACTCAGGGAAATTCTGCTTCAAAAATTTGTGGTTGTTTGGGTTGTAATACAGTTTCTTTATTTTTAATGTAAATGTCAGTAATTGTAGAACAAATCTAATTTTTTACTAACCTTGTAGTTCATTTAAAAAACAAACCACATCAAATAACTGTTTTACGATTTTACAGTCGTTTTTTGTTATTTAAAAAAATAAAAAAAATTAATGTTTGTTTATTTTTTACTCATATGTGGTTCATTTTTACTACAATTGTTAGTAATTTTTTGAACAGTAAAAACAAATGATAAATGTTAGTTGAATTTAAGGAAATGTTAGTCGTCCTTTCTTCAAGTGAAATTTCATTTGTTTTTGGCTACTTTTGTTGTCATCTTTACATACGTAATATCTTTAGTAAACATTTCAAAATAAGTTCCAAACTTTTAGATAAAATTTTTTATATTTGCAAGTTTTACTAACAAAAATTTTCGTCAGAAAACTTTATCAAATATAAACATTTTCAACTAATTTTTTGCACATATACTTTTCAAAGGTATTCATATATTATATTAAAAGTTGGACTGTGGGTTCATCTCGGAAAACTATGCTGCCATATAAAATTGTTGACAAATCGCACTTTTTGCATAAGAGGCAACAAAGTAGAATAACTATTTACAGTTAAATTAGTTTTTTGTTTTTATATACATCGAGATTATTTTTATGTTATTTTCAACTTATAACGAGCTTTCAACCTCCAAATATTTACAAAAATAAAGCAAATCAAATATATTAGCTAGGTTGATATTTCGATCTGGATAAATTTTTATTTTGCTGAAACGCCTCTTTCTAATAGGCTTTTTCTATTGCATGACCATTTGATAAGGTCAATGCCAATTTAGCGATAAAATTAGCTTAAACGTTATAAAATGGGAAAAATTTGAAAAACCGCTAGATAGCGGATTTAATATACAGTTTTGTGAATCAAATATTATAATAGATTAGATTAGACTAGACTAGATTAGACTAGACTAGAGTGGCACTATGCACCGCGACCAGAAGTTGGTAATTTGTGCTGCCAGCGAATACACCCTATAGGTTCAGGCTCCCTACGAAGCCAACTATCCTACCAGGTAAACAGTTCCAAACGTCCGATGGCGTCACTATTCGACCAACATAACGCACCCTCCTGTCGGAGAGCCTCGGACATTTGCAGAGAACATGCTCTGAGGTCTCGGGTTCCAATTCACAAAACCTGCACGTATCCGTAGAGGATCGTCCCATCTTGTACAATTGATACCCAAGGCCACAGTGTCCCGTGAGGTAACCCGTCACGGTCCTTAGTTCGCCCCTTGTCATAGACAAGAGTTTCCGCGACCTCTACACAGAGGGAGATATAAACAGCCTGGCCCAATATGTATTATAATACAGGAGTTGTCTTTCCATTTCTACAGAAAGAAGTCAGATTGATGGCCTTTTCAAAATGTTATGTATAAAAAACTGCATTTACATGCTCGAAATTATAAAGTTATTTTGTAGAAAAACTGTAACATGGATCGAAAATTAAAGTACGCCATTGAAACAAGCGGGTCTGAAATATATAGAATTGGTGGTCATACATAACCTTATTAATACTTAAAAGTTATGATTTTGTCCTCCTGTATAATTTATGAAAAAAAATTTGAAAATGTAAGTTTTTTGCGTCTGACAATTCACAATTATATTTGAAATTGATTTTCATATTGCGTGAACGAAATTTCTTAGTAAAATCTAAACTACCCGATCAAAAAAGTTATGTCTCAAATACGAAATCAGATCCTATTTGATACAGATCGATATTTATTCTCATCTAAGTTTATCTCAAAATTGGGGTATCCAGTAATATCTGGATTAAATAAGATTAAAATTGATCTCAAAATCTAATTTAAGATCCCGATAGATCCCAAAAAAAATTTCGCATGGGATTAATTTAGATCCAATTGGACCTAATTAGACCCAAAAATATACGTAATTGTTGGTGGATCGAATAAGATATTTTGTGAATAAGTGGGATTTACTTTCATCCCATGACATGTATAATTTTTAACCCATTAAACCTGACCCCCGATTCCTTTGTCCAATATCGATGAAACTTTACACATACAATATTTTAGGTGTTTGCATTGAAATGGTATATATTTTTTACTGATTTTTCAAACCTGGGACTTAGGCATTAATCACTGATATTATATTATCCATGTTTTTTGAATAAAATATTTTTAAATGATCTTCCCAATATAACGCTTAAATTTTACTTGAAAATAATCGATATTTCTAGTTAGGGTATTTTAATGCCCATGTCACAAAATCATACCTGTGTCTAAAACAAGTAAATATTTTGTTTAATAAGATGCAGGCCACATAAGACTATTAAGCGCCATGAAAGTTTTCCGATTTTACACTTTCCCAATATTTCAGAGCCATTTTCGTGCTTTTTTGCAGACTTTTAAGCCGCTAACTACCCCCTGGGAGCGGGTTAAATTGTAAACATAAGACCGTATATAAATTTGTTTACTCGGGTATACAAAAAAATAAACAGAATTCTTACTTTTTTTAATACCCAATTTACACAAAAAAATAATTTAGTTAAAATGAATTAACTACTTGATCGAGCACTGAACAATTCGTATTAACCATATTTTAATCTCACAGATTAACAGTTAATCCAACATTAAGTACGGTTATTCTCTGTACACTGATAGGATTTTGCTTCATAGTATTAATGAAACGATTTCATTAAAATCGATTCATTGGTTTAATGAAAAATTTCACTAACTGAATGAAAATTCATTAATATTGGTATTATTTTCATTAACATTTTTTATGATTTTTTCATAACTTCATACAAAAAATTCATTAAATCAATGAAAAATTTTTAAATTTTTTTCAATAAAAATTTTGACTAGTATAAGAAAAAAAAATTTTTTTGTACTATCATTTCGAAAAAAAAGAAACTGAAAAATTTCTTTTAAACAGAATTAACAAAAACTTTGATATAAATAAATTTTTTTTATTAAATTTGCCTAGAGCTAACAGTTTTTGACGAATTTGAATAGTTGGTCACTAAATTCCAGGGAACAGATTTCTAAGAAAAACGACATAGTTTTGTTCAAAACGCGACCTAAATTGTTATCGTTTTGACGACGTTACACAAAAACGTTATGCTAAACGACAATAAATTTTTGTTTTTTAACAACATTGTTAACAATATTTAACATTTTTATCTAATATGGACGTAATGTAACTACAAAAAGTGGACTATAATCGTCGATCGTTCTACAGAATTCCAAGCCAGATCGATAAAAAATTACATATTTTGTACCAACATATAAGAAAATATGTCATCTTTTAACACAAATTATAAAGGTGTAAAGGAAGATTGAACAATTTTGTAAAAATGAAAAAATAAAAACAGAAATAAATTAAAATTGGACCAGCCCAGACTTTATAAATAATATCAAGGAGTAATAATTTCTCAATAACCAACAAATTAATGCTACGCTAAAATAATCATAAAAAGTGCAAATTATTAAATATCAACGACACTATGAATTTCATTCATTAAACACATGAAACTTTCATAACGATTAGGCTAGAATTAATTAAAAAATTTCATATACTTTATGAAATTTTCATTGGGTCAATGAAACCATTCATTAAAATTGGTTTAATGAAACGCCTTTCATTGACTCAATGAAACGTTTCTTTGGGGACTTTTTTATGAAAAAATTCATTGGATTAATGAGGGAATTCATTAATACTACGCACAAATTTCTATCAGTGTAGTTATAATACTAATTGTGTGCAACTCGGAAAATTGCGAGATATGGGTCAAAATACACCTCTAAATATCACTATTGTGAATGATTTGAGCTATTCAGAAAAGTTTTTGCTGAATCTTTATTAATTTTCTATATCGTGTAGATGTGACCTAACGATAATTTCCTGCAGTAAAAAATGCAAAATTTTATTGACGAAAAATAAAGAAAATTTGCAGTAAACTAATAAAACTTTTCTTCACAAAATAAACAAAAATTTCTTCATATTTTTTTTGTGAAACTGGGTTTTTAATGAAAAAAAAAACTATATTTACCATTAAATTTTATGAGTTTAATGAAAAATTTGAATGAAAGAGTTCCAGTGCAACCTTATCGTTTATATTCAAAAATTCATTAATATCATGCAGATAATACTCTCACTGTATATATTAACGTTACGACGCTACCGCAAAAATATGTTGGGACTGTCAACAAATTTTTTGTCAACGCCGACATTTTTCTTGTTTATCATATACCGGATCTCTATTAGCGTCACATTTTTTTTAATGTGCTTCTGTTGTGTCGACTTGGTATTTTAATATTTTAAAAGTTAAACTTTTAACTGTCAAAAAATGTATATGTAAACAAAGTTTAAAAAAAAATGTATTAACCTTAATCTATTATAGGGAGTTTAATCTTCTTGATTAAAGTTAATTCACATTTGTAATCTTCCATATGTATATCCATATTTTGACATTAAAAAGTTTAAATTGACAGTTAAAAGTTAACTTTGTCAGTTTAAAATACGATGGTGGCGCCGATAGTGATCCGCCATAAGAGGAACATGTAAAATCTCTGCTTTAGCAAAAATTTTGCCGACCGCGCCAAATTATTTTTGCTGCATCGTCGTAACGTTATTTTGTATCTGAATTTGTATACTGTATGCTTTTTAGCATTGCCAATCGAAATTATATCAAAACACAGAGTTGCAGACAGCTAGTAGTATGAACGCAGAGTTGTTTAGAAATAGTAAGCAGAGTAAAAGTTGGATTAAAAAAAAGATTAAAAAATGGTTTAATCGACTTGTGTAGTGCTTGATTAAGCAGTTAATCCCAATTTTAGGAGATTATCTTTTCTGTGTAAATTGCCTATAAGATTAATTTCGATGCCTAAACGGGCTATTAAAATAACATTTTTACACACAGAGAAAAATGTTGCTATTTGCCAACTGAAATTCAGTTAATACGACTCAAATTCGGTTATTTCGAATTTCAGACGGTTGTCACAACTTAGCATTAGTTTTCACAACAAAGTTCGGTTAATTGAACTGAATTTTAGTTGCAACACAAAGGCAAATATCATTGTACTAACTGAATTTACAAGTTGTTACCATTAAAACACACTTTTTGATTCGGTTGGCACTTTATTTCTCTGTGTGCAGGAAAATAATTATCAAAATGATTCTTGACGTTCATAAATCTATACTGAGCATACTTCCCCCCATTCTAAAGTAAATAAGTAATGTTTATTATTACCATTATCATCCGTATTTAATTAAATATTCATAATCATATAAAAATTCATATTTTTAGCTTGCCAAAGAAACCCAACAGGCAGCATCGAATTATGAAAAAGCTAAATCGATACACGCCGCAGCCAAGGAGATGGTTTATCTAGCCGAACAGGGTTTGGGTGAAAAATCGACTTTAGATACAGCCTGCCAGGAAATGTTAAGCCATGCAGCCAGTAGGTGTTTTATAAACAAATATTTTACCATATTTTTTCTTTTTGGCCCATTTAATGCTATTTTATATTCTGTATGTGTCTGGTTCACATAAACTTATTACATTTTCTTTTAAGGCAAAGTAAATCAATCACAATTAGAGGTTACTGATGCTCGTAACTCTTTGAAAATGTGTCAATTGAAGCTGGAAGTAGCTAATAATCGTGTGGGTAAATTACAGGGACAATTGCGACAGGCTATAAAAGCATCAAGGTAAGTGATAGTAGAGAAGATTATTATCATGATGCAATTATTTCAAGACTTCTTTCGTTTTTAATAGCGTCACATTAAGTTGTTTTGTTTTTTATTATTATTATTTAATTTTTATAATCTGAAGAGAAATAGTAAAAAATTTTTTCAAAAAGTAAAAGATTAACATTGATGTATCATAGGTAGTTAGTACGCGAAAATGGAATGTCAACTTCCCCCGACAAAGTTTGACTTAAAATTTCGATTTTACTATAGTGACCATAATTTCTGGCTGTTATCTCAATATTAAGGAAGCCTTCTTAACTCTTCTGCCTAGTTTAGGGCAATATGGCAGCTGACAAAAAAGCGGAATTTTGGTGCAAAAAGCGGAATATTTAAATATTTTATGCAAAAATCCTTATTTTTCAATATTGTTATTTTTACCCGATTAAAAAAATTAATGTAACGGTTTATATATAATTATAAGTTATATGAGTTTGCATTAGTTTAGTTCTAATTTTATTAAATCATATTAAATTTCATCCGAATAATGGCGCGATATAGGCTTGGGCATTTTAGGTCTTTCTAAAGATCGCTCTTTACAGTTCAGCTCCTTTCAATGAACTAGTTCGCTCTTCTAGTTCAACAGCTCTTCTAGTTCAACAGCTCTTTATCCTAAATTGAGCTGTGCGACACGAACTATTTGAAGTGAATTGAATCAGCTGATGCGAAACAAAATGTGTAAACAAAATGTGTAACTTTCTATTAAATTTACTATCGGAGAATAATTCAACACTTTAAAATATATTTAAAATGATTGTTAAATCATAAAATGGTACGTAATTATAAAATTTTAAATTATTTTAAAAAAAAAATTGACCTGGCAACATTAAAAAAAACTCAGAAGCAACATAAAGAAAATAAATGTTCCTCAAAAGGCAAAAAGAACGGAAAGAGCGAAAGACCTAAAAGAGCTGATGATTGTGATCCAGCTCACTAGTTCAAAGAAAAGACTAGTTCAATTGAACTAGGTCGTTCACGAACTACACAACTCTAGCGCGATACAATTTAGTCCGGTTTTATTTAGTGGTATAAATTTATATCTGAACTAATACAAATATATACAAAATAATATATACATCGTTTTTGAATTTAAAACTTCATTGAAATCTGAAATATTTGCAGAAATAATTACCGCCAAATACGGTATTAACGGTACAACGTTATTAATCCTTTCAGGTCTTAGTCACTTGCAAAAAGTTTACGACTTTATAATTTGTAGCAAATTCATTTCCATATGGAAATTTAATTTTATTTATAAAATTTTCTGGAAATTACCTATAAAAATAAACTTTGGATTAATTGTATCTCATTTTTAATGTAATATACAATTGAAGGGCTTATTGCAAAAAAACTTGATAAGCCACATTTTATTTTTAGTTTGTTTTCGCCGTTTAAAGTTTAACAAATGCAAAAAATATGATTATTGCTGGACGTTTTTACTGTAGGTACTTGTAAACAAGACTTCTAGTCAAATGGATGTTAAATGGGACTTATCATGTTTTTACAATAAGCCCTTCAATTATAAATTGATCGAGATGTGAGAAGACGCAAATATATATAACATTATATTAAAATTTTTAAACGAAAATAATTTTATATATGAATTTGTATAATTATGCTATCGCTCAAAAGCAAACATCAACACATTGTTGTTGTTTTGTAATATTTATGGAGTTGTTTATTATAAATGTTTGTTTAGTGGATATTAATTCTTATTGGGTTTATTACTTTATTAAGTTAAATAATTTAGTTTCCGTTGTTTAAATCTGAATATTTATTTATTCTTTAGGGTATACAAGTTAATAATGTCGATTTGGACAACATATGGCATTGCTATCACATATGTTTTGTGTCAATAATAAATAAATAAAATATGATATTTTGGAGGGTAAACATCTGTCATTATAATTCAGTATTCGATAGATGCCAAAGTGTTAACACACATTTTTTTCAATCGCTATAATAATGTCGAATTTTGTGCCTAAAAACAAGATGTTTTGCGGAGAAGTCTGACAACCTTCTTTCATTTGAAGAAAACGGCTGCTGAAAGTTATCGATTGTTGGTAGAAGCTTACGGTCAACATGCACCAACTCAAAAAACTTATGAACGATTGTTTGCGCGATTCCAAAGTGGTGATTTCGACACAGAAGGCAAGAAGAGGCCTGGAAATGGAAGCATTACTCCACGAAGATTGTTGTCCCTACGTTTGAAAAGAGCCATCAACGAAAAACGACCAGAATATTCGACCAGACACGAGGCCATAATCTTCCATAATGACAACGCTTGGCCACATGTTGCAAGACCGGTCAAAAACTATTTGGAAAACAGTGGATGGGAAGTTTTGGCTCAGCCGCCTTATAGCCCAGACCTTGCCCCTTCTGACTACCATTTGTTTCGATTGATGCAGAACGTCCTAACTGGAATACGCTTCACTTCAGAACAGGGTATCAGAAATTGGCTTGATTCATTCTTTACCTCAAAACCGGAGCAGTTCTTTTGGCGCGGAATCCATATGCTACCAGAAGTATGGGAAAAAGTAGTGGCTAACGATGGACAATACTTTGAATAATGTATCAATTCATTTTGTTATTACCCAGCAAAACTTTGGTAATGGGTAGGACTTATTTCAGACCTTCCAAAGTAATGACTATCTATTCCAGTTTTTGTTATTTTGAAGGTCCGAAATAATACCTTACTAATATGAATATATGTAACTGCTTATTTGTAAGATAAAAAACAACGCCTTACTAATATTGTGTTGAATATCTGCTTATTTGGAATAGCAAAAATAATAAGTTACTTATTATCACTTATTTCAGACCTTTCGTAGTAATGACTATCCATTACATTTGTTGTTATTTTGAAGGTCTGAAATAATACCTTACTGATATGAACATACATCACTACTTATTTTGGAAGCTAAACAATTATGTCTTACTAATATTGTGTTATATACCTGCTTATTAGGAAGGGCCAAAGAAATAAGGTACTTGTAAGGTAATAAGTAACTACTTTTTTGTAAGGTATATTTATAAAGATTCATAATATATCATAATTAATAATTTAAATGCAATTTATTTAAGCAAACAAATATATAGTTATACATAAACGACTCTCACAAAACAAAAGCTTATTTAGTAAATAACAAAATTAAGATAATTGATATTAAGTAGAAATTATTAAATTTTATTTATTAATACATTAAGAGTTTTTGGTAATAATTTTCTTATTTTCGAAGAACCATCAACCACCATCAACTAAGTGATAAGTAGTAGAACTGTTAATATGCCTTCGAAGTTTTTGAAATACATACTACAAACATTTTGAAAAGGCTTATTAACTATTCTACTACTTATCACTTAGTTGATGGTGTAGTAGATGGTAGATAATATGAACTTTTGATGTTTATTATTTGCAGTATTCCCACCTTCTAAAGATAACTGATGAAAGGGTAATTGGAAAATCCCCGGAAACGCGTCTTATCATTCCTGAAGGTATAGAACGTTTTGAAAAACAAAAATTCTATTGAGTATGTTAGTTCATATATAATTCATATAAGTACAAAATTTTGGCCTCGACAAGAATAATTCTTTTTTAATTGCAATTATTTTTTGTCAAATTCAGTTTTGTTAATCCTTTTTTTGTAGTTTATTAATTAATAAACATTTTTAAAGTACTTTTTTTTAAAAACCAGCCAAATTTTAAATATGTATAAGGCATTTAAGTTCCTACACCCAAAAAAAAAGTTTGTAATGTTAGCAACTCGTACTCGCAAGTTTTTTTGCTGAGTTTAGCAACTTTTTTGCTGATGTTAGCAACTTTGTCTGCTAGGATCCTCCCAGCAAACGAGTTGCTAATATTACAAACTTTTTTTTTGGGTGTACTAGTATAAGATTTTTAGTTTTTTTATAGTGAATTTTTTTGTTCTTTTTATGTTTAATAAATGTTATAAGAAAATAATAAACAAAGTCTTTTAATTTTTTTCTTGAGAAAATATTAATCGCTGTTCACCACTTATTACACTTCTTCCTGGTAAGCAGTTTATAGTCCTTCCTTGTAATGACTAAAATCAGTAGTTATTTTAGGACCTATTAATAACTAGTTATAATTGTCCTTATTAATAACTAGTTATTTTATTGCCTATTAATACCTTCTTATTTAGGTACATGTTAATACGTACTTATTTTTGCACCTATAAATAACTACTTATTAACATCCTTACAAGTAATACGTCATATAATGGCTTTAAGCATTACTTTTGATGCCACAAATAAGAAATGAAATAAGTACTTATGTGTAACTGGTGATTTCACTACATATTTTGTAACGTCTTATTTTTGTCCCTATATGTAAGCACAAGGCAAGGCCTTGCCTACTATGACACCCCCATGTTAAAATCAGGTGTTATTGGCCTCAACTATAAGTACTTCTGATTCTTGTTTTCTTCTTCCATTTCCCATTCTATGGTAATAGCAAGTTTTCCTGGGTATAATAAATGCATTTTTCAAGCAAAAAATTTGACATTATTAACTTGTATACCCAATAATATATTATCATAAAATTGATAATGTGGATAATGTAATTTTTAAAGTTTAATTTTGTTTAATAAAAATTTAAAAATTTTTTTTTCAACAGAAAGAAAATGCAAAAAATATATTAAAAATTATGCCAAACAAAAAAAAAATACTCTGATTTCAACAAAAGACCTAATTTCTGCAAAGAAAAAATCCAAAAAATGGAAAATTGCCATAGTCCCTACGCTTTAATAGTAAGAAAAAAACTAATTTCTGTGTGAATTTGCTCAATATGTTAACGAAATGAGAACTTCATGCCCGTTTAAATGAAATGTTATATAATTCAAGCTATAAGCAAACATTTGGTATGCCAACAACACTTTCTCCAATTTTTTTTTGCTTTTTGGGAAGTTTTACGATATTGATCACTTTTTAATCAAATGAGTTATTATTTAATGAAAAATAATTTAATTAAAGAGCTATCAATTTATAATTGAATTAATCCGTTATTGGCAAATTGGTTGAATCCAAATACGGGTTTTAACCGTATTGAAAAGTTAATTTCAGTTCAGAGCACTTAACTTTAACTCATTTTGGACACTGTGTTCCATTTTCGACCCAGCACTTTTCAACGGATATATTTTTTTACTGGAAAACAGATAAATAAGTGATTTAAAAACCTTAAAATCATTGAACATCTTGACTACAATTGTGATGAACTAGGTCATCTTCAGCCTTATTTGATCAGGTATATATATATCACCCAACAGCAGAAAATCAGTGATGTTAATTGATTACCCGAACAACATGAGGTATTTTCGTCTTTTCTTACAAGTTTAGCCAACAGCTTTAAATCTAAAAGCCTTTATTTGACAGGGTTGCCATTCCAACTGCTAACGTTACGATTTCTGCGAACGAATTGGGAATCATCTTATCTTATATTTATTAACAATTATTGTTTTCTATTTGTAATTGACAATTCAAAATAAAACGCAATTTTAAAAAATCAACAATACATACAAAATTATGAAAAATTGTTATCCAGAGTTGCCAAAAAATGATTTGAAAAAATAAATTTTTGAAGTTTGTTGATGGAACTTTTTCTAAAAATTAACCAAAAATATAAGGAACGCCTAATCTTTTATATTATTGATTGTTATGTTGATGATAAAATATGAAAATGTGTTTTTCTGCTAGATCGATTGTAAAGGGTCCGCCAAATAATTTTTTTTTTTTTGAAAATGCTATAAAAAGAAACTACTGAATATTTTCTCAAATTTCTTTTTTTATTTGAAAGTACAATCCTTCCGGTTAATAATGGAAAATAATTTCATTCAAATGGCTGCCTCGGCTGGCCATGCAGTAGCCTACACGATCGGTCCAATTTTTAAGCACATTATCGATTGTGTGCAGCTGTATTTCACCAATGGCTTCACGAATATTGTCCTTTACAGCGTCAATTGTCTCTGGCTTGTTGGCGTAACACTTATCTTTGACGGCACCCCACAAATAATAGTCCAACGGTGTCAAATCACAGCTTCGAGGTGGCCAAACGATATCAGCTCTGCGGCTGATAATGCGATCTTCAAAAACAGGGCGCAAAAATCGAGTGTAGCTTCGGCTGTGTGGCACGTAGCGCCGTTCTGTTGAAACCAAATGTTGCCAATATCCTCCTTTTCAATTTTTGTGAACAAAAATTTGTTCAATGCCCGATAACGATTGCCATTGACTGTAACGGCCACTCCTTGCTGACATTCTGAAACATTACCATGATTTTTAAAGTAATGTCGCAATATTTCCCAGCGTTGTTCAAGCGTATACACAACCATATTCGTTCAGCGGAAGGATAAAACTAATTATCTGTCAAATCAGACATGAGCTAAGTGTTACCATTCACGAAATAAGCACTAGTTGAAAAAAAAACGTTAGATTGCGGACCCTTTATATAATTTTTGAAAAACTGCCAGATCGAACTATGAACTTTTCAAATACACAAAGTCTAAAATATTCCAAAATTGATTTCGTGTTCACTCGAAACATAAATAATGAATGGTTTTTATTAAAATACTAAAGTCCGACCGAACTAATTTTTTTGGTCGAAGTCTTAGCCGAACTTTGGCCATATATTTAATGTTTGGACGAAGCCGAATAAAACATGAATTTTGGTGGATTTTGACAACAAAATTTGTTTAGAGTAACACAAAAAATATTTAAATACGAGTAAATCTCAAAAAAAGGCACAATTTGGCCGTATTTATTTTTTTTTTTTTATTTTATTAATTAATAATCATATAATTACAAATTATATACTATTTCCCTAACCGAGCACTAGCTACTATGGCCTTCGGCGCGTTGTAGCGAAAACAGACCAGTGCCTCTGGTGGGAATCGAACCCACGACCCCCGCACTAATAAGCCAGCTCGCTACCAACTAGCCTACCGGGGCGCACAAATTTGGCCGTAGAGAGGGCACTTTAAGGCAAAAAAAAATTTCAAAAATATCTTAATGGAGCATGGTTATATTCAAACTCAATTAAAAAATTCTTTAAAGTTCTAAACCAAATCCTCTATCCGAACTGTAGCACAATTATGACCTTAAATATATAACTAACCCGTTAAATATTATAATTATAATTTTGAATCATTTTCTTTTTTAGTTTTTCATTATTATTTTTATTTTTATATTTTTAGTTTTAATATTAGACGAAATTTACTTTTAATTAATTTATTGGCATATCAACATGATTTAAATAATTTGTAAGTAATTCTTATAAATAATTTCCGAACTCATTTACATTTAATACAAAATCACTAATTTAAATTATTACACTTTTCAGACCCTACTACGAAACCCGAGCCAACTATAATGGTATTTTAAAAACACAAAAAGAAAAAATTAATAATCTCGAAAGTAAAGTAGCCGATGCTAAAATGACCTATAATGAGGCATTGAAAAATTTGGAACAAATTTCCGAAGAAATACACCGACAAAGGCAGCAAAAACAAAAAAATTTAATGAATTATGAGAAAATGTTAAAACAGGTTGAAGTTGAATCGGCAGCAGGTGCTGTTGCTGCTAATAAAGTCAGTTCCAATTATGCCTCGCCAATGGAAAGTGAAAAAAATTTTAAACATTTTCCATGTGACATTGATACAACAGATGAGTACCTTGATATGCCCGATAAATTGAGTACGAATTCGAGTCCTATACATCAAAGACATCCAGATGAACACGAGTGCCCACATTTGTTGCAGGATTTTGATGCCGTCTTAACGTTTCCACAAAAAATTGCAGGTGGTATGCATAAATCGGCAAGTACTAGTAATACAAGTGATAATCTTTTTGCCCAAGCACAAATGCATGGGCCATATGAAATTAAATCCTCAATGGGTAGTGGACAAAATCTTACTAATGATAATAGTTCTAGTACGGGTAGAGGTGGTAGTGGAAGTGGTGGTGGTGGAGGAGGTACACATAGTGGTACAAATGATGACAATGATATAGAACAATGGACCGAAATACGTCTCTCACATTCAGAGAGTACTAGCTCCAGTTATTCTAATCAAAGTTTACTACATGATCATCACGATGGTCAAGCCGACGATGCTCAATCCCACCACTCATCATCGTCATCTTCGGATGAACCTAAGCGTAAAGTTACCTGTACTACTATATTCCAAGATGAACAATTAGGTAAAAAGCAATCTCTAAGCCAATGGCTGTCGCGATCCAATAGCCTGAAAGTGAGTGGTCGTCGTCAGTCACTAGATCTACTTATTGATGCCAGTGATAAAGTCAAAGATGTTTTTTCATTTGGTTTTCAAAAAGTTGGTCGTACCTTGGAACGTCGTAATAGTGAATCGGAAATGAATAGTGATGGTAGTAATGTCTCGAGTAATGTAACTCTTGGCGGTAATGTGATAATGGGAAGCGGTGGTGGTGGTGGTGGTAGTGTTGTGGGCAATACGTCGACAACATCTTCAACTTCATCGGCTGGTGATTTCCTATTTTTCTCAAGGTCAGTAGACCCCCCATCATCAACAACGCATGATTTTAAACGCACTCTCACAAATTCTAGTATTAATAACAATAATAATATCAATAATAGTAGAGCTTTGCACAAAAAGACTGGATTATTTGGCGCTTTACAAAATCACTTTACAAAACTAAAATAATCAGTACAAAAATCTTAAACTAAAAACTACTTTTTTTGCAATTATTCTATGTACACTAACACCACCTATATTTTTAAGACAAAACAAAAAATTTACTCTCTATATCATTGTACTTCTTTTTACAAAGGCAAGTACTTCCAATTGGCTGCAGTAGATACAATTTTTTTTTTTTATTTTTTAAATATATTTTAACATTTTCTTAAAATATTTTTTATAAAAAAAAAAAAAATCAGCCATGTTTATTAGGGATTTTAAAAATTTATCTCTTTGCATGTTTTGAAAATCTTCTATTTTTTTTTTTCTTTATTCTAAACTTTTTCTGTACTAATTCTTAACTTTAATCCTATTTTAAAAACTCGTTTATTTAGCCCATTTTCTGATAGGGTCGCACGCAATAAATTTCAGACCATATCTAAGATAATTTGGTTTATGCTTAGATTATACCTTGCACCAAGGTACATAAGTAGTGACGAGTTTCACGTTTCGAAAATTTCGCAATTGGACGCAAAATATACCTTAACTTTCAGGGTGGTCCGATTTTTAAGGACAAAAATCTGTCGATGTTTTGCCATCGATTTTTCGATAGCTTTTGGCATGAGGAAAAAAAAGTTCCACTACGACATATCAAAAAAATCATTTTCGAGACGCTCAAATTTTAATTTTTTTTTACCTTGGATATAGGATATATTTAAAAAAATTTAAATCGGCGAATGTTTTTTTAGTATACCTACTAAAAAACCCTTAAAAATCAACGCGTTAAAAAACATCGATTTTTCGACAAAAAGCTCGTCCACAAACTCAAGAAAACCCTTTTCTTTGGAAAAACTGCTATTGCCATCGTTTTTAGCGTACAATTTTACCTTGGAAAGGTTATATTTAAAAAAAAAATTAAATCAGCATACTAAAAAAAACCTTAAAAATAAAAGTTGAGAAAGTCAAAAAAATTGAAATTAGGGTGCCTCGAAAATGATTTTTGTGATATGTCTTAGTGGAACTTTTTTTCCTCATGCCAAAAGCTATCGAAAAATCGATGGCACAATAACGATTGCTAAATCGACGCACCCTATTAACTTTAATTTATTTTAATAAAATTTATTTAATTTTCTACTCATATAAAACTATTAAAATCCGCTTACCTGGTTTCGAGTTAAGATGGTGTCCTTTAAAGATATCCTGTCGGAATTGCAAAAACGTAATTTATTTTCAAAGAATAGACTTTCGTCTAACTTTTTTGTTATTATGGACGTCTTCCTGTAAGGTTAAGTATTTTTGATAATTTTTTGACATTTTGTATTCATTCTAAAATATGCAAGCTTAATTTGAATACTTATGGGGCAAAGTATTTTTGAATTATTTTTCAGATCTTTCGGAAAAGCTTTAGAGATTGCGCAAATAGATTTTATCCCAAAAATATGTGTTTTTTGGATGTTTTTTCTAACTAGGTCAATAAACAAAAAAATAAACAATATTTTTAAAGAAAAATATCCAAATTTTATTTGTATAAACCATACACCATAATTTTCAGCAATTCTTTTGTACATTTTCGTACCATATATTTAATTTTTTCGTAATTTTTTAATACATTTTGTAAATAACGCTTTATAACTTTTAAAATGTCTACTAAAATTAAAAAAAAAAACTTATTATGCAGTTTAAAAATTAGATAAATTCTTAATAATTTTGCAAAAAAAAAATATTTTAATTAGCTCTTACTCTTCCAGAGTTATACCCATTAAAAGATTTGTATCCATTGTATTAAACTAAGAATTTTATAAGCTGTTTGATAGTTTTACATCGAATTTGCTTAAAACTTCGATTTAGACATGGGCACGTGAGTGAGAGTGCGCGAGTCAAATTTTGGCATGAGCGAGTGTGCGTGAGTAGAATTTTTAGCAAAAAAAATATGAATTTTCCTACGTGAGCGTGAGTGAGTGTATGCAAAAAAAAACTCTTGAGTGAGTGGAATTTTTCTCTCGTGACCGTGAGTAAGTGAGAGTAGAATTTCACTCACGTACCCATTTCTACTTTAAATTATGCGGCTCGTCGAACAAAAATGAGTTTTGACACCGAATTATTTGCAGTTATCCCAAATTCTACTGCTTATTATTTAGATACTGGTAATGAGAACTCTACTAAGATTTTGCTGGGATTGTATGGAAAAATAAAATTATAGTTTACACTTTTATTAGATTTTTGTTTTTATATACATCGAGATTATTTTTATGTTATTTTCAATTTACAACGAGCTTTCAACCTCCGAATATTTACGAAAATAAAGCAAATCAAACATATTAGCTAGGTTGATACTAGTATTTCGATCTGGCTGAAGATCTCATCAGAACCCGAAGTTTTAGAAAAGTAGCCTCCATAATAGGCAGAACTTTAACAAAAAACCTATTTATAATCAATTTTGCTCCATTTTTGTATTCTTAGTAATCAAGCACGTGGTTAGGGTCTTTTCCTAACAAGCATCATGACGTTACTAAACTTTGAAGACCTCATATGTTCTACTTATATAAAAAAAATTTAGTTTTACTCTGGCTCAAGTAATATTTTTTACAGTTTTATTAGATTTTTGTTTTTATATACATCGAGATTATTTTTATGTTATTTTCAATTTATAACGAGCTTTCAACCTTCGAATATTTACAAAAATAAAGCAAATCAAATATATTAGCTAGGTTGATACTAGTATTTCTCAGAAGTGACAACACTAACAACACAAATATTCTATTTTTAGATTTTTGTTTATTTTTCTAATCTCCTCCGTCTTTACAAATATCTTTTGCACTTTTTGTATGGGAGCATGATTTAAATTTACAAAAAAAAAATCCAAAAAGTATATTTAATTAATGAACTCTCATAAATATGAAATTTTATACTCATATTGCCTATATTTTGTCCATACAGATCTCAAAAACGGATCAAAAATGACGTTTCGTGAAAAACCCGATCAAATCCAAAATAGGCCGAATATCGAAAAAAGCTAAATTTGTGTCGATTGAAATTTAATAAGGATTAAGGAGTGAGATAGAATAATTACCAACACAGTTTAATACATATGTATAACTTTTTTATATTTAAAAGTGAACTTTTTTTTGGCCAAGTTAGCTTTTAAAAAGTCTTCAGATTATGTGTACAAAATATTAGCGAAATCGGTCTTGTTCAAAGACCATGAGTGAGAGCAAAAAAAAGTAGAATTTTTACAAAAAAAAAACTTTAATTTCGTTCAAAAAAATATGCTTAATTGTCCAGAACTCAGAACAATCAAATGATCCCAGCAAAACCACACATTACCAAATCATGGTAAAGTAATGTATCGCCATAGGGCTTCACGCATTACATTACACCTTACTTCACTGATGAATTTTACAGGCGATGAGCCTAAAAGTAATGGGTGGACTCATTACCTTGTAGGGGGTAAAGTAACTGGTTACGTATACATGGTGGGAAAAAGTAATGTGTCTATAAATAGATTTTCATACAAAAAAAAAAAATTTTACAGATATTTTTTTATAATTAAATAAAAAAAACTTTTTTTTTTATTAAATAAATTACGTGGTCATGCTGGGATTCGAACCTGGAGTCTCTGGTATTTAACAATTAGTTAGGCGAGAACTCTACCAACTGAGCTATCGATACATATAATATTTTATTGCTTTCAAATGGAAATGTGTTGTTGTGCTTCGTGTTTTCGTTCGTGATATCAAAAATATACACCTTACCCTCATGCTTACAAAAAATCACAAAGTAATGTGTCTATAAATCGATTTTCAAAAATATATATTAATAATTACTTTACGTTTATAATTCATGCATTATGTAATTGATGATCGGTAAGTCATTATTTTATGGTTTAAAGTAATAAGTAAGTAAAATATAATGCGGTATCATTACCAGCTAATCCATGAGTGTTCAATTATCGGTAACTCAGTACTTCTTGTTGGAAAATAATGATACAGGTAAGGAGTACACATTACAAGGTAATGCATTACTTTACCGCACCCATTACCAAAATTTTGCTAGGATATTAAGATTCTTTTAGAGTTATTGATGAAAGCTACAAAACAAGTTCCCAATACTGTCACTCTTTTTGGAAATGGTCTGCTCCTATCAATAAGGGCGCTAAAGATGACAAAAAAAAATCTCTTGTGCTCACTTTTTGTTCAGATTCCATTTTAAAGCGAAATAATTATCCGATCGCTTTAATATTTCGCACACATAATCTGACAGCCAACGTTCTTAGAGGTAACTTGGCAAGAAAAAAAAAAAATTCAGTGTCGTTCACAAAAGCAGTTGTAAGTGAAAATGTGTCGGGTTTTTTTCAATATCACTCCTTAATACTTATGTATGTGTAATGTTGAACAAAAAAGGACTAGATTTTTTGGAACAACAACAACAAAAAGTTCACCGGAGAATACTCATCTGAAATACTTTTCCAGTGATATCACATTTTCCTATAGTTTATTTTGTAAGAAAAGCAATAACTAGCAAACAAACTCAATATGGGGTAATTTTTGACCCCTCTTTTCAACCCTTAAACCTTCGAGATGGCACATAAGAGTCATTCCATGTCATGTCGTGGTACTACAATGGAAAAAAATCGACAAAAAATAGAATCCATTAGACTTCCATACTGAAATTTACAGGGAATATTAAGGTTATATTGAGCTTTAAGAAAAGATTTTTCGACCAAATTTTAAAAATAATAATAATAATTTAATTAAAAATTATTTTTAAAAAAGTTTCAAATACCTTTAAAATAAGGTATTAAACTTTAAAATAAATTCACTAGTTTTAGAAAATCATCAGTTTAAAAGTTGTCATGTCAAATGACTTTTCACGACTTTGACGATTTTCAAATGCCCATAACCTTTTCAAAACAAATTTTTAATTTTTTTCTGAAAACACGGGTAAAATATTTTTTAATGTTTAATACGTCTGGCAAATTTAAAGTAAATCGGAAGAGGAATTGTAAAAAAAGGTGTTCGGTCTGACATGGAATGACTCATAAACAAAGACAGTTCAACCTTAGATTTATGTCCTTAATAATATATATACAGACGCGGATCCAGAAAAAGTGTTTGGGGAGGGAAGTTATAGTATTTTTTGCTTACTCTTCTATTCTTATAAATATTTTTGTGTTGAAAATTTTATTTTGGATCCGCGACTGCATATATATGATAAATTTAAGTCGACGTGTAGCTTTCGTGGTAGTTCCCATTTGAGAAATCCTGAGTATCTGAGAAATTGTATCGGTGTAGAAAAACAACTGTAATTGCAGTTTTCAACAACTACTGGTTATTTTAAAAATAGCTACAGTTTTTTGAAAGGATTTTTAATCGTTATTGTAGTTCAAGTTCATTTCACAATAAAAATTATAAAAAATATTTTAAATTGTATTGGAATTTTTTTTTCTCTAATTAGGCTTTCAATGTTATGGGTTTGAAACGCAAATAAAAGAGTATTTAATATTTTTAATACGACGTTTCGTTGGGATTATTCCAATATCTTCTGGGATTTGGTTTTAATGTATATAGTCCTTTATATAAACAAACAGTACAACATTAAAAATATCACAGATTGAACTTTTCCTTAATGTTATAATCACAGTTGAGAATAAAAATATTGTTGGATAGTTTTACAAAATTCCTCTAAAAATAACACACTGCTACAAAAAAAAACACTTTTTGTCAGAACTCGAAACCCGACCTAGTGGGGGTTGTAGGCCTAGGAGAGGACATACAAAAACCGTTTTCAAAAATTTTAAAACACCCTCAAAATTTTGAGTTATTTTCAAAAAACTGTTTTAGTACCTCTAACTCACACATTTTGACCGATTTCAAAATTTTAAACAGTTTTGGAAAGGCAAAGAATTAAGCTTTCATGAAATGTATTCATAAAAAATATATTCCAAGAAATTAGGTAAGTGTTTATCAAAAGTTTCTCATTTTCTCATTTTTTTATTTTTTTTCCTAATTTTTCAAATTGAACAAGAGTTATTTTAATTTTTTTCTATGAAACCCTACATTTTTTTGCACTGAATTTTAAAGACAATTTTATATAGAAAAAAAAAACGAGATATAATTTGATAACATCGGTTTATATTTGCAAAAGTTACTAAACTTTTTCTAAAGTAAAAATTTTGGGATTGCAGACTTTTCTTCTGGTAAACCACTTGACTTACAAACGTAAATTAAAAACTGTACAAATAGCTTAACCGAAGTTAACATGTATAGTTAAAAACAGGTGTTAATGAAAAGTTGAATAACTTTTACAATTTTCATCCGATTTGAAAAATGAAAACCATGTTTTGTTAAGAACTAAATTTGCTTTATAAGTTGGTATAAATTTTTATAAGCTTTCATATTAAAATAAGCAATATAAAGCTACTATAATCAAAAAAGTTTATAATTTTCGTTTTTTTTTTTGTAGATATTCTTAACAAAAACAATACTTATAACTTCAAATATATCAAAAAATGCACGTAATTTTAAAGCGTAATAAGTTTTCTTTCCAAACCCGTTAAAAAATTTAAATCGGACAAAAACTAACTGAGTTACAGGTCGATAAGGTGATGAACATCACTGAAAACGGTTTTTTTTAGAATAACTTCTGAATTTGAGGGTGTTTTTGAAATTTTTTGACATAATTTGTAATGTACTCAACAAGACCTATAACCCACGCTAGGTCGTTTTCCAAGTTTTTTTTCACTGTAGCACCGTGTAATTGATGACTGGTTAAAAATGGTCAAATTGAAATTTCAATATTTCATATTTCTTATGAATAATAATTTTACAAAATTAACTGCATTAAAAATCTTCTGAATTTTTTTATATTTCTATGTCTTACAAAACATCAAAGTAACTCTTAAAATCCTATTTTTTAAACATGGTTGATTTAAAGCATGTCACCACTTTTTATATAATTAATTATTTGTATATAATATTTTCTCAATATAGGTCTGAACCAAAAGAAATATTATCCGATGAACAAGTGGAAAATCTTTTACTTAATCATACAGTGGACGAAAATGGCACAATTACTGTGGAAGAGCTTAAATCACCTTTACAACAGCCAATTAGTAATAAATTTGGTTTACCCACTTTATTAGTTTAAATTTTAACTGTATATTTTTATTATTTATTTTTGTTAATGTATTTGTTTGTTAAATATTTTATTTTAATTTAATAAATTAAAAAAAAAAAAAAAAAAAAAAAAAAAACATATCAAAGTCTTGATAAATTAGAGAAATATTAATTTCAGATTATATATACAAACTATATTTAATTTAGATTCCCTAAGTTATTTAAAATTTTTAAAAATTAAAAAAGAAATTGCAAGAGATCTCCCTTAGAAAATACTTTCTCAAAAATTCTTATATTTTAAATGTTTCTTATACTTTTCTTATAATACTACAACCAAAAAATAGTAGTTTTTGAAAATGTAGTAGCTTTCAAAAACTACATGTTTTTGATTGTAATTTAAAACCAAATTTATACAAAAACCAAAAAAAAAGTGGATTTCGAAAACTACCCGTTTTTGATTTTAAATTTGTATAGAATTTGACAATTAAATACAAGTACACTCTGGGAAAAAGCTTCATCATATATCACAAAATCTTTTTTAAATTTCAACTCAGTGAAACTGAAATAAATGTTTAAAAAAACCGGCAGTTTTTGGAATTAAGAAAAACTGTAAATGCAGTTGTGTAAACAAGACCTTTAACCATCACTGAGTAATGTTTAAGGATTATCCCACTTTATCCGTAAAAGTTACAGAGGGTTAAAGTTGAAAAATCGATAAAAATGGCTTGAATAATCCATAGTTTTAACCTTCTTTCGCTTTTTTTTTTAGTTCTCCTTATATTTTAATCTTTTCCGGTATAACACAAAGTCAGTACACTCAAAAAAAAAAGTTTGTAAAGTCAGCAAAAAATGTTGCAAAAAAATTGCTAATGTCAGCAAAATCTTTTGCTGAAAATCAGCGAGCTGATTTTTAGCAAGAAAATTAGTAGATTCAGCAAAAGTTTTGCTAACACTTAGTGGATTAGAAATAAAAAAGCCTTGCTAAAAATTAATAAATTTTTTGCTGAATTTTAGTAGACTGAAAAAAAACGCAAAAAATTTGTAGAAAAATTGTAATTTAGTTAATTTATTTGCTGAAAATCATAAAACATATTTTAGTGATTATTTTAAAAATAATTTAAAATACGTTACAAAATATAAAAATGTTAATTTTCCCACATTGACTACATGAATTAATTTAATATCTGAAAATATATATAGAAATAATTATAAATAAAAAAAACATAAAAAAATTTTCTTTCAACTACTTACATCAATGCTTGTCTAAATGATGGTATATTTTAAAGGACGCAACTGCCGAAGATAATTATAGAAACGAAACGAAAAAATAAACAAAAACAAACGAAACGAAAAAAACAACCCTTTTTTTGCAATAAGAAAAAGGAACCATAAAAATCTACCTAAGATGTGTGTCTTTGTCTTTCGCTTTACTCTGTCTACATGTCTGTATATGTTTGTTTGCAATTTGAGCACACTAGATTATTAATCTATAAACATTTAGTTTAGAAATACATATTAAAATATTTAAATATTTTATTTTGTCTTTTATTTAATTAAAAGACAATTATTTTCACAAACCGGTGACAACGCAAAATTTAAGTTGTTTTAATCCTCAATTTTGTTTTATGTATGAAAAACTGATACAAAAATCTTCCATGGTTGATTTTTTTATATGTCTTATTAGAGTTGTACTTTTTAGTATCATTTTCCTCTTCTCTACTACATCTTGACATGCCGCGACGTCTGCTTCATTCTGCGCATATCTTTCAATCTGGTTGTCGTACACACTAATAATGTGCTTATCAGCACAATTTTATTAGCAAAATTAATTAGTAAAACATTAGTATAATATTAGTAAAGCATTAGTATAAAACAGTTCAAGTCCTGAATAAGTATAACAAAAATGTTAGCTGAAAACACGATTTTAGCAAAAAATTTGCTAAAAAATAGTATACCTGATTTATAAGACGTTTTACTAACGTTTATACTAACTTTTTTTTTTGAGTGTACATATAAGAGATTATTTTAATGTTGGTTTGATAGATGCTTCATCGCTTGGTAAGAAGTTATAAGACGGTTAAGTTTTGAAACTAAAAATTAAGAGTTTTTAAATTTTCGAGGTTTTTTGATCAGGGATGAAAAAAGTTGAACTAGAGTTGGTAGCTGTTGTAATTCTTAACATTTTGGAATTAATCCCGTTAATGTGCCACGAATAGTTAAGGAGTTTCAGCAGATCAAAGTTCGAAAGAATTAACGTATTTTTTTTAAAATACCAGTTTTTCGCGAGGCACATTCGCGGTTTCATTCGAAATTTGGTGGACTCTTGCGTAAACCGAGTTTTTTGTGAGTTTACATAAAAAAATCACTGGCGGGTTTATAAAAATAAATTGCAAAAATTTTATGGCATTTTTGAAAAATGTGCGAAATTTACAAATCTTTTTCTAATTTTTTTTTTAGTAGCAATTAATGCGTTTTGTTCAAATTTAATACATCAAAAGACGTGCCTTAACGCGTAGAACCGATTTGGTTTTTTATTTTTTACTTTACATCATTATTAGCGGTAAGCGGGATGTATTTATCTAAACTTATTTTGATCTGGCACATCCAAGGCTTTGCACGAAATCGTATGAAATTTTTTTTTTAATGAAAGCCCATTCGATGCCTTATTATAAAATCAGAGGCGGTTTAAAAAATTTTGATGATTATTGATTTTTTGGACCATATTAAGTTTTCTTGTTATAAAAAAGCATCCCAGATTTTTTTTTAATTACTGGTGTAATCAGACGATTGCCAGTAATTTGACCACACATATCCTAAATATGCTATAAAGAATTGAAAAAAAAATTTTCATCGCGAATAAATCGCGATTTTGGATAAACACATAATTTTTAGAAAACAAAAATCGCAACTACTTTACATTTGTTAGTAAAAAAAAGTCATAAGATATTTTGGCTTATCTGTCAATAACGAATGCAAAAAAAAAAATTAAAAAAACCAAAAAAAAAAATTTCAACAATTTTAAGACCGCCATATCTTTAAACCGCCATAACTTTTGACCCCCTCACGCGATTTAATTGACGCGAAGATAGCTCCCAATACTTATGCCAACTTTCATTGATGTGCCATCAAAAAAAATATTTTTTTTTTTTTTACATAAAAATTTAACTCTTAGCCGGAACTCCTCATATATCAAAACCTTCCAAAGCATGATGAAAAACTTAATTGATCTTAGTCTAATGTAACACTTCAGAAATATGATGACGCTGTTTGATAAAAGGGTAACTTGTTGACAGGTTTATCAAATGTTTAATAAATATGAGGAAGAAGTTTCATAACTTTTTATGAAATGAAAATTTACAAATTCATAAAAGGGCAACTTGATGACAGGGTTCATCATATTTATGAAATGTTTAATAAATGTGATGAAGTAGTTTCATAAATTTTTATGAAAAGCTTCACAAATATAATGAAACGTTTTATAAACGTTTCATATTATATTCAAAAAATTATATTTAAAATTTTATCCATTTTCACCAACGTGTCTTTAAAGACTCGTCAATTTTTAAACGCCTATAATTTCTGATAGGAATGCGATATAACTAAGCATTAAATAGCATGTGAAAGTTTAAAGTCTTGGCTATAATGTGGTTAAAAAATTTTATTTATAATTTCAAGGTTGCCACATAAAGATTTGAAGAAACGTGTTTTTGACTTTTTTTGAAAGAACATTTTTCAAAAAAAAAAATTTGAAAATATAAGCAGAGCGGCGTAAAAAAAGTGATTTGCTGGTTTCGATAAAGACATATAAGAAAATATTTAGAAATGGAAAAATTGTTCGTTCAACATAAACTTTTTGAAAATAAAAATAATTGAACAAATCAAGATTGTTCCTTTTTTATTATTAAAAGGAAATATTCCAGGGGCCGTAAATAATGATTAGTGTCCGTTTTTTAAATCAAAAAATCAATCACTTAGAACAGACATAAAAAAAAATTTATTGCACCATTATTATTATTTTTTGACAATCTTTGCATATCCGTCATGATTTTTAAATTTCTGATTTTTAAAGTTTTCTTCAATGGTAATGATTATTTTTGAGTAATAAAAAAAAAAATCAGCCATAATCATTATTTTTGAGCAAAAAATAAAACTCAAAAATAATCATTATTTATGATTTTTATTTTTTTCGCTCCAAATAAAACTCACTTTCATTGACCAACTCGTGGTACTATTCCAAAAATTTTGTTATAGCCCTAATATGCATGTATACTGGGCGTTAAGAATAGTAAAGCTGGTATGTAAATCTATACCCAATTAAAAAAAAAAAATTAAAAATCAATGTCACGAAGACTGGGAGCTGTTATAATTCAAATTTAAAGCAAACTAATACTAAATTTTTTCCATATCATTTTTAATTTTACGAATATTTAATTTTTTTATAGATTGTTGTTTAAATTGGGTACGAGTAAAATACTATTACTAACTCGGTCAGTTATAAGGAATATTCCAAAGTGAGCCCAATATTAAAATTAATAATAATAATAATAAGTATTAATAATAATAATAAATTACCGCAACCATTGCTTGATGTTGCAACTCGTTGGAATTCAACATATCATATGTTGAACACACTCCAAAAGTTCGAGGATTTTTGTGAAATGCACCTTAAAAATTCTATGAAAGTGAGTTTTATTTTGAGCGAAAAAAATAAAAATCATAAATAATGATTATTTTTGAGTTGTATTTTTTTTTTTTGCTCAAAAATAATGATTATGGTTGATTTTTTTTTTTTTATTATTAATTAATAACACTGTGCTAGTTCAAAAACGTAACAAGCGGGGCACCCGGCGGGTAAAGCTAATTCGAGTACGCTGAATCCAGTGGTGTTAACCGTTTTTTTAGGTTAGCTCTCGTTTAAAAAATAATTAAGATTGAAAATTATGGTTCCAAGTACCTAAAAAAAACAATTTTTTTAAGTTTTTTTTACCATTTATTGATTTTAAATGTATGAAATTGAGACCATTTTATGAAACAACATCAACAATAAACTATTTGCAACAAAATTTAATTGACTACAACAATTTTAAAGTGATTTATAATTTTTTTTTTTTTTAATAAATAAATTTTTCATGATTTTTTCAATTTTCATTTCCTGATTCTTCTATATCATTATCTTCCTCTTGCAAATTCCAACAAATGTCACCTAAAAGTGAATACCGCATTCCGCCCATTTTCAGTTCGACTACCAATATTTGTAATTGATGGACTCGTACAAAATTTGAAGGCTATATAGCTAGTATAGAACCCTAGATATTTAATATTAATATTAATTTTGTATATGCGCTTAATATTCACTTTGTATGGGAGCTGCCACGCCCACTGGTATGATCCCGCCCAATTTTCCCATGACTATTCATAATATAATCAACGTGCACAAATTTCTAAGACTCTGGCTATTATAGAACTGTAGATATATGATATTAAATATTTACTTTGTATGGGAGCTGACACGCCCACTGGTCCGATCACGCCCATTTTTCCCATGACTATTAACACTATCAAATAATCAACGTGCACAAATTTCTAAGACTAAGACTATTATAGTACTGTAGATATATGATATTAAATATTTACTTTGTATGGGAGGGAACCATAATTTTCAATCTTAATTATCTTTTAAACAAGAGCTAACCTAAAAAAACGGTTAGCACCACAGGATTCAGCGTACTCGAATTAGGTTTACCCACCGGGTGCCACGTTTGTTACAAAAAAAAAGTGTCCGATTCGAGCACAGTGTAATCATATAATTACAAATTATATACTATTTCCCTAACCGAGCACTAGCTAATATGGCCTTCGGCGCGTTGTAGCGAAAACAGACCAGTGCCTCTGGTGGGAATCGAACCCACGACCCCCCGCACAGATAAGCCAGCACGCTACCAACTAGCCTACCGGGGCGCACGATTTTTATTAATATTACTCAAAAATAATCATTACCATTGAAGAAACTCCTTAAAACTCATAATATAATCATTATTGTGTAATTTTTATTATAAAACTCATAATGATTACGGTCCCTGAAATATTCAGAAAATTAATCAATTTTTGTTTATAGTATAAAAAATTAGCTATTTTCTCTAAACCAGCAAAGTAGCATATAAATTTGAGCAATTAGAGTTGCCAAATAACAATTTGTCAAAATTGTCCAAAATTACCAGACTGTTTAAAAATTCTACAAAATAGTTGCAAAACAATAATCAAATTTTTTATTTAAAAAATAAATAGATTTTTAAAAAAAAATATTAGCCCATTAAATGCGCACAAAGTTTCAAATTCAATTAATTATACCAGCACTAGAGGGCGCGATCAGACTATAAAATTTACTAAAAATGCTTACTGGGAAACCAACCTATCTCCCTACCAAGTTTTGCCAAAAACGGAACGCACGTAATCTATGCTTGGTAAGAAATGTGTTAAGAACACATTGAATAATATTTAATTGATTTGTAAGAATTTCAAGTAATTCCTGGTAGTTTTTAATTTTTAAAAAGTCCAAATTGCAAATAATATTTCGAAATTTCAAAATAAAAATTTCAATAAAAAGCAAACATTTATTTTCACAAAGCTTATGAAATGATGAAGGTATATGAAACTGTTCATCATATTTATGAAAATTTAATAAATATGATGAATACTTGATGACAATCGATTTATGATACAATATCATTTATATAATGAAACTTTTTTCCCTGAGTGTTGCTTTAAAAAACTACTTGTTTTTAATTGTAGTGTAATGTTACACTTAGAATACTATGTAGGTAAAGACCACTGCAAATGTAGTTATAAACAAATGAAATTGCACTTGAAAAAAGAAATGTAAGTCATTTTAGTAATTTCACCTAGCATTGTCATTTGTTTTTTACTGTTCAAAAAATGAACCACAATTGTAGTAAAAAAGAAAGACATATGCAGTAAAAAACAAACAAACATTTATTTGTTTTATTTTTTTAAATAAAAAAAACTACTGTACAAAATTAATGTAAAATCATAATACAGTATTTTGATGTGGTTTGTTTTTTTAAATGAAATACAATTGTAGTCAAAAATTAAATTTCTACTGCACGTGTTTTGGGTGTGCTTTGAAACAAAAAATGTTTTGTACATGTTTTGCCATATTTTTTTTTTTTTTTTTGCCAAAACACTTGTTTTGCAAAAGCTCTTTATTTCATCAGTTCTTTATTCTTTTCTACTTGTTTTGGCAAAACACGTATTTTGCAGTCTAATCTGAATGCCGTATTACTTTATTGTGTTCAGACTCTAGTTTTTCATACAAATATGTTGAAACGTAAAAACTAGAAAACCAAACCAAAAATGTTAAAAAATTTACAGTTTAAAAATTTTGTTCAAAAATTTAGCTTTTTTAATTATTAAAACAGAATTTTGTGATAATGTTTGGTACATACATGTTTTTGTTAATTTTTTATTTTGTTAATTTTTTTTTTTTTTTTTTGTTATTTTGTTATTTTAATGTTACATATAAGTTTATTTTAAAAATGGCTAGTTCGTAGACAAAAAAAAAATCTTAACTAAAAAGGCTAATTAAATAACTTTGAAAATTTAGACATATGAATGTTTTAATTGTGACTTACAATTATTTATTATTGAAATTAAAATGATATTATAAACAAAAAGAAAATATTGATATTAAATTTTAAAGAGTTTGTTAGTGAAATATAAAACAATTTATTGAGAATAAACATGAAAAGATAATAAAACAAATTTTTTCTTAAATATTATGTAGCTGGAAACTAAAAAACTGAAATAAATTATATTATTCGAATATTACAAAAAAAAAAATGACATTCAGAACCCACTTGTCGGTTTGTTTTATTAAATGAAATATTACGCTAAATATAAGGTAAGTACAAAACAGGGTAATTATATAAACCATTTTCTGAAAAACTAAAACAAAAACGTAAAAAACGTAAAACAAAAACGTAAAAAATCACAAAATAATAATAATTCGATAAATTTTTTATAATAAAACTTATTTTTATAATAGATTAATTCATTTGATATAAATTAAAAAAAAAAAAAAAAACTTTAAAAAGTAAAGTGAATTTTTATTCAAAAATGGCTTTCGAACTGAAAGCACCGTAAATATGTCTAAGAGAGGACGTGGTGGTACCGCGGGAGGAAAATTCCACATCTCCCTGGCTTTGCCTGTTGGCGCCGTTATGAACTGTGCTGATAATACAATCAGAGGAAACCATACAGAAGGAAGGATGGCGTATTTTTATACTTTCAAGATAATGCGGGGCTGATAGTGAGTAATAAGGGTGAAATGCAAGGTTCTGCTATCACTGGTCCCGTTGCTAAGGAATGCGCTGATTTGTGGCCCCGTATTGCATCCACAGCCGGTTCTATTGCATAATTGTTTTGTTAATAAGAAAATAAACTCTAAGGATATATTTGTCATTTGTAAGGTACAATGTGAAAATCATGCATAATGTGAAAGTAATATTTATAGAAATAGTTAAAAGTCCATTTAAAATATTAAACTAACTTACAGCATTTTTTTTTTTTTTTTTTTTGTTTTTTGCTAAAATTGAGTTTTCAGCAAAAAATTTAGTTAAAAAGTTTTATAAAAAACAAATTTTGAACTAATGTTTAACTAGTTTTTGTTGCTACCAAAATTGTGCTGATATATACATCCATAGTTCGGAGAAAAAATAAAAATACTAGATATAGGTGTATCAGCTTGTCTAGACGAAATAGAAAGAAAATATACAAATAAATACAACACTCACAGTATTTTGTCGTTAAAATAAAAGCAATATGTACTTTAAAACTACTAAACATATAAAGGATCCGCCATCTAACGTTTTTTTTTTAACTAGTGCTTATTTCGTGAATGGTAACACTTAGCTCATATCTGATTTGACAGATAATTAGTTTTATCCTTCCGCTGAACGAATATGGTTGTGTATACAATTGAACAACGCTATGAAATATTGCGACATTACTTTGAAAATCATGGTAATGTTGCAGAATGTGTGCAAATATTGCGTACGGATTTTGGAAGAAGAGAAGCGGGTATGTAAACAAGCAAAATTGTCGCATTTGGGGCACAGAAACCCGCACGCATACATTGAAAAGCCGATACACCCAAAACGATTCACTGTTTGGTGCGGATTTTGGTCCAGAGGCATAATTGGGCCATTTTTCTTCGAAAATGAGCAAGGAGTGGCCGTTACAGTCAATGTCGATCGTTATCGGGCCATGTTGAACAAATTTTTGTTCACAAAAATTAAAGATGAGGATATTGGCAACATTTGGTTTCAACAGGACGGCGCTACGTGCCACACAGCTGGAGCTACACTCGATGTTTTGCGCCCTGTTTTTGAAGATCGCATTATCAGCCGCAGAGCTGATGTCGTTTGGCCACCTCGGAGCTGCGATTTGGCACCGTTGGACTATTATTTGTAGGGTGCCGTCAAATATTAATGCTACGCCAACAAGCCAGAGACAATTGTCACTTTAAAGGACAATATTCGTGAAGCCATTGGTGAAATACAGCTGCACACAATCGATAATGTGCTTAAAAATTGGACCGATCGTGTAGGCTACTGCATGTCCAGCCGAGGCAGCCATTTGAATGAAATTATTTTCCATTATTAACCGGAAGGATTGTACTTTCAAATAAAAAAAGAAATTTGAAAAAATATTCAGTAGTTTTTTTTTTATAGCATTTTCAAAAAAAAAAAAAAGTTATTTGGCGGACCCTTTAGTTAAAAACTGGCCTATTCAATAGACAGCTAAGACAGAGATGAGCTAATCTGCCCAAGACACATAAGCGATCGATTCAGTTGTTTAAGAAATAATCGGAAAACAAAATTGACATTATAGTTATGAAACACAGTGTATAAGTCAAATTTAAATCACTAATAATTTTTCAATACATTGATTGATATTTGAATTTTCATTATTATTTGGAATATGAAACAAAATAGTAATGCCAATTTCTAAAGAATTTTATGAAACGATATCAAATTGTATCAAATTATATATAACTTGCCCTTTATTATATGTAAGCGAGCTCTCCCATACCAATAAAGAGACTTTACATCCGATTTGCAGACCCCGGTTTGCCCAGAAGAACACTAATTTGTAAAATGTACACTAGGGTTATAACTTCTTGCATTTTTTGCAAATATGCAAGCTCAAGTTGTCAATCGTGTAGGGCATGGAAAAAACTAAGAACTGAGATTTCACTTTTTCGCGAAAGTTAAAAAAACTCCATGCTGAAAGAGCTTGGAACTTTTGTGTATATGATTTTTTTTTTAACTTTCGTCTCAAAATGGTGGATAACGATTTTGTAAAAGTAAAGTAAAATATCACTTTCTTAAATTAAAAAACAAAAAAATCCTATATTCAAAACTTCAATGCATTTGGTGCGTAAACCTTTTCCAAGATCGCGAAAAAGTAAAAAGGCAGTTCTTAGTTTTTTCCATGCCCTACACGATTTTGGAACTTTTGAATGTCACCAAAAAAATATATATTGCCCTAATATATATACATATATTTTGATTTTGAATTTCATAACTGTTTAACCATTTCCGTGGACTGCAAACCGGAGTTAAGTATTATATTTTTGTTATATTTTTGTAAAATAAAGATATACATATCGCTCATTTACTGCAAGAAAGTCACAACTCAAAAAACATGATTTTTGAGTTAATGACGCAGAATTATTCGTTATATCACGTATCATATTGATATTGATATTTTGTAACTCATCTCTTAGGAGAAAGTATGTTGTTACTTTTTTGTTCAAGGTGGGAGTAAATTGAAAATTTTAAACTCGTTTTCTACAAAATTAAAATTTTTGAGTTATGACGTTATTGCAGTAAATGAGCGATATATAAAAATAATTTAATTGGGAAATCCAACCCCCCCCCCCCCCTAAAATAATATTTTTCAATACAAAGAATGTAAAAAAAGATTAAAAATTAAATAAAAATACTCTAAGTTCCCCCCCCCCCCCCCCCCCCTTACAACGACCTATTCCTGGATCCGCGTCTGCCTATTAACATATGTCGATGAAATTAACCTTTTGTGTGTGTATAATAAATACACTGTATATTAAATACATATTCTGGTGTATAAAAATATAGTCATATTTTTCCACCAGACACTTAGAGGTGAATAATATTTAAATTTCACCTCAAATTTTTACTTCACCTCAAATTTTTTTCACCACAAAAAATAATTTTTCACCAAAAAAGTATTTTTACACCTCAAAAGTGTCTTTTCAGCTCAAAATTTTCGAACATAGAAATTACCTATTTTGTATGGTAATATTGCGGTAAAACATAGCAAACTCTATGTACGCCTCGTATTTGGTGTAAATGTACGCAAAGCGTAATTGCAGGTTCGGAAAATAAAAATTGTCGTTTCTTCGAAAATTTCACGTTAGTTTCTTCCAAATAAATATTACAATATTTATAAAATATAATATTTAATTAAAAACAATCAAAACAATTATTTTTTTATCATTTTTTTTTTAAATATTTGAAATCTTGAAATAAATATACAAAACTTTCCAAGCTTGGCAAAACATTTATGACACTAATTCTGTGTTTCCATTTACATGTTTTGAGCAAAACATGTGTTTTGGTGAAAAAATATGTATAAGAAAACATGTACAAAACATGTTTTGTTTCAAAACACGTCCAAAACACCTTCAGTGGAAACGTAGCATAATGTTATAAAAATATCATGTTTACACTACATGCGACTTTATGTGAATCCGGCTAATGTTGTGATATTTATAAAATTTCATTTAAACCTGCTAACATATCTCATGACAGCCAAAGTTTAAAGTTAAACTCTGGGTATCAATTATGTATCTTTTTTATAACAACGAAATGACACCTAAATCATTCTAGTTTTAACAGCGTAAATGTAAACATTTTTGTTGCAACGGTTTTATATCGTAGATTGATTATTGGAGAGCCGCACTGACCAAAAACATTTTTGCGAGAAAAACGATAAAGAAAGTTTACAACAAAATTATTAAATTTCTACAAGATAGGTTTTCTTTTTTGTTTGCTACTATTAATTTTTACGCCTTTTTGCACTGAGTATCCAGAGTTATTAACAATTTTTTAAAAAAATATTTTTTTATTATATAAGCCGTTTTTATCACAATTTTATTGTTTTTCTTTCAAGTAGGTCAAAAGTTTTCTTTTTTTTTAACCCTTATAAAACTAGGTTGTCATAGTGCAAACCAATGCTTAAACTTTTTTATTGGTTTTTGTTTTATATGCGTTGCTTATTTCAAATGTGTCAAACCAAGATTGACGAATAATGTTTTTATTTTTCTATAGAAAGTTTGAATCATTGGCCAAAAAGTGGTCAATACACCATACCAATGTTAAGAAATTTGTAAAAATAGGGATACGCAGCACATATGAGACTGGATATCTCCTAATTGATACGAGGTATTTAAAAACGGATTAAAGATTTAGAAAGAGGACACATTAATCATATATAATCAATTCCTAACTCAATTTTGCCAGAAATGGTCTATAGGTCTCACCAATATTCATACGACGATATGACATTTATAAGCCGTGAGATGAATAAACAAAATTAGTTCCATCCCCGAAACGATTATGATCTAGGTGTCATTTCATCGTAGTGTGCCGTAAAAAATATACATAATTGATACCCTGGTTATTTTAGAAACGTTACTCGCCTTTTAACATAAAATTAAATATATTTTGTATATATATTAGAGATTGCGTAATTAATTTGAAATACTACGCAATTAAATTATAAAGATCCATTTAGTTTTGAAAAATGTTGAAATTTGCCGTTATATGCACTTTTTAAAAATACGGTAATGTTCTATTGCCACAACGTTCCCATGAAAAACAAAAATAAACTGCAACCAACTTCAGGTTTATTTACCTTGTATTGTAAACATTTTACAAACAGCTGTGTAGAATAGTTTAGATTTTCCCCACTTAGAAAAAAGGAATTTTTTTTTTTTTTAAATAATTTTTGTAAATAACAATCATTTAATCTGAAATGGATACAAATATAGATGATGCATTAATAGAAAAGAAGATTATATCGCCCGGTAAACAATTTATACCTTTAAAAGACGGTACAAGGGTAAGTTGATGTCTGGAATTATATTTTCAAATGAAAAAATCAATATTTCAAGAATTTCTTTATTTGTTATTAAGGTCAAATTTCATTTTCAAACCAGAAAGCTAGATGGCTCAGTCTTGGATGATAGTCGTACCTTAGGAAGACCCATGGAATTGGTATTAGGCAAAAAGTTCAAACTTGAAGTGTGGGAAGTTATAGTACAAAAAATGGCATTAAATGAAGTTTCCAAATTTACAGTAAATAAAAAGGTAGGAATGAAATTTTTCTTAATTCCAAACATTTTCGATGCGGTCTTTGGATATGTGATTATGGATATTGTTGAAAATATGTAAACACAATGATAATCAACATTCCTATGATAAATGGGCTGTATTAAGTTTTTCGAAATTAGGTATAGTTCGTGTGCTATCGCATCTCAAATTTCAACATTTTTAGCAAAACTAAGACAAACATTTAATGTTAAAACTGCTGTAACTTTTTAAGTTACTTCAATATTAAGTTCATAATTAATGCTTTACAATATTAACTATTATTTTTAATAACGCTCATTTTCCAAATACATTTAAGATTGCTAAAATTACACCAATTCCTAAGAAATCTGTAATTCGGAAATTGGCAACTTTAGGCCAATTTCCTTATTTGTCAAATTTGGGCAAATTATTTGAAAAGGTAATCGGTGATAAGATGGATTTGAATATGAACAATGGTTATATTCCAGACTATTAGTTTGGATTCATGAGTCGGCATTATACAACTCATGCTCTACTTAAATTTGAGAATGATAATATTTGCAAACAGCAGCAGTCTAGTTCGGATCGTGGAATTAAGTTTCGCTTAATTTTTTTTTTTTTTTGTGAATATATCAGTCTTCATCGTTCTAAATTATTACAAAAAATAAATTTATTAACTTCATGTCGTGCAATTAAAAACAAAATATTTACCTACTACCTATTTAACACAAAGTACGTGTAGTATTTTTAATGTCAGTTTATGTCGTGTGTGAGTTAAAAAAAAATTGTTTTGTAATATCTACAAGAGAATTTCAAATATCGGTTTTTATTAAAATACTAAAAGGAAGTCGTAAAAAATTATAATGGTTGGAACAACTGTGTTAAAACGTGTAGATGAGAATGAATCGGCTGCTTTTAAGCAGGTAAGGAAATTTGGTGGTAACACAACAGAAGTTACAAAAAGAGCTGCCTTGGGTGATTTAAAAAATCGTGGTATTAAACGGCCAATCGCTGCTAAAGATGCTGCACAAAAGGACTTGAAGGACACTAGGATTCAAAATTTGTTACGTGGCTGTAAGGCACGCGTTGATACACAATGGAAAAATACCACAACAACTAGTGGCCCCCATGCTGCTGTTACCAAAAAAAATGTTGCAACGGTAGAAGTGACAACAACTGCAGCTGCTGGTCAACGTAAACTATTAACATGCTCAAATTCGGTACGTTTAGGCACCAGTAGCACAGCTGGAATAGGTTTGCAAAGACATGCCTCTGCACATTTACTTGCTGGGCAAAAAGTAAAGACGTTGACCACAAAAGTTATCGAGAATAAAGTTCAGCAAGTTAAAATTATTAATAAAACAAGCAAATCATCTGATGTGGATGATAAAGTTAAAACTGAAGCAGGTGGAACTACCTTACGCCAGGAGGATAGCAACTTATCTCGCAAATCATTGACTAAAATTCATGCAGCCATTACACAAAAGGCTAATATAGCTGCCAAACCCGCATTAGCTAAAAGTAATTCGACTACTTCATCGATTATCATCAAAAAAGAAATAAAACAAGAGGCTCCTGACAGCGCCGATAGCAAATTGAAAATTATTAGTGTCCAATCACATTCTTCACAATTGTTGGATGATGTTAAAGACATTGATGAGGGTGATAGTGATAATTTAATTTTAGTTACTGAATATGTCAATGATATATATGCGTATCTTTTTAAATTGGAAACTGAACAACCAGTTAACAAAAATCATTTGGAAGGTCAAACTGAAGTTTTTGCTAAAATGCGTGCCGTTTTAATAGATTGGATTAACGAGGTTCATACACAATTCCATTTGGTAGCAGAATCATTTCAATTGGCCGTTGCAATAATCGATCGTTATTTACAAACTGTTAAGGATACTAAACGTTCCCATTTACAATTAGTGGGTGTTACTGCATTATTTATTGCCGCCAAATATGAAGAACTTTTGCCACCAGCAATTGCTGATTGTATTTATATAACTGATGATACTTATACCGATAAACAAATACGTCAAATGGAGTGGAAAATATACAAGTCTTTAGATTGTAATTTATCAAGACCATTGCCAATACATTTCTTGCGTCGTTTCTCAAAGGCTGCCGAAGCTGAGGATAATCATCATGCTATGTCGAAATACTTTTTGGAATTAGCTATGATTGAATATGATATGTCACATTTCAAACCATCAGAGATTGCTGCTGCTTCTCTGTATCTATCTTTGAATATATTAAAAGAAAATAGCAATCAGGCTACCGGTTTAAATAAGGCCTATTGGAATTCTACATTAGAATGGTATTCAAGATATTCTGCCGAACATTTAGGACCTATTGCAAAAAAAATTGCTACCGTGGCACGTAATGCTCCCAATGCTAAACTAAAAGCTGTGTATTCAAAATATCAAGCATCAAAATTCCAGAAAGTTTCCTTGCGTTCTGAATTATACAGTAAGTTAATGGATTCAATAGTAAGCAGCAAGGAATAAATAAAGGGGACTGTAATAAAAAAGTAAGAAAAGTCCATGGTCAAAAGGGTTCTTGAGGATCTCAACGTAAACAAGTCACCGGGGCCGGATGGCATATCAGCACTGGTGCTGAAACAGTGCTCTTTAACGTTGGCACGTCCATTGGCAAAACTTTTCAGCTCTTCGTACCGTGCGGGAATTTTCCCCTCATGCTGGAAGGTGGCCAATGTCCAGCCTATCCCTAAAAAGGGTGCGGCTAACAACCCTGAAAATTACCGCCCAATCGCAATTTGCTCTGCGCTCTCCAAAGTGATGGAGACCATGGTTAACCACCATCTTGTGAAATATTTAGAGACCAATTCACTTTTAAATGATCGACAGTATGGCTTCCGTAGTGGTCGATCTACGGGAGACCTGTTGGCGTTTCTATCGGAACGTTGGAGCCGGTCAATCCACCGCTTTGGTGAGAGTAAAGTGGTTGCTCTAGATATTTCTAAGGCGTTCGATCGTGTGTGGCACGGAGCACTCGTGACTAAGCTAGTTGCTTTTGGTGTCGGTAATGTCTTCTCTCGATTTATAACGAGTTTTCTCAGAGACCGCACTATACGTGTTGTTTTAGATGGGGTCTCATCAAACGAGTTTCAGCTAAATTCAGGGGTACCGCAAGGTTCTGTTCTTTCTCCTACCCTTTTTCTTATTTTTATTAATGACCTTCTTGGTCAGACCATCAACCCTATCTACTCTTTTGCAGATGACAGCAACATTTGTCATTCATTTTCATTCGATCACAGGCCAAGCTCTTTGGAGATAGAGGGCATGCGGCAGAACATGAATGACACACTCAATCAAGACCTTTCTACAATCTCCGAGTGGGGTCGCGCGAATAAGGTCGATTTTAATGCACGCAAGACCCAATGTTGTATGTTAACCCACAGACGGGCTGTGGAATTGACATTGTCATCTGTAACTTTGGATGGTATAGGTATTGAGGAATCGGATACTCTTGATGTTCTGGGCATGAGAATACAGTGTGATGTCCGTTGGAATAAGCACGTATTTCAAGTGTCGAAAGAGGCATTCAAGTGCCTTGGTTTTCTGAAACGGTGCAAGACTTACTTCACTCCATCCGATCTCCTTACTATTTATACCAGCTATATCCGGCCAAAAATGGAATACAACTCTCATATATGGGCAGGGGCTCCATTGTCTATTCTGAAGCTTCTGGACCGTGTTCAGGGGAGGGCGGTGAAGCTTATCAATGACAGTAGTGTATCCAACTCTATTGATTCATTGGAGCATCGTCGGAATGTGGGTTGTGTGACACTTTTCTATCGATATTACCATGGGAGATGCTCATCTGAGATAAGTGAACTTATTCCACGAGCCCGAGTTTTTATTCGTAATACTCGCTTATCTAGTAGAGCACATCCGTTTGTAGTTGATTGTCCTGTGTTTCGCACAACGCATTACAGAGAAAATTCGTTTTTTAGTCGAACGATTCGTATGTGGAACAAACTTCCCGCAGAAGTCTTCCCTGTTACTTACAATTTAGAAAAATTTAAATCAAATATCCACAAACACTACTCCCTCTTTCCTCCTTCCCATACCTTATTTTCCTGATCAATACAATGCACTGCATGAGTAGGGGGCATCCCCTGAGTATTGGTTAAATTATAAAAAAAAAAAAAAAAAAAAAAACAATTTATACCTTTAAAAGACGGTACAAGGGTAAGTTGATGTCTGGAATTATATTTTCAAATGAAAAAATCAATATTTCAAGAATTTCTTTATTTGTTATTAAGGTCAAATTTCATTTTCAAACCAGAAAGCTAGATGGCTCAGTCTTGGATGATAGTCGTACCTTAGGAAGACCCATGGAATTGGTATTAGGCAAAAAGTTCAAACTTGAAGTGTGGGAAGTTATAGTACAAAAAATGGCATTAAATGAAGTTTCCAAATTTACAGTAAATAAAAAGGTAGGAATGAAATTTTTCTTAATTCCAAACATTTTCGATGCGGTCTTTGGATATGTGATTATGGATATTGTTGAAAATATGTAAACACAATGATAATCAACATTCCTATGATAAATGGGCTGTATTAAGTTTTTCGAAATTAGGTATAGTTCGTGTGCTATCGCATCTCAAATTTCAACATTTTTAGCAAAACTAAGACAAACATTTAATGTTAAAACTGCTGTAACTTTTTAAGTTACTTCAATATTAAGTTCATAATTAATGCTTTACAATATTAACTATTATTTTTAATAACGCTCATTTTCCAAATACATTTAAGATTGCTAAAATTACACCAATTCCTAAGAAATCTGTAATTCGGAAATTGGCAACTTTAGGCCAATTTCCTTATTTGTCAAATTTGGGCAAATTATTTGAAAAGGTAATCGGTGATAAGATGGATTTGAATATGAACAATGGTTATATTCCAGACTATTAGTTTGGATTCATGAGTCGGCATTATACAACTCATGCTCTACTTAAATTTGAGAATGATAATATTTGCAAACAGCAGCAGTCTAGTTCGGATCGTGGAATTAAGTTTCGCTTAATTTTTTTTTTTTTTTGTGAATATATCAGTCTTCATCGTTCTAAATTATTACAAAAAATAAATTTATTAACTTCATGTCGTGCAATTAAAAACAAAATATTTACCTACTACCTATTTAACACAAAGTACGTGTAGTATTTTTAATGTCAGTTTATGTCGTGTGTGAGTTAAAAAAAAAATTGTTTTGTAATATCTACAAGAGAATTTCAAATATCGGTTTTTATTAAAATACTAAAAGGAAGTCGTAAAAAATTATAATGGTTGGAACAACTGTGTTAAAACGTGTAGATGAGAATGAATCGGCTGCTTTTAAGCAGGTAAGGAAATTTGGTGGTAACACAACAGAAGTTACAAAAAGAGCTGCCTTGGGTGATTTAAAAAATCGTGGTATTAAACGGCCAATCGCTGCTAAAGATGCTGCACAAAAGGACTTGAAGGACACTAGGATTCAAAATTTGTTACGTGGCTGTAAGGCACGCGTTGATACACAATGGAAAAATACCACAACAACTAGTGGCCCCCATGCTGCTGTTACCAAAAAAAATGTTGCAACGGTAGAAGTGACAACAACTGCAGCTGCTGGTCAACGTAAACTATTAACATGCTCAAATTCGGTACGTTTAGGCACCAGTAGCACAGCTGGAATAGGTTTGCAAAGACATGCCTCTGCACATTTACTTGCTGGGCAAAAAGTAAAGACGTTGACCACAAAAGTTATCGAGAATAAAGTTCAGCAAGTTAAAATTATTAATAAAACAAGCAAATCATCTGATGTGGATGATAAAGTTAAAACTGAAGCAGGTGGAACTACCTTACGCCAGGAGGATAGCAACTTATCTCGCAAATCATTGACTAAAATTCATGCAGCCATTACACAAAAGGCTAATATAGCTGCCAAACCCGCATTAGCTAAAAGTAATTCGACTACTTCATCGATTATCATCAAAAAAGAAATAAAACAAGAGGCTCCTGACAGCGCCGATAGCAAATTGAAAATTATTAGTGTCCAATCACATTCTTCACAATTGTTGGATGATGTTAAAGACATTGATGAGGGTGATAGTGATAATTTAATTTTAGTTACTGAATATGTCAATGATATATATGCGTATCTTTTTAAATTGGAAACTGAACAACCAGTTAACAAAAATCATTTGGAAGGTCAAACTGAAGTTTTTGCTAAAATGCGTGCCGTTTTAATAGATTGGATTAACGAGGTTCATACACAATTCCATTTGGTAGCAGAATCATTTCAATTGGCCGTTGCAATAATCGATCGTTATTTACAAACTGTTAAGGATACTAAACGTTCCCATTTACAATTAGTGGGTGTTACTGCATTATTTATTGCCGCCAAATATGAAGAACTTTTGCCACCAGCAATTGCTGATTGTATTTATATAACTGATGATACTTATACCGATAAACAAATACGTCAAATGGAGTGGAAAATATACAAGTCTTTAGATTGTAATTTATCAAGACCATTGCCAATACATTTCTTGCGTCGTTTCTCAAAGGCTGCCGAAGCTGAGGATAATCATCATGCTATGTCGAAATACTTTTTGGAATTAGCTATGATTGAATATGATATGTCACATTTCAAACCATCAGAGATTGCTGCTGCTTCTCTGTATCTATCTTTGAATATATTAAAAGAAAATAGCAATCAGGCTACCGGTTTAAATAAGGCCTATTGGAATTCTACATTAGAATGGTATTCAAGATATTCTGCCGAACATTTAGGACCTATTGCAAAAAAAATTGCTACCGTGGCACGTAATGCTCCCAATGCTAAACTAAAAGCTGTGTATTCAAAATATCAAGCATCAAAATTCCAGAAAGTTTCCTTGCGTTCTGAATTATACAGTAAGTTAATGGATTCAATAGTAAGCAGCAAGGAATAAATAAAGGGGACTGTAATAAAAAAGTAAGAAAAGTCCATAGTGTTAAGAATGTTGCAACAAATATAGAATTTCCTTTTTTTTTTTTAAAGCAAATTTAAAACATTATGATTTAAAAAGAAAACTTTAAACTTTCCACAACATAATTATAACAATAGTTCGATTAATTGTTTAAATCTTAAATACTTTATCATGCTTAATGGGCTGACGCTAAACAAATAATTAAGTCTTAAACATGACAATATATTACAATTTTGCTAATTTGAATTATATAAAACGAAAAGAATAAACAATTGTATTATTTTTCGCAAAAATTTATGCCCTATTAAGCATTGATAATGATGATTAATAGAAATTTTCAGTGTTGTGCCAAATTCTATCAAAACTTATGTTTGCTTCTGATCAATAAATTTGTTTCATTGCGCATCACTGTGTCGAGGGTGATGTTATGAAAACAAAACTATATTTGATTTCACGTTTCAGTTAAGAGTTCCACATTTTTAAATCAGCTTAAACAATAGACAGGCGCGGCGCGGCTTTTTTTATTAATACACTTCGGGAAAATTTGTTAGGAAAACCACAGCAATTTTGGCTTGTTTTGCTTAACTTTGGCAAAGCTATGACGCAGAAGAAAGCAGCTGTATTGTGTGTAGTCTTTTTATCTTTTAAAATCTCCTTTATAACAATATCGCATTTGCTGGCTAAATAAATGTGCGATACCACAACCCTGTACCCCCAATCATTAAATCTTAAATCTTATGCTTTCTACCAACCACTAAATCTATTTGATTTTTCTTTGTTTGCGCTTTAAATATTATTTAAATACTATTTAAATAATGTTCAAACAAAACGACTGATTCTTAAATACTTTTCGATTTTATATTTTCATTCTACTAAAATCTTTTTTGTTTATTATTTATATTTTTAAGTTATTTTTATTTTTCTATATTATGTTTAATTTTTATGTGTACGATGATAAAAACGTTTGGTCAATTTTATTTTATCATATCGAAACTCTGGAGCTCTCTTTGAAAAAATAATCCTAATCTTTACCTTAGACAATCAGCCTGATTACGGTTGTCGAATTTGTAGTCGAATTTTTCGACTCCATACAAAATGGTTTTGCTTAAATTGAAAATTATAAAGAAATTAAACCCAGATTAAATATTTTCTGCAATGGGAGTGTTATTTATGATAAATTCAGTTGAAAAATTGTTCAAAAGTTTTGTTTTTAATGAATTATCAGCCAATTCGACTTACTCTCGAATTCGACTACGACAACCGTAATAAGGCCAAATAATTATTTGTTTATAAAAAAAAAACTGAAATTGAAATTGAAAATTATCTTTTTTTACTTTGCTCGAGAGTTTTTTTTTTTTGTTTGGTAAAATTGTCTGGCGTTGTCACTAATAAGTGTATTTTAAACGAGTTTATTATTTTTATTATTAAATATTTCAATTTGTATGCATTTTTTTCATAAATATTTTTAATTAATTCATAAAAAAAAATACACAATACATTGTAAACGATACAGATTTTAAAATACAAAAAATAAATATAAATTATTTTAAATAAAAAAAAAACAAAAAATCTAAGATAAAGGAAATGCTCTGTTGCTTATCATGATGGTATTTTATTTAAAATGATTAATTTAGGTTTTGACCCTTTTATTATTAAAATCTTTAAAAAAAAAAAAGTTATTTTGAAAACAGACAATTTTATATTTTATGGATTATGGAATGATGAATTGTGGGTTACCTCAGAGTTCAATATTGGCTCCACATTTATATATCGCACTTGATCAACAAGAGGGTATTAACTCAAAATTTTTAAAATATCACTTTTTTTCAAGAAATCAACTAACAACATCAATATCTATCTATTGTAAAAATTTCAACGTATTCCGATTACTCTTTCATCTCGAAAACCACTTTTGAGACCATTTTCATGATAATGTAGTGATTACCTTTATTTCAACAAAAAGGTATTATTTCGAGTTAATACAAAAGTTCAAATAGAAATGAATCGTATATTTTCATAAAAAAGGTATTATTTTGATTTGAGTCTTTATTTATGTTAAAAATAATCAAACTGTTTTATTTATATTTGGTTGTATTTTGAGTTGATACTGTTTTGTTGATAAAATATTCAAAATAATACCAAAAAAAATCGATAAATTTAAAAAAAAATGGTATTAACTCAAAAAATTGATTTTTTTTTTTCAATGAGTGGTAAAATTTAAAACAAAAACAATGTTTATATATTTTCAAATGGAATTTGCTTATTATGATATGTTTGAATTTTTAAATTCTGTTAAAATGTGGCCATAAACAGTTTTTTGACTCTACTGAAAATTTTAAAATTTCGAGTTAATACCCTCTTGTTGATCAAGTGCGATATCATATTTATTTACGATTTTTCTTATATAGTTTGTGAATCGACGGGAATTTTATATGTGGATGATTCTCTATTATATGCTAGTGATGAATCTCCTTAAAGGGCTTTTTTTCATTTCATTTCAAATATCGCCAAATATGGTTCGTATTCTACAATAATTTTTACAAAAAATAATAAAATAAATGTATGTATATATAAAAAAAAATGCCTAATATAAATTAAATTATAACTAAAGTTTAGCGGTCGAAAATGTAGCAATAAGAATTTTAAATTAAGTAAATTAAAAAAAATATGAAAATATGCTTTGGAGAAAGTTTCTTCACATCTTTCTGTGGTAGTAAGTAATTGCTAGTTTCCAACCGAGTATTCGGCTTCGGAGTGTGATTCAATAAGTTATGTTCGACCAAGTTCAGAGTTCGGACAAATTTTGACCGAACTTGGCCGAACAGCGAGTATTTGACGAAATCGAGTAAATTTTCAGATTAAATTCTTTCATTTCGAACACAAAAACAAGAATTTGTATTAAAGTCGATATTTTAGGAAAAAATAAAAAAGTTCACGTTATTGCATTTTTTCCAAAAGACGTCATTAAAAAATTTGACTCGTTATTTCAAATTTGTGAAAAAAAAATTCTAAATTAGATTTTTTTGAGTTTTACTCATGTTTAAATTTGTTGTCAAATTAAAAAGTAAATTAACCCTTTCACGAACAAAAAAGTTCAACAGATATGACAACTTACCTTCCTATCCACCAAAAAATACAACTCCTCGGCTCAGTTTTTCAAATAAAACATCCGAATAAACAAAAATGCTTTGTTTTATTTTGTTTTGGTCATTAGATGGAAGCTACGTGCCAAATTTCAAGCTTCTAGCTTTGCTAGTTTAAGAAATACACCAAACGCCCCCTTTTTCGGAGATAAAGGCTGGTTAAAAAAAATGGAGTTTGATAACAAATCTCGCGACTATATTTATATTTTCTTTAAACGAGCTTAAAATATTTTATTTATAAATTATAATTATTTATTTCCAACATTTCGTCTCCACATTGGGTGATAATTTATATATAAAAGATCTTAAGTTCGTTTAAAGAAAAATCATTATATTAATTAAAAATATTTTGGATCGCTTGTGCAATTGCATCCTTACTGCACTTTATGGAAATTGATAAAATACCATTTCGACGAAGACTTTCTTTATTTACGTAATGATTACCACCAATTGCGGTCATTGTTGACTTCATACAAGGTTACAAAGTAAAAAAATATTACCCAATTTTTCTGAACTTACAAGTCCGAACTCGCAGATTTTAATGAATTTTGGATATGTTGTAGAGGACACAAAAAATAGACACGTATTTTTTTTAGTTAGTTTTTTTACGTTTAAGGGTTAAAAGGTGGCGTTAAAAATGTATTTGTTTTTGTATGAAAACTTGCCTTTAATTTACGAAAACTAGAATTATTTGTACACAGTACTCAAAAAAGCAAAAATTTTGATACTAATTTGATTGCCCATGTAGGTGAAATAGGCTCTTCAGGTGAAATAGGCTCTTCAGGAAAAGTCGAATAAAAACCGAACGATTTCGAATTTCGGAAAAAGCTCAGATACTTCCTCGATTAAATTAAATATTCAATACTACGAATTATTTTTACCTTAATCGTCAAATTATTGTAAATTCTCTTTTGAAAATGACAAAATACTAGGAAATTGTAGATATGGGTGCATAGCGTGTGATAACAAATCTCGCGACTATATATTTCACCGATGAACAGTTTAGGCATATAATGATTTTTTTTTCAATGACCAATATCCTAGTGAACATACTTAAACAAAAATATAAACTTTCATTGCATTATCAAATTTTTGATATTTTTTTTTAAAAAAAAATGTGTACAAGAGTAGTGAAATGGATAAAAATTTCGGCTTCGACCAAAGAATGTTATTAAATTAATACTAAAAAATTTTAAGTTTTTAACTTTATAATGCTTCTCAAATTGTCAAGATTGTTCATTTTAAGACTCAATAAATTTAACTTAACCCTTTAAGTTTTTATCCAATTTTAACAGTCTCTTTAGAGAAAATTTGAAAAAATTCTTCTCAAATTGTTCAAATTGTTTATGTTAAGACTCAATAAATTTAACCTAACTTTTTAAGTTTTTATCCGATTTTTACAGTTTCTTTAGAGAATATTTCACGAATATTTCGAAACTATATCTTTGATTTTTCTTAAACAATTTGTGGTCATAGAGCATATTGTCTTGTGTAACATATCATATTCGTGGGTTCGAAAAATATCTAAATTTGAGGAAGAAATTCTTATTATTTTTTTAAAAGCTTAAAATTTTTAATTTTGTTCAGTACACACAAATTTTCACAAAACTCCCGACCCGTAGTCCAGAGTATAGTTGTTAAATTGCCTTTGGTGCTCTGAATCAGAATATGTATGCAGAACTTCTTCAAATCATCAATTTTTTCAGACAGTTCAGCCTAATAATTCAAAAAAAACGTATTTTCGTTATATTCGGAACTTTACACCACCGGGAATATTTTCTCTTAATTAAACCCGTTTGGCTTCTTAAACATGATTTCAATCATATGGTTGTGTATAGAATGATACACGGAATTAGATTTCGTAATCTATTGTAAACTAGATTTCGACGGTAATGTAAATGCAACTTAATTGTGAAATGTTGTACTGGTTATTGCGGGCAACAGATGAAAAATAAAGATATCAAGTAAATTCAAAAACTATTAAAAGTACTATTAACATATGCCGCAACAAGTTTTGTATAAGAAAAAATATTCGCTTTGTAGTGACGTCCTGAATAATAACGGATTTTCCACTATACAGTAAAAACTTGATAATTTGTGGAAGTTCTTAATTCAGATCTTGAGTTTTGAGAAATTTTAAATTTATGTGTATTGGAGAAAATTGAAAATTTAACTTATTTCGAAAATAATATGAGAGTTTTCTACTAAACTATAATTCAATATTGACCCCATGAAGAACCCACTCTGTATTTTGGATATATTATACAAGACAATATGATCTGTCACCACAAATTGATTAAGAAAAATCGAAGATGTAGTTTTTGAAATATTAGCGAAAAAATATAGTTTTTGCATTTTGCAAACTTTCTGGAAAGAGACTGTATAATTAACAAACATCTAAAAGTCGAAGATCCAATCGCCGTGAGACGACGATCAAGAAGGTCATATCCTGGCTCATATTAATGTTTAATAGGGAATAAAAGTTCATTTTATTTTTGTTTCGCTTTACTCTGAAGCGTGTCTCAGTATACTGGTAGACTGCGAGGTCTAACCATATGTATATTCGATCGGATTCCTTTTGAAACTTCTTTCCATTACTCCATTACAACGGTAATGGTTGTGCTCGAGTTCGTCCATTGGGATTCGTTCGTTTTTCTTGCGTTTTAAGGCTTCATCACTCTAAACCTAAATTGTGAAGGCAAATGGTTATTTATGTGTTGCTGTTGTTCCTGTACGTCAGTAGTTTGTATATCATGTGGTTGGATCTTTCTGGAAAGTCCACCACATTGTTTTTATATCGCGTATTTGTAATTATATGAGTATTAATTAATATGTAAATAAATAAAAAAATATTTTTGTTTTAAAAAATGCGCTCGCTAAGCTAGTTGGTAGCGTACTAGATATCAGTGTGGGGGTCGTGGGTTCGATTTCCAACAGAGGCATTGATCTGTTTTTGCTACAACCAGCCGAAAACAATTTATTATTAATTAATAAATAAAAAAATATATATCGCGTATTAAAACGCATTGAGTTTATTAACCTATCGATATGTATGTACATTTAACTGTACATCTTAGAACTTGAAAAGAAGAGGATCTAATCTTTCATATGAGAGAAGATTTGTAAAAATCGAATAAAAACTTGAAATGGTAGAGCAGTTTAAACATTAGGTATTTTTTCTTAGTTTTGTTAAAAATTTTGAACTTTGAGATGCGAAAGAACGCGAACTACACCAAATTTCGTAAAACACAGATATATCATAGGAACGTTGAATACGGACGTGCTCACTATCAACGAAATCTAAACACATCGATTCCAAAAACAATTAAAATCGATCTGATACAATTTTTCAATAACGTATTAGAAAATAATAGTTTTTCTGTAGAGGAAGGAAGCACATTTTAATTTAATCTTCCACTGAAAATTCTAATACTGTCAAAAGACAATTAACGATATTTAGGAAGGCAATGTCTCAGAATCTAAATTGTTTTACTTATTTTTCTGTTAAATAAAAGAAGATCAAATAAAGTTTAACATTTTTAAAATGTTGTACCACAAACATGTTTTAGAGTCTGAACTAATTATATTAATATTTAAATCTAATTCTATTTTCAGTTAGTCTCTCAATATCCTTTCATTTCAAAAACGTTACGAGATGTTGGTAAGAAGTCAGAAGAACGTCGTCACTGTTGTGGCATGACATTACAAAACGAAGGTTTAGGTTACAAAGATTTAGATGATATTCTATCGAAACCTTGTGATTTAGAATTTATTATTGATTTGTTCTCCATTGAATTGCCAGAAGATTATAAAAAAGATACCTGGCAAATGAGTGATGAGGAAAAACTTAAAACATCACACAAACTAAAAGATGAAGGGAATGAATTTTATAAACAAAAACAATATGCCAAAGCTGAAGAATGTTATCGTCAGGCGGTAGGCTTACTGGAACAATTAATGTTGAAGTAAGTATAATAACATTTAAAAATAAAAATGTATTTAATCTCAAATCAAATATGACTGTTTACAGGGAAAAACCACATGATGTTGAATGGTTTGAATTGGCTAAACTTAAAGTTCCTGTCTTATTAAACTATGCCCAATGTCGTCTATTATTCAATGATTATTATGCGGTCATCGAACATTGTAATGATGTATTAAAACTAGATTCGAATAATGTTAAGGCCTATTTTCGTAGAGCCAAAGCACATTTTGGCGCTTGGAATCCTAAAGAAGCACGTGAGGATTTTCTTAAAGCTGCTGAATTGGATCCTTCCTTACAGGCGACTGTCCTTAAAGAATTAAAGGCCATTGATAGAGTACAACATGAACGTGATGTTGAAGATAAACAACGTTTACAGGCACTTTTTTAGTTTTGTATGGAAACTAAACTTTAGTTATTATAGTGTTTGTTGTGTGAAAATATTGTGTATTTTTAGTGTTGTGACTAGTCCAAATGTAATAGTTTATTAAATTGTAAACGTAACAAATATTTTAGATTTTATAATAAATCACAATCGAAAATAAGTAAAAGCGTTAAATTTGGTTGTACCGATTTGTTTATACCATTCTTGGGGAGAAAAAATATTTTTTTAGGCCAAAAAAAGAAATTTTGTGGTAAAAAAACATGTTTTAAGTAAAAATGTATTTTTGTGGTAAAAAAAAAAAAATTGTAGTGAAAATTTTTAGTTGAAATTGAAATACTATTCACCTCTAAGCGTTTGATGAAAAAATATGACTATAACTGTACTATTATACACCAATACGTATGGAAAATTTAGATGTACCTTTACATTTTCACCAATTTTGAGGTGAAATACAAATTTGAGGCGAATTTAAAATATTATTTACCTCTTAGCGTCTAGTGGAAAAATATGACGTTATATTTTATACACAAGGCGGGCACATAAACAATTTTGAGTGCTCGCCATTTATTTGTTACTAATCCGATATTTAAAAAAAATAACATATTTGTATATTTCATTAAATGTATTTTTGGCAATGATTGATCTTGAATTAAAAATTCAAGATTTAGCGCATTAAAATCTGCTGATTTTTAAACTTGATGTTCAATCCATCTTTTGAAACTTTTGTTTAAATCATAAAAAAAAATTAGTATAAAAGTCTGTTAAACGGGTACTAATTCAGTTGATCTAATTTTTTCTGTTGCTTATGTTTAAATCAATTATTTACCTAAAATTATTAGTTATCTTATTTACCAGAAGAACAAATTTTATCCGTATTTGAACTAATTTCTCAACCTAATATTTAGTAATTGCTGATTCTTAAATTTGCAAATTTGCCAGTTAATTTAAACCACAATTGTTTTCAAACCATTATTTTTTGTGTCTCCGCTATCAGTCTCACTTGTAGATGACCTTATTTTCTTATAATTTTCATATAAAGGGTCCGCCAAATAACTTTTTTTTTTTTGAACTCCTGAACCAATTGGACTTTGTATGGCGTCATACCAAGGTCTTTATGCAAGATTCGTCTCAATGATGTCTCCGAAATGTTCAATTGTTGAGAACGACGGTGAATTGATGTTGATGGCGCTTCACGCACACTTTCTGCCACAGCAGCAATATTCTCGGGTGTACGCACTGTTTTTGGCTTTTCACGCTTTGGTTTATCGATGAGGATGCCAGTTTCTTTCACTTTTTTCACAAGATAACGAACATACGGACCATATTCGTTCAGCGGAAGGATAAAACTAATTATCTGTCAAATCAGACATGAGCTAAGTGTTACCATTCACGAAATAAGCACTAGTTGAAAAAAAAAAAACTTTAGATGGCGGACCCAATATAATCGCAAACTTGGCTATATCTTGGAAACTAAGCGAGATAGAGCAAAATAGATAAAAAATTGTTGCTTCGTATATATTTCTTTTCGTAGACTTTATTAACCACTTATATTCCCGGCAATAAATATGGACCTGTCTCTGGTCAGATCCAGAGAGACCATTTAGCAGTAATTTTTTGTTGGTTTAGCTTAAAAATTCTGCTGATTATGTTTAATGTTTAACTAACTTTTCTAGATAAAATTTAGGTCACCTAAATTGAGCAGTATACAGGTACAGGTACAAATACATTTCTGTTGTCGTGCCTAAATTTTAAATATGTATGGGCTTTTTTATGTGTACCAAAATTTCCGCCGCTTCTTTTGGAATTTGGCTTTGCATTATCTTGTTGAATACAGATGTGTTTGTTTTTATAAGAAACAGGCAATTTACTTCTGAAAATTAAAAAAAAAAAATGTTCAGAAAAAAATTATTAAAATATTTTCAACTTTAACAATTAATTAAAATAATACATAGACAAAAATCGCAAAATTGCCTATGCATAATCAATTAGGAAATTGTCTTTAGTTGTTTTTATGCATAAAAATATAAATTTTTAAAAACCCTCCATAATTCCAACGAATTTACAGAAATGTATACCATAATATGGAACAGAGGTAGAAAAATTATTGAATAAACTTTTAAGTTACAAGTAATTCTTTTAATTTTTTGACTTTTAAATGCCCATCAATTCTTTAGGTAAAGATATTAAAACGTCAAACTTTGCATATTATAATTTGTTTAAGTATAGTCTACCTAACCCTGTGTATGGTTTCTCTCAATTCAAAACCCTTGACAAATAAGAGGCATCTAAAGTCAGTTTCAACAGGCATCGACTTTTTTAAATAACTCATATACAATATATTTGTATGAAGAACATTTTCTATTTAAATTAAGAAAACAAGATTTTAAGTTTAAATTAGGAATTTGTATTATTAATTTTTTTTAACAATTTATTTAAATGTTTTATTTTTAACTAAAAATTATACAATAATTTACACATCCACTTTATAAATGTACTTCTTCGCCTTAATATCATTGCTCTTATAGTAAGCAGGGCTTAAATCAAAAACCGCCGCATTAAACCTTTAGTAACACACTACAATCTTCTAAAACGCATTGAAGTTGACTGTATGCCACCAGCGGATGCAGCCGCCAAAGCTCCCTCAGCTTCACCCCTTAATTTATTGTCATCAGTACGCCAAACAAATGGTTCCAAACGATCTTCAACATCTAGGAAATTGTTAATAGCCTCCAAACTAGCTAGATTATCATTAAGTAGAGAATTGCAACGACTTAATTGCTGAGAAATCAGACGAACTTTATTAAATTGTTCGGCATAGGCGGCATATGACTTTTGCATATCGACAAAGGAAGCAAAAAGCGTAGTTATGGAATTACTAACCACCTTAGTGCGTTCCACTAAATGGGATTGTTCCTGTGCCACTAAAGTGGCACACATATTTAAGTGAGTCTGCATGCGGGTACAAATATTTAAGAGATGCGGTTGTATTTGTAGACGTTCTAAGCACTCGGCATCTTTGGTAAATGTTGAAGAATTAATGGAATCCCGTAAAACTGGTAGAAACTGTGGTATATTTTGTAATTGTTGCAATTCAGTTTCAATTTCTTCGTTGGCATCTTTAATGCCCGGCTTAACAATGACTATACTGTGACTTCCCACTGTTGACTGGGGTCTTTTAGGTTTTGCCGCAGTCTGTGGACGTCTTAAAACTAAAGAGTTACGTTGAGCCGCCGAGGACGAAAGACTATTTGCTGATTTGCCTCGTATCTTGGGTGAATCACCAATTGGTCGGTCAGTTGTATAGGAAACATATGGCAAATCAGAACATACACTTAATGGGGGCGAGCAGGGTCTACTCATTTCGGAAGTAGTTGGTGAAGGCATTGAATCATTATTTTGTTTAAATTTATTGGTGGCAGTGTAGCTACTGCTGTTACTAGTTGCTGCTGTACCTTGTCGCAACATTGTACGTTTCTTTATAGCTCCGGTACTTGTAGTGGGGATTCCCGAGGTCCTGTTTGCCGCTGTTCCAGCAGAATTATTATTTCTGCTGTCACCTTCAAATATTTCTCGGCCATCTGCTTCAACTCTTTGTTGAGAATGTTCTGCACCCATTTTCTTAAAGTATGACCAATAATTAATTTTTTACTCAATACTTTTATCGATTTTTTCGTTGGTTTAATGTAAAAACTTTGTGTTCTTGTTTTGCCAGTTTTCTTCAACTTTTAATAACTTTCTTTTGGTTATTTCTTAAAATATAAGAACTTTACTTCAACATTTTACATGTTTGTTGTTTTCATATCTATAATTTTATAAATAAATTAAAAATTTGCAACTTTTTGATGATTTTTGTTTTGTGCTGCTGTTTTTTTCAAGTGCAATTTTACGAATATTGTAGTCAAAACAAAATATGAAATTATAACTAATTTTAAAGGGAACGAACTGGAATGTAAAAAGTTTTAAGAGATGCCAGATGGCACGCAAATGGAAACTATAATTTTTAACGGTATATTTGAATTTATTTACGGAATAACAATTTTCACCAGGGATGGCAGGAAATACCTCTCCAATACCGTTACCGATTCAAAACCATTTAAACTGACCATCGGTATTCCTAAAATACCGTTACCGAAATAAATTAAACGCTTCGAGACTTATCGAATTTTCGTCAAAAGGGGCCGTTATTAGTTTATCACACTATATTTTCATCGTTTTTTTGAACATATATCTAAAAACTAATATTTCTTTTGTTATATTTCGTTACTCTTAATACTTTTTCATGTACTTCAATTATTTGAACTCAAAATTTTAGTTCTGCGATTTTTTATGTTTACAACTCAGTTTGAACCAATTTCATAGTATTTTTCAAACATCTTTTCCGTCTTTATATATATACACTTCCAAATTACCTTTTAGTAATAAAGTTCAAACTTTATCAACTTGTTTTTTTTTTTTTAACAAAAGCAACACTCAGGAAATTCTTCCTATTAATTAATTTGTTGATTTCTTTGGAAAGGGGATAGTAGAGAGGTGAAAGGTGGGGAAAGATAAAGGGCTTCAAACATGGCAACACTATAATTGCACGAGATGAAAAGTCTAATTTGAAGCTTTTTGGTTCTTTGCCCTGATTTATTATTTTACTTCGGTGGGGTTAAGTGCTATGGAACCACCGAAGGCGGGAGCTGCGATACATATGATTGATAGAAAACGCATATATATTATTTTTCTAAATAGCTGTTGTCGTCACAGGGAATCGAACCCGGGACAATCTGTGTTACAGTCCAAAAAAAAAAAAAATATATTCTTACAGTAACTACATGTAGGTCATTCGTTAGATAAACGGTTATAGTAATGTTTAACTGTGACTGTAGTTGTTTTTCTATGTATAAGTGTAAAATGACTAACAAAAATACGATCAACCTAATCGGATATAAATTTCGGATATCCTTCAAAAAACTGTTTTTTTTTTTTTTATTTTTTGTGAAAATGTTAAACTTTTATTTTGCAATAAAATATTTGTTAATGAACGTATTGTGATGAAATTTAATAATAAGTTGTACCTTGCAATTGTTTGTATTAAAGCGGAAAAAATGTATATAGGACTAAAGGAAATCCCAAAAAACTTAAACACATTTCCTAAAATGGGATTTTTTTACATTTATTGCTGTCTTGTCCAGATTTGAAACGCTGTTAAAAAAACATAGGGCTATCATATTTGGTCTAAATTGGAGGAGCTTCAGCCGTTTTTTTATTTTCCAATTTCGGTTTTGCACTCAGAGAAAAAGTTGGTTTGAGTAAAAAAAATTTCGAATTCGGTGGGTTCTGGGGGGAGAACAATAACCAAGTGGGGAATATAGTTTCCATAAAACGCAACTATATATTTAGTATTCTTTCATATATGTTCCTGAAGAAACTTTTAATCTGGAGGCAAAAGAGCCTTACTACAGTTTTGATCAAAAAATTACTAAATTTTAATTTTTTATAATTTACAATTTTAGAGTCATTTAATTTTAAGCGTGAACAAGATAAAACATTTAAGTTTTTTTGTTAAATTAAATAACTTGTTTTTAATATCACCATGATTTTTCAAAGCAATCGGACTTAATTTACCGTTTCCATTGCCAAAAAAACCGCACCAGGTTGTTGCAAATATGCAAAATTTTGATAACGTTTGCACTTTAAGAGACAACACACATGAGTAAGCGTATTTATTGTTGAAAATTACAAGCAGAATACAAAATTGTCTCATTATTGAAAATCGGTTGATAAATATAAATTTGGCAAGCTCTAAAAGTTTTTGAATACCCGAGGTGTCATATTTTGAAATCTAATTATTCAGCCCCTTCTTTAAACTTAAGCTTGAAATTATGTTGGTTATGGCTTTGTGAAGTTTCATGGCAATCTGATGAGCCAATAATAAATGGCAGAATTTTTTCCAAAATATTTGTGATTCATGCCACTGTGCATCATTTAAGACAGTTTAAAAATGAATACAAACACTCATAAAATAAATATAAGAAATATTTCCATAGGGGGAACATTTAAAAATTTCCTGTTAAGAAGTTATAAACATATCGAATCGCATTTAGCACTCTTGATAAAATAAAAAACTGGGGTAATCCTATTAGGAAGGCAAAAATTTAGGTTTTTGTTAAAATGTAAATTTTTACTATTCAATAAAATATTCCAATGATTTTTTGGTCTTAAATAGACTTTTAAGTCAACAATGTGAAATTTTTGTCCGAATTTATGATTTGCTGTAAGCAATCCCCAAATTCAAAAAAATCAAAAAGTAAAAAATCCAAAAATGAGATTTTTTACATTTTTTGTTGCCTTTTCTACATTTAAAGTGGGGACTGGAAGAGACTTACGCAATAAATGAGGTATATATTGGAGTATCTGCAAACCCTTCCGCTACCTGACTGGAAGCGAGCACAGTTTTTAACAGTGGGTTAAAGTTAATATTTGCCTTAAAAATGTGGTAACTTTAGAAGCGGCTGGGGGAAAAAGTATATACAAATCAAAAAGTTCTTTAACACAACACGGTTAATTATAAAAAGACATTTCAGAATAGTATGCAAACTTTGCATGTTCAGAAAAAAAATATTTATCTATAGATAAAAGACGGTCCGATTTCGTCCCGCTATCTTGGGAACTATTAGAGATAGCCCACACATGTAAGGATATTTCTGTTAGTCTCTACCAGCAGATTACAAATATGTTCAAAATCGGATTAGAAACAAAAAATTGCAAGCACTTAAAATTGGATATGCAAAAGTTCTCTTTTTTGGGTGGGCATATTGTAGCCCCGTGGGGAGGGGGGGCGGTTGTATGGTTCAAAATCAACTCGATATTACTTATGCATGTTCCAAATTTCATTGCAATCGGACCACTAAGAAATAGCCAAATTATTTCCAATAATTTTGTGCTACATCCCACTTAGTATTGCTTTAACTGCATTTGGAGTGATGTTAATTACTTTTTCATTTTCAGTATTTAATTAAAAGTGCAACCCAACGATGCTGATTTAATTTTTTTCTGGACCATATTAGTTAATTTAATAGCATTTTCAGTTATTTTGATTTCAGTTAGTAATTTTTACTACATTTGTAATTGTTTTTAACGGTTGGACTGGTAGTTGTTTTTAGTTACTCGTGTTTCTATCTTCTTTATTTCCTGAGTGTACACTAATGTTTCATGTGTATTAAAATTTCATGTTTAAAACTGTTCAACATTCATAAGTACATTGCACTCTTGCTGATTGGTCTTTATGTTCAATCCCTGCTTCGTTTTGTAGCTTAAATTAATAAAAGTGATCTAGGCCTAGACATTTATTAAAATTCAATTTTTGCGTATTTTTAATCGATGTCATAATTTTTATTGAATATTTCACTGACAAGGTGGATAATTTTGATTTAAAAATCTTTTTTCATGTTCGTCGCTGCCTTGCTGCTAGAAGGTACTTTATAGCCAAAATTTTTAGGTTTTCGAGAATTGAAGGAACTATTTTAAGGCAACATTTACATTTACTATCGAAATCTAGTTTCAATTATATTTATATCATATGGTACACTCAAAAAAATAAGTTAGTACAACTTCTTGTAAATCAAGTATACAATTTTTCAGCAAAATTTTTAATAAAATTATGTTTTCAGCTAAAATTTTAGTTATACTTATTCAGCACTTAACTGTATTGAACTAATGTTTTACTAATATTATACTAATGTTTTACTAATGTATTTTGCTAAAATTTATTGTTCTGATAAGCACATGAATAGTGTGGACGACAACCAGATTGAAAGATATACGCAGACTGAAGTAGATGTCGCGGCATGTCAACTCTAGTAAGACATATAAAAAAATCAACCATGGAAATTGTTGTAACTGTTTTTCATACATAAAGCAAAATTAAGGATTAAAACAACTTAAATTGTGTGCTGTCATCGGCTTGTGAAAGTAATTGTCTATTTATTAAATAAAATGTAAATAGTGAATTTTATCGTTGATCTATAAATTTATGTGTGAGATTTTATTTGTTCGTTACTCTGTGTGTTGAGTTAGAATGAAATTTACCACGAACGATTCTAACTCAACACACAGAGTAATGTGGGATTTAACGTTACCCAATTACTTTAACATGTGAGTTAAATAGAAGATATTTACGATTAACACTAAATGGCACGAAGAATGTTGATGAAGACCGTAGTGGGTCAGAAAATGCATCCCATTCATGCTAGTGTCTAATAACTTTTTATGTGTTTTTTTCTAATAGTCAAAGTAAATTATCATATAAAAATTATAGTTTTTCTGTTAATTTAGAGAAAAATTTGTCATGATCTAAAACCGAACAAATAAAATCTCATAAAATGTAAATTTAATAAAGATTAAATGTGTATTTCTAAACTAAATGTTTATAGAGATTAATAATCCAGTGTGGTTAAATTGCGAACAAATATACAGAGGTAGACCAAGACGCACATCTTTGGTAGATTTTTATGGTTCCTTTTTCTTATTACAAAAAAAAAAAAGGTTGTATATGTCATATTTTGTTATTTTTTTTTGTTTCGTTTCTATAATTATCTGCGGCATTGACGTTCCTTTAAAAGTTAGCATCGTTTAGGCTTCTTTTTGATGTAAGTAGTTGAAAAAAAAAAATGTTATCTGTGTTATAAATAATTGTTTCTATTTTTTAGATATTACATTAATTCATGTCGTCATTGTGGAAGTATGAACCTTTTTATATTTTGTAACGTATTGTAAATTATTTTTAAAAGAATCACAAAAATATGTTTTATGATTTTCAGCAAATAAATTAACTAAAACACAATTTTTCTACAAATTTTTTGAGTTTTTTTCAGTCTATAGACTATAGTATACACTCAAAAAAATAAGTTAGTAGAAAAGTTAGTAAAACGTCTTGTAAATCAGGTATACTATTTTTTAGCAAATATTTTTGCTAAAATCGTGTTTTAAGCTAAAATTTTTGTTATACTTATTCAGCACTTAACTGTTTTATACTAATGCTTTACTAATATACTAATGTTTTACTAATTAATTTTGCTAAAAAAAATTGTGCTGATAAGCAGATGTCGCGGCATGTCAAGATGTAGTAGAGAAGAGGAAAATGATATTAAAAAGTACAACTCTAACAAGACAAGTAAAAAAATCAACCATGAAAAAACATATACAGACATGTAGACAGAGTAAAGAGAAAGACAAAAACACACATCTTAGGTAGATTTGTATGGTTTCTTTTTCTTATTGCAAAAAAAGGGTTGTTTTTTTCGTTTCGTTTGTTTTGTTTATTTTTTCGTTTCGTTTCTAGAATTATCTTCGGCAGTTTCGTCATAGCATCATTAAGACAACCATTGATGTAAGTAGTTGAAAGAAAATTTTTGTTATGTTATATATATTTATTTCTATATATTTTCAGATATTAAATTAATTCATGTCGTCAATGTGGGAAAATTAAAATTGTTATATTTCGTTATTATAGTAAATTATTTTTAAAAGAATCACAAAAATATGTTTTATGATTTTCAGCAAATAAATTAACTAAATTACAATTTTTCTACAAATTTTTTGCGTTTTTTTCAGTCTACTAAAATTCAGCAAAAAATTTATTAATTTTTACCAACGCTTTTTTATTTCTAATCTACTAAGTGTTAGCAAAACTTTTGCTGAATCTACAAATTTTGTTGCTAAAAATCAGCTCGCTGATTTTCACAAATTTTATTAATTTTTAACAAGGGTTTTTTAATTTCTAATCCACTAAGTGTTAGCAAAACTTTTGCTAAATCTACTAATTTTGTTGCTAAAAGTCAGCTCGCTGATTTTCAGCAAACAATTTTGCTGACATTAGCAATTTTTTTTGCAAGCTCCCTCTTGACTAAAATTTAGCTGACTTAACAAAATTTTTTGCTGACTTAACTAATTTTTTTTAGTGTAGTTTACAAAATAATACTAGAACTAGATTTCGGAGTCTAGTTTAAACTGTATTTTGCGGGTTATGTAAACGCACTTTAACAGTATTAAAACGCAGTTCTTACGGTTCTACCGTTTTATTTGTATACAGCTAAGAGCAACGAGTGATTTATGGTAAAAATGTGTTCAAAACCAATTGGGTTCAATTTGTTTTGTATATTCTTTAAGTCTTCAAATTGTATAAATCTTGTTTATAACTTTTCATTTTACAAAAAGTTGTGATGAAAAGAAATTGTAAAAAAAATTTCGTAAGCATTCTTTAGACGGGTTTAAGTAATTTCTAGAAATGAAACATTATTTAAAATACATTCAAAAATGTTTTATAGTACAATCTACGGAAAATGGCAGTTAAAACAACTGTTATTTCAGTTAAAAAGGCGACAGAGGTAAATACCTTTAAAATAACTAGAAATGTATTTGTTTTTAATATTGAAAACAATTAACAAATGTAGTAAAAACAACGAACAATGTCGTAAAAACAACTGGCAATTTTTTAATACAAAAATGTTGACACAACGGTAAAAATTGCTAAAAAAAAAAAAAAAAGAAACTACTGTATTTAACAATTATTTTTTCCGGTTTTTTTAAAAATATTTTTTAATAAAAACAAATAATTTATTTTCTTTCAACTACAACTGTTTACTGCAAATTTCCTGTTTTGGTAGTTGTTTATTAAAATACTAAAATTACTGCTTCAAACAACTGTTAAAAAAATCATTTGTTTTTTTTTTTTAATAATTGGAAAAATAGTTTTGTAATTTTTCATAGAAAAACAACTGTAGTTGCATTTGAAATCAACTACTACTGATTACTACACAAATAACTGTCATGTAGTAAATGTAAAACTTTTGAGTGTTTAAATTACAATTACTGTAGTAACCCTGCAGGAAGCTTGGGGTCAAGTGTCTCCAAGTCTCCACTTTTGTCTACTATTTTGTTGACATTGTCAACTAAGCGTCTACACTTTTTACTTTATTAACTCACTAGTAAATTTTTGGTTCCAATGTCTGCATATGGTCCCATTAGAACTAATTAGTCACTAGTGAATCTATGGTTCTTATGTCTACATGTGGTCCCATAAGAACTAACGAGTCACTAGTGAATCTTTGGTCCAATGTCTGCATATGGTCCCATAAGAGCTACCTAGTCACTAGTGAATCTATGTTTCTAATGTCTTTATATGGTGCCATAAGAACTACCTAGTCACTAGTGAATCTTTGGTTCCAATGTCTACATATGGTCCCATAAGAACTACCTATTCACTACCTAGTCAATAGTTCTAATGTCACTAGTGATTTTCAATGACACGTACATGTTAAATGTCTATAGCAAATTACATTGCCTGGGGAATATTTAGTTAGTAGTACTGGTGACACAGTCAATAGTGAATCAATACTTTTTCACTATTGACATTTCCTGCAGGGAACCGACAAACTTTTTTGAATGCACTCTTTGTCACATTAAGTGATGGGTATACAAATTACGCAGAAATGTCATTTTACAAAAATACCTACACGCAGAAAAAAAACTGGTGTGTTTTTATACAAGACTTTAATTGCAAAATTTACTTAGTGCTGAAATACATAACTGCAAAAATGTTTGGGTAATATGCTAAACTGCGTTTTTGTTAAATTTAGAAGTTGTTTGTTTGGTAATTTATTTAAGTTTATGCTATGTAAAATTTAATACAAAACATGATATGTAAAATTTACATTGATAACATTTGGAAAATAAAATAAGCTACAAGTATATTTTTCTTATAAAAAAAATTAAATTTCAAAAAAAAAACACTTAGAATTTAGTTTGACATACCCAAATCAATGTGGCAATATTTATAAGATATGGCATTATCGAACATAAAATCATAATGGAGGTAGAGCATTTTAAGCATGTTATTTCTGATGCAATTTAATTAAATAAAAAGAATGTAAAATTGGCTGTGAAAAACGAAAAACTTTAAAGAATGTAAGTAAAATCTTAAATAAAAATACAAAAATCGAAATACTAATTGCTTTGTTTTTTTTTATTGTTTGTTGTTAAATAAATTATTAATTTTCATAAAAATATTGTTTGCAATGGAATATTTTTTATTTACTAAAAAAAAATAATTTATTGAACCTGGAAAACGTTGCAATATAATACAAAAAATTCCGATTTATTTACATATATGTATATCACTTCGAACATTTACGTAAGCGTTTCGACAAATTGTCGTTAATTTTATGTAGTTGTATAATTACCACGAAACTTTGTAAACTATTACTCGACTATTTGTAAATGATTCGCGTTTTTATCTGCGTGTTACTGATAATAAAACGTTAAAAATTAATAAAAAGCTGTATTTTTTAAAATAATTAATTAACAAGTTATCATCATAGTTTTGGTTCAAGTGCTAATGCACGCATCAATTAGACGCCATTAATAATCACGTGATTAAGGAGGGTTTCAATTTGCTTTCAACCTTTTACTTAACTTGGTATAACCAAATAAATTGATAATAACAATTTAGTTTAATACTGAGCATTTTTGTTTTGTTCAGTAATGTCTTTTAAAACTTTATTAGCGTTTTTATTACAAATTTTTAAATGCTTTTTTTAAACATAATTTTTGTAATAAAAAAAATTTACAAAGTTTCGTGGTAATTATACAATTACATAAAATTAACGACAATTTTGTCAAAAAAGCTTAGGTAAATGTTGGAAGTGATATATGTAAATAAGTAGAAGTTTTTTGTATAATATTGCAAAGTTTTTCAGATTCAATAAACTATTTTTTTGGAAATAAAAAATACTCCATTGTATTACAAATAATATTTTTATTAAAATTAATAATTTATTCAACAACAAATAACACTTTTTAAAATAAATATACTTAAAAACGAATATAAATACCTAGATGCAGTTAACTATTATGTGTTTACGATGTCGAAAGTCTTGAGAAGCTTCGAAATTCTGCGTTGTAATAAATTCAACATATATACGATTTTACTTACATTCTTTATAATTTTTCGATTTTCACATCCAATTTTACATTTTTTTTTATTTAATTAAATTACATCACAAATAAAATGCTTAAGAAACTCCACCTCAGTCATGCTTTTATGTTCGATATTGCCATACCTAGTAAATATTTCCACATTGATTTATGTAGGTCAAACTAAATTCTAAGTGTTTTTGTAATTTATCTTTTTTATTAGAAAAATTATAATAAATATAGAATTTATTCTCTTCAATTTGCAAATTTCATCAATGTAAATTTTACATAGCATGTTTTGTGTTAAAGATCATCAATGTATATTTTACATACACTCAAAAAAATAAGTTAGTATAAAAGTTAGTAAAACATCTTGTAAATCAGGTATACTATTTTTCAGCGAATTTGTTGCTAAAATTATGTTTTAAACTAAAATTTTAGTTATACTTATTCAGCACTTAACTGTTTTGAACTAATGTTTTACTAATATTTTACTAATGCTTTACTAATTTATTTTGCTAAACAAAATTGTGTTGATTAGCACATCAATAGTGTGAACGACAACTAGACTGAAAGATATACTTTTTATACATATATGTATTTTTTGCAAACAAAAAGGGTTGTATATGTTATATTTTGTTATTTTTCGTTTCGTTTCTATAATTCTCTGCGGCATTTGCGTTCCTTTAAAAGATAGCATCATTTAGACAATAATTGATGTAAGTAGTTCAAAGATAATTTCGTTTATGTTATATATAATTATTCCTATTGTTTACATTAATTCATATCGTCAATTTGGGAGTATGAACATTTATTTATGATTTTCAGCAAATAAGTTAACCAAAGTATAGTTTTTCTACAAATTTTTTCAGTCTACTAATATTCAGCAAAAATTTTATTAATTTTTAGCAGGTGTTTTTTAATTTGTAATGTACTAAGTGTTAGCAAAACTTTTGCTGAATCTACTAATTTCGTTGCTAAAAATCAGCACGCTTATTTTTTAAGTTACGCTGTGTGGCTTGAGAATGATGTACTCCGTTTCTTCACTAATAGGCCAGATTTGGTGAAAAGTTAGATTAAAGTTTTGCCAAGATTTAACATTTTACAATTTTAAAAATAAAAAATGTTATCCTAGTTTTTTTTTATGGTAAATACAAAAAAGACCTTCAGCTACATTCGGGTATAAATTGTGGTTAAATAATGTACAGATTTAACTAAGTAAATTCTCGGTTTTTCTCAGTTTTTACTATATTTTACTATTTTTGCACAATTTCTCTATCCATTTCGCAATTGGTCGACAAATTGTTGTGCATAAGCAAAAAAGCAAATCTGATCAATTATTTCCTGTAAAAAAGAAAAATACAAAAAGTCCGTTTCATGGAAAAAAAACTTGAAATGTACTAAAAATGTATGACAGATTCGCGAGAAAAGATGATTTAGGAGCTCATTCATCTTTTAGTATAATACAAAAATTCAGCTGAAAAATTTAATATTTGCGGAAGTTATGCTAACAAAATCGTACATGAACGTGATTGTCTACAAAAAAATTTAATATTTTGAAAATCAAAAAAATATGTTAGCATACTTATAGGCGTTTTAAACTTTCTTCAATTTCCTTAATTTAACAGATGTTAACAGAAAAATTAAAATCTTGTTTTTAAGGCCAGGAGCATGACTCTAATATGTGTTAACTGCAAGTATCAGGTTGGATTGCAAACAGTTTATGTTTAATTTATATATATATTTATAGTATTTAAATAAATTTGCAGAAAAAAAAAACAAAACAAAGTTTTATTGGAAACTGAAATAATTAATGAATTTCAATTTTTGTATATGAAAAAATTCATAAATATGAGAAAAATTTTAAAGTCATTTTGCAAAAAAAAAAGTATATCATAAATTGAAAAACAATGTTCACTAACGAAATCAGCATATTATTAAAAAAGGGTTTATCATTAACATAAATTTTTTTGAAATTTTTAAAAATACTATTTATTTAAAAGTCACGAAAAGTAGGAATTTGAACTTTTGAAAAATTAACCATGTGACATATAATTTTAAAGTTAATTCTTACAAAAATGTTTTAATTTTTGTATTAAAAATTGTTTTTTCGGACTTTCCATATTTTCATATATTTAGTTAGAATATTGTTTTCCTCAAGTCAAAAAATCTAATATGATATTGTCATATTAGATTGTATTTGTTGCTTTTCAAAAAGTTTGATCATTTTCATGATAGACAATACAATTGTTTCATTGGTATTACCGAAATCTTCAGTTGTCTTCAATAGAAAAAAATAATTGGCTTAACTCAAACCGAGACATTACATACAAAGGACAAAATAAACTCTATGAAAATCTTTTTGTCTGCCCTAGTGTATAAACTGCCTGATCTGGTGACTCAAATTATAAAATCAAACTATTTGAAAAACAAAAATTTTACATGTCGATATACTTTGTATGTCAGTATATCTATGTGTATTACAATTTGGAAAAACCAACATATATCCCAACAAACTGTGTTTGTTGAGAAGAGCCATGGTATGCTAATTGTTCAAAAATGTTTTAATTTTTGTATTGAAAAACAAAAATTGTTTTTTCGGACTTTCTATATATTCTCATATATTTAGTTAGAATATTTTACCTCAAGTCCAAAAATCTAATATGATATTGTCATATTAGATTTTTTTGTTACTTTTCAAACATTTTTAAATCTTTAATTTCAGACCTAAGTCGTTCAAGTAGCATGAACACTTTTCCTTATATGCTTAATTTTGTAGTAATTTTAGTATATTTTTTACGATTTTTTAATTTTTTTCGCGAATCAAAATTTGGTGTCAATATTTGAACAAATTTGGAAGGGGTATTGTTCAAAATTCAATATTTTTCAGTTGGTTATAAATGAAACAAGCCTTTTGAATAAATATATTGCGTTGTTACTGCAAGAACTTAAATTGTATTTCTATTTAAAAGCTAATATATAATCTTTAAGGAATATTTAAGGGCAAGTGAATAAAATGTTGTACTGAAAATGTTGTATTGTTTCTCTATTTTAAAACGTTATTATTTCGTAGCAACGTCACAGTCCTTGGCAATTGGTCTATGCATATTAATTTCATTTATGATATTGACATAAATTTTTACATTCGGATGCGTATTTAATTTTGTCAAAACTGAAAATGAATGGAAAAATTAGCATCACATCGCAAAATAATAAATTTTGCTCAGACGTGTTATCAGTATTTGATTATATACAATTCACGTATTGACTAATTATTTGCATTGCGACAAAAATGATAAGAATATTGTTTAGTATGTAAAATTTTCTAATATTCGGTTTGAAAGATTTGTAATTAAGTTTTTTAAATGCAAAATAAATCAGTGTCTTACAAGCAGTTACAGTGCAAACTACATATTTTCTTTATTCTCGAAAATATCCTGAATTATTTTGAATCTTTTGTACTGATTACAACTAAATACAACTGGTGGCTAAACTTCATAGAGTTTGTATACTGAAAGGATATTGGTGGAAGAACGATTACTAAATTTTGGATTTCAAATTTAACGGATTTTCATAGATACTATATACTATTAAAAAAGTAAATTTGTGGTACAGTATAAATTTATTAAAAACGCAAGCATTGAAGGGATTATATATAAGTCATATATCCGATGGCTTCATATAGAATGGCCATAACTCGATTATTTATTTCTTTAAAGGAGAAGTAAAAAGCGTTTGGTCAACATCTTTTAAGTTCAATTTTTAATTAATACACTCAATAAAGTTTGACAGTGTAATTTACTGAAAATGACAGTTAAAACAACTGTAAATTCAGTTAAAAATGAGACAAGGCATATTTTATATTTAATTGCATATTTTGTAGAAATTAAAATTAAGATTTAATTAAAATTAAGAAAGCATTTGTAACCCTTAAAAATAGCTTCTAGTTGTCATTTCAAAACAGTTTTACAGTTACTACATGCCAGTTATTTAAAGATACCCTTAATAATTGTTAAGCTATGTACAGACGGTTGTCAGATCTTACAATATTGTCAGAAAAATGTTCAGAAAATGTCTAACAACAGTGTGAACTTACAACTTTTGTCTTGCAACATTGTCAGAAAAAGCATTGTCTTTACATTGTAAGACAATAATATTGTCAGACATCTGACATTCGTGTGAACACCCTACGCTGCCATTGTCAGATAATTGCAAGACATTGTAAACTATTTTTTATTGGCAGATGTGTTTAAATTAATGCATCTGACAATGGCAGTATTGTCACAGAAATATTTCTATTGGCTGCACTGTCCATAAATAATGAAAAAAAAAACAAAAGTTCATATTAATAATATTAAAAATCAAAAGTGAAACAAAATATTAAATCAAATTAAATAAAAAAATGGACGGCGACATTTCCATTAATGAAACCTGCGTCATAGATTGCAGCTATGAGCCAACTGACTTGATGTTTCGTACCCAGTCGCCAAGAGACTCCCAGTCGCCAAAAGGCTCTAAAGCCGGGAAAAAACCAACACCCAAACAAAGATCCTACCGCAAAAAGGTGGAATCCGTGTGGTCACAAGAAAGTATTATCAAACTTATCGAGGAAGTTGAGGTACGGCGAAGTTTATGGGATGCTGGTTGCGCTGAGTATAAACTTCCCAAAGATATTTTATGGCAAGAGGTCGCAGATGCCATCCAGATAAGTGTGAACGATTGCAAAGGAAAATGTGCAAATCTCCGCACCTCTTTCAACTGCAATTTGCAAAAATATTTTGTCTTCATCCTCGGTACTTTCTAATACATATGCAACTAAAATCGTTGCAATTGCTTTTTTTGTTCCATGACAATTAAATATTATTACTTTTTCAATTTAATTAAACACACAATTGACAATTAATAATTTCTTTCAAATGCTTTGACAGTTCTGTCAAATGTCTAACAACAGATCTGGCAATTTTTGCCATACAAGAATCTGACAACCGTGTGAACTGACAATTTTCGTTGGCAGATAAATTTATTGTTTGACAATTGTCTGACAATGAAATTGAAAGGTTTTCTTACAACCGTCTGAACTAACAATTTACCTTTTGCAATTTCATTGTCAGTACATTGCCAGCACATTGCTAGATCTTACAATATTGTAAGATCTGACAACCGTCTGTAAGTCCTGGTTCACACACGGCAATTTTACTTGAGCAATATTTCTTCAATTCTCCTTTGAACTTGCTTTTGTGTTGACACAGAAAAAGTTTGTTTCAGCAATTTTCGTATATCAACCTGCAGTGTTGAAAATTGCGGATGTCAAAAAAAAACGGAATTGGAGTACGGGCAAGTCTGTACCCCCTATCATTCTCTTTCCCTCCCTCTTCTATAAACTCAAGAATTGTGCAAGTAAAATTGCCGTGTGTGAACCGAGACTAAATAACTAAAAGTAATTGTTTAAGTATTACTATCAAATAACTGTTATTTTATAAAGCCCCCTAAAAAATACGTTAAAAATCCTCGAACTATGAATAAAATATAAGTACTCGCTACTTTCTAATACATATGCAGCTAAAATCGTTGCAATTGCTTTTTTTGTTCCATGATAATTAATATTATTACTTTTTCAATTTAATTAAACACACAATTGACAATTAATAATTTCTTTCAAATGCTTTGACAGTTCTGTCAAATGTCTAACAACAGATCTGGCAATTTTTGCCATACAAGAATCTGACAACCGTGTGAACTGACAATTTTCGTAGGCAGATAAATTTATTATTTGACAATTGTCTGACAATGAAATTGAAAGGTTTTCTTACAATCGTCTGAACTGACAATTTACCTTTTGCTAAACATGTTTCATTGTCAGTACATTGCCAGCACATTGCCAGATCTTACAATATTGTAAGATCTGACAACCGTCTGTAAATAACTAAAAGTAATTGTTTAAGGGCCGTTATTACAACTTGCCTTTAAAGTAAATGTTAGTAAAAAGTAACTTTAGCTAAAATGAGGAATAAAGTGAGCTATAATGTTTTTCGTTATTACAACTTCGCAATAAAATAAAATTAATATTTTTAATAATGTGGCAGCACCAAACTAAAAACCGATTATTGGTTTATGAATTGGTTTATAAAAATACGTAGTGGCAACGTTCGGGTATTTTCTTCTTCTTCTTTATAGAGCAGAAAATGTGGCAACTTTAAACACATAAACCTTACGTTTAAAGTTAAAGGCAACAATATCTTCCCTTTAGCTTATCGGTCACTTTTAGCTTAAAGTATACTTATAATAACGAAAAACTAATAATCTGTCAGATAACATCCGAACTTTAGCTATTGTCAAGTTGTAATAATGGTCCTAAGTGTTACTATCAAATAACTGTTATTTTATAAATCCCCCCTAAAAAATACGTTAAAAATCCTCGAACTATGAATAAAATATAATTACTGGCCACAAGTGAAGAATATCACAATAAATATACAATTTTAAAGCATTAACAAGTAGATTTTTCATACATGAATTTAAAAAAATCAAATATCTGTTATTTTTCAACAGTAATTCTAAAAATTAAAGGTTTTAATAAATGTTTTGTTTAAAAAAACAAAAATAAATCAAATTTGTGATTTTTAAAAATTGAATTCATAACTGTTAGGGGCTCTGGTTGTTTGTGTGGTAATCAAAGTAGTTGCAATTACAGTTGTTTTTCTATGTAATAATACAAAACAACTATTATGATAGTAATTTTAAAAGCAAAAAATAACTAAAGAAAAATACTGTATTTTCGTAAAAGTTGTTTAAAGTTGTTATTTCGATGTTTTAATAAACAACTAGTTGTGTGTGTAGTAATTAGTAGTTGTTGTTTTTAACTGCAATTACAGTTGTTTTTCTATGAAATAATACAGAACTATTATTATGACAGTTATTTGAAAAAAAAAATAAAAAACATTTGAAAAAATACTGTATTTTTGTAAAAGTTGTGTTAAGCAGTTATTTTAGTATCTTAATAAACAAAAACCGAGAAAATCTCAGTAATGGCTCTCATTACCAGTATCTAAATAATAAGTAGTTGTATTACGGCCAACTGCATATAATTCAGCGCCAAAACTCATTATTTTTGTTTGACGCGGTCGTTTTTGTAAGTAGTTTTACATATTTGCTTCAAAATACACTCGCTTTATCCGCTGCATTACAAAAAAATAAGTGGTTACCAAAATAATTAGTATTGCAACCAAAAAAAAAAAACAGTTTTAAGCTCTTAAAAAAAGGTCGAAAAATAAGCCGTTTAAATGTAAAAATAAGCCGTTCAATTTCAAATTTAAAACCGTGAATTTTATAAATTTTTATTAAAAATGTTGCGTCAGTCAGATGAAGGTGAAATAGAGAAGTTATTTTTCCTAAGTCCCGGTTCACACGGCAATTTTACTTGCGCAAGTCTTGAGTTTATAGAAGAGGGAGCAAAAGAGAATGGAAGGGGGTACAGACTTGCCCGTACTCCAATTCCGTTTTGTCATCCGCAATTTTCAACACGAAGTTGGCTGCAGGTTGATATACGAAAATTGCTGAAACAAACTTTTTCTGTGTGAACACAAAATCAAGTTCAAAGGAGAATTGAAGAAAACTTGCACAAGTAAAATTGGAGTGTGTGAACCGGGACTAAGCTTCAAAGTTCAAATTGTTTTATCAAAATATATTTGTTTTTTAAACATGCAACATGTAACACTAAATTTTCAACTTAAAAAAAATATTTCAACACTACAGTACCAATTGGTAACAAATAGCATAAAAAAGATCACTTTTAAGAGAAAAACTAAAATATGCTCACTTTATAAAGAAAAAAGTCAAAATCAGAACATGTATTTAGTCTAAAGAATTATATCCTTTCCAATAAAAAACAAGCTCTAGCTTATTTTTGGTTGCCCTAGTTATTAGTATACTTATAAATCACTAGAAAAATATGTGTTTATAGGTATTTAATTAATAAAGCTTTCATTCAAACTAAATAAATAGTCAAGCTCGATGTCTTGACTATTTCTTTAATTTGAATTTAAAACAAAAGGTTAAAAAAATAAGTTGCTGACAAAAAGACATTATAAAGGATGTTTTTTATAGAGGTATATAACTTTGAAATGGAATAAAACAAAGATGAATTTTTTAAATTGACATGAAATTTACTTTATTCGAAAGATAATCTTCTGGCATTATAACTTAAATATGACTTCTGGAATATGACCGCCACGCCTGGCTCGGATGTAGTCTGGAGGTCCAAATTTCCAATTTGTATCCGTATATCCAAGTGGTCAATCGTTTTGGGCTTATATGCGAAGACTAGCGACTTCACATATCCCCACAGAAAATAGTCCAGCGGCGTTAAGTCGCACGATCTTGGAGGCCAATTCACGGGTCCGAAACGTAAATCTATGTGGTTACCAAACATTTCCTTCAATAAATCAATTGTGGCAAGAGCTGTGTGACATGTTGCGCGGTCTTGTTGGAACAACACCTCCTGCACATCATGGTCGTTCAATTGATGAACGAAAAAGTCAGTAATCATGGCTCTATAGCGGTCACCATTGACGGATAGACTGATTGGGGTCTTCCTCTACACTACGCTCTACAGCAGCATCGACTTCTTCTGTACGCACTGTACGACGTCTCTGTGGATGCATATTATCCATAGTTAATCGAATTAATTGCTCTAATGGACGATTATGTTGACCGTAAAATGGACGTAGTGCGCGATACGTATTTCGAACAAAACCAAGATTTTCAAAATAAATTTGCACAATTAGGAAAGCGTTCTTCAGGCGTCCGTCTATTCATATTAAAATGCCAAACCTAGCTAAGACTAAATCACTTGAGAGCTGACAAAATGGTTGCCAACTTAAAGTCTATACCTGTATAATAAAAACCCTTTATATGCACTAAAATAACCAGTCACGAATAAGCTTGAATGCTTATAAAAACGACTCCGTCAAACAAAAATAACTATATATTATAGTGTGTTAAGATACTTATTTACAATATATAACCACTTACGTGGTAATGAAAGATTTTGCTGGGTACCAAACGAGTTAATTTTTGTTAGTTATTTAAAAATAGATGATTACGTCGAGTTTTAAAAATTCTCGTTTATTTTATATTTGTTATTATTAATATGCTCAGAATTTGATAAAATGTAATTATTAGAAAGTTCCATTGTAAAGGGTCCGCCAAATAACTTTTTTCTTTTGAAAATGCTATAAAAAAAACTACTGAATATTTTCTCAAATTTCTTTTTTATTTGAAAGTACAATCCTTCCGGTTAATAATGGAAAATAATTTCATTCAAATGGCAGCCTCGGCTGGCCATGCAGTAGCATGGTCCAATTTTTAAGCACATTATCGATTGTGTGCAGCTGTATTTCTTCAATTTTTGTGAACAAAAATTTGTTCAACATGGCCCGATAACTATCGCCATTGACTGTAACGAAGAAAATGGCCCAATTATGCCTCTGGACCAAAATCCGCACCAAACGGTGACTCGTTTTGGGTGTATCGGCACACATTCTGCAACATTACCATGATTTTCAAAGTAATGTCGCAATATTTCCCAGCGTTGTTCAAGCGTATACACAACCATATTCGTTAAGCGGAAGGATAAAACTAATTATCTGTCAAATCAGACATGAGCTAAGTGTTAGCATTCACGAAATAAGCACTAGTTGAAAAAAAAAACGTTAGATGGCGGACCCTTTATCTCTAATGTTTAAAACAGTCGTAACTGCAGTATAATATTATTAAAATATTTTAAAAATACAGAAAAAGTAACTATTCAAAAACAGAATTTTTTTACCAAGTTTTATAGTTGTTTTAAAATGTTAGTAAAATTGTCATTTATTTTTACGACACTGTTAGTTATTGTTACTGCATTTGTAACGGTAATTACCTCTGTCGCAATTTTAACTGAAATTACAGTTGATGTTAACTACCGTTTCCAGTACATTTTACTGTAAAACCTTGAGTGTGTGCAAAAACATCAGAAGAAGCTTACTGAAGAAGAAGCTTACCACCAAATATCGTCAAAAAAATTACCACGGGATCGATGAGTGGTACAAAATGGGTTAAGATATTAAAAAATACAATCAAAGAATATAATTCGGTTCATGTTTACCAAAATTTTTGCACCAATCGATTTTTTATATAAGAGGTAATAAATTTTGACTTTTTGTAAGTACACCCTGAACTTACAGGGGTGACCAAATTCTAATACAGGGTGACCAAATTATACTATTTCGAAATAATAACACCTACTTTACAATTTCTAATTTAACTCATACCGGTTATTCAACCGTGTAGTGTAGAAGTTTCATATTTATTACCATTATTTTTTAAAAAAATACCCCACTGTGCATCGATAAATCGTCCTAAAATTGCATGAGAAACAAGAATGAGGTCTTAGACCTCTATTTCACCATGTTACAAACGGAATGACAAACTGACACATAACCGCATCCAGGGCCGCCGCCAGGGGAAAATCGTTGAATTGAAAAAATTGAGAAAAATCGCCGTTTGTAATTTTGACTTGGCATTTTAAATATGATGTGGAAATACAAATTTTTATTTTAATAAAAAGAAAAAAATATTTTTTGTATTAAATTTAAAATACCGAAAAAATAACTGTTTGAAACAGTAATTTTTACAACTTATGTAGTCGTTTTATGTTCATTGTTTTTATTGTTTTATTACTCGTTTTTATGGTTTATGCATTCATTTAAGGCTAGTTGTTTTTGACCGCTTCGATAGTCGTTTTTACTATCATTGTAGTTGTTTTAGCAATACACTCAAAAAAATTTTTACATTAGAATGACAGTTAAGACCACTAGAATTTCAGTCAAAAAGGTAAAAAAGGTTATTACAGTTTAAATAACTAAAAATGTAGTTGTTTTTAACTGTTGAAAAACAACTAAAAAATTTAGTAAAAAACAAATATCAATGTAGTAAAAACTAACAATTGTTTACTAAAAAAATTATAAAATAACTGTAAAAATTAGTAAAAACTACTGTTTTCCAATAATTATTTTTTCGGCATTTTAAAAATATTTTTTTAAGAAAGAAAAATCTTTTTATATTTCAATTCAATCAATAAAAATTTGTATTTCCTACATTCTACTTAAAACGCAAAGTCAAAATTCCAAACGGTATTCCAGTAATGACGTTTTGATGCATTTTAGATATAATAAAATTTTCTAATTATTTGCAAACTCTGAACATATCAATATAAACTAAATGAGAATTTTTCAAAACTCGATATAATCTTATATTTTCAAATAACTAACAAAAATTAACTGATTACTGCAAAATTAATGTTTTGGTAGTTTTTTTTTTTACAAAAATACTAAAAACAACTGTTCAAAAATACAGTAGTTTTCTTCAGTTGTATTTTAAAATAACTGTCAAAATAGCTGCTTTGTATTATTTCATAGAAAAACAACTGTAAAGTTAAAAACAACTTTTATTGATTACTACACAAACAACTGTCATCTAGTAACTTTAAAATTTATTTGAGTGTAGTTAAAAATAAGTTAGTCAATTTAATGACAAAAAAAGTAGTCGCCTTTATGACTACATATTTAGTCATATTAACTGTAATTTTTAGTCATTTCTACCTTCTTAATTTCCTTAGTGTACTATTTCCCAGTATTAATGATACGAAATGTCATTTTCAAAAGAGAATTTACAATGATTTGACAATCCCTATCACTAATACTGGGAAATAGTAGATATTGGTGGATAGCGTGTGAATTGCCCCTTATTCACACGCTATTCACCCCCTTTATCCATATCTACTTTTTCCCCCTATTGGTGATACAAATTGTCAAATTACTGTATAGTCGCTTTTGAAAATGACAAAATACTGGGAAATAGTAGATATGGGTGGATAGCGTGTGAGTTAAACTTTAAACTTAAACTAAATTGGTTTAAAATATATTCACATTGAACCCCAAAATACGTATTTTCGATTTTAGCCAACTTTCGACTGTTAAATCCCATACAAATTTTAAATCGAAAACTTGAAAAAATAAAATACGTATTTTGGGGTTCAATGTGAACATACAAAAGGTTTTTTTTTTTAATTTGATAAAGCCTATTTTTTGTTTGATAAAGCCTATACAGATTCTCTAAGAATTTAAAAATTAATAGTGTTTATAATTTTTAGAGAAAAACGTTTATTCTTCTTCTTAACCTCAACATATCAAAACTATATCGTTTTGAATAAAGCTATATCGTTTTGAACAAAACGATACCTAAATAGCTATCGTTTTGACGATATTACTTACGAAAACTTTAAACTAAACGATGGAAAATTGTTGTTTTTTTACCAAAATTGTTCGTCTTACAGAATGACAAGCCAGGGGTTTTCTATCAAAAACTTTACATTTTTGACGTTTTTTTTTCATTTTATAAAAAAAAAACCCCCTGGTAGAAGCGGTGCAAAAAAGCAGTTGTCATACAGGCTTAAATAAATTTATAATTTAAATATAGAATCACAATTCTGGAATACTCTACGCTACAATATTGGATTCTGTTTCTTTATATTTTGAACTTAACTCATTATTGACACAGTGTTCCTTTTTGGCCCAGTACATTTAAATGGCTATATTTTATTACTGAATAAATATAATTAAGTGGTTTAAAAATCCTAAAATAACTCAACATCTTGACTACAACATCTCAACATTTTGACTACAATCGTGAATAAAAAAATGTGGAAAATATTGCCAAATAATTATTTGAAAAAAAAAAAACAATTTTTAACTTTTTTATGGAACTTTTTACAAAAATTACACTGTTCAACAAAATCAAATTTTTTCTAAAATTACAAGGTCCGACCAATAAAGTTTGATAGAAGAGACAAAAAAAAAAGACACGTGTATCGGCGTTTTGAAAGTTTACATCTGGGTTTCATTTTAGGGGGATGTAAAGTTTCCCCCAAATGCAAATTTTGTATTGTCAATCGGCATAGAAAATCGAGTAAAGGTTACGTTCAAAATATATGGTGTGTTCAGCAAATTTATGTAAAATGTTACGGGGAACATTTTTGTAGAATATGTTAACCCTCTAACTCCTCAAGGTAAGGGTATTTTTTGTCTTTATTTTAAAAAAAAGCAAAAAACACCTTTAAAACAGCAAAAATATTCGCCGTGAAATTTTGAATACACCAAAATCTGAATACACTCAAATCACAAAACAAATTATGTACACAATATATGCACCGCAAATTGACACGTTTTCAGTACAATAAGAAATATAGCACTTGATAATTGTTTTGATTTTTTTTTTGTTGTAATGTAACTGATCTAATCAGCCAAAGAACAGCTGGCAATCTATCAAAATTTATAGGTCGGACCCTGTAATATGTTTTTGTGTTGTACAGTGTAATGAAGTGGAATTGCGTAGATCTAAAAAAATGTAATTAATGAATACTTCCTATCCAAATGTGCTATCGAAGGGAAAATAATAGAGATATTACCGATTTTAGTTAAATTTTAACTATTTTATTTTCATGCTAAATTTTTGGGTTACTTTAAAATAAAATTCTTGATAAATGCGAAATTAACCCTAAGCTCTCTTTTTTTGTGTCCTATTTCTGACTTTCTGCTTGAATTTTCCGTTTTGGTGTATTCAGGAACTCATAGTAAAATTTCACGGCGAATATTTTTGCGGAACATTTTAACCCCTTAAATCCCTATTTTAAAGGTGTTTTTTGCTCGTTTTAAAAAGAATGACAAAAAAGACCCTTACCTTGAGGAGTTAGAGGGTTAACATATTCTACAAAAATGTTTGATTTTGGTGTATTCAGGGACTTATAGTAAAATTTTAACATTTTAATCCCATGGATCCGTTTTTATGGTGTTTTTTGCTCTTTTTTTAAAAGAAGGACAAAAAAGATCCTTACCTTGAGGAGTTAGAGGGTTAACATATTCTACAAAAATGTTTGATTGTGGTGTATTCAGGGACTTATAGTAAAATTTTAACATTTTAACCCATTAAATACCTGTTTTTAATGGTGTTTTTTGCTCTTTTTTAAAAGAAGGACAAAAAAGACCCTTACCTTGAGGAGTTAGAGGGTTAACATATTCTACAAAAATGTTCCCCGTAATATTTTACATAAATTTGCTGCACACACTATATACTTTAAACGTAAGCTTTACTCGAATTTTTATGCCGATTGACAATACAAAATTTGCATTTGGGGGAAACTTTAACTCCAACTAAAATGAAACCCAGATGTAAACTTTCAAAACGCCGATACACGTGTCTTTTTTTTTTGGCTCTTCTATCAAAATTTATTGGTCGGACCTTGTAATTTTTTTTTGTGTTGTACAGTGTTATTAAAAAGTATAAAAAAGCATAATCTTTTATATTTTTGATTGTTATATTGATGAAAAATAAAGAAAATGTATTTCTCTGCTAGAAATAAGTTCATCGATTTTATATAATTTTTGAAAATCTGACCGATCGGACGATATATTTTTCAAATGCACAAAGTCTGAAATATTCCAAAATTGATTATGTTTTCTTTCAAAACATAATTAATGGGGGGTTTTTATTAAAATACTACAAAACTTATAACTCCAGGGTTGCTATATTACAATTTTAAAAAATTGTCTAAAAGCACTACCTTTTTGTCCAAAAAATTTTAAAAATTGGTTAACTTAAAAAAATTAATTTTTTCATATATTTTTGAATAAAGTGTTGTTCACAAAATTTTAATTTTTAAAATAAAGTCAACAGTCTAGGATTTATATGCTGTGAAATTTTCAACTTTAGTTGTTAATATTTCCTTTAAGGAAAAAAATACAAAAATTACCTAATGAAGCATAGTTCTATATGTCTGTTAAGTTTGTTTGATAAGATATCCAACGGTTCTATAACGTGCAATTAATTAATTAAATATTTTTTTGTATAATTCTATTTCATCTTTTCTTGAATCCAATCTGTAGCGTAGAGTATCTACTCCAGTATTGTGAATCTTCCTTAAATCTGTGAAAAAATAGTAAAAAAAATACATATATTTATGTCAAAAAGGTTTAGCACATAATCAAATCTAAATAAATTTTGAGTGCTAGATCTAGCAACTAAATATAATGCTAAAGTGGAAAGCCTGCTCTGAGGTTAATTTAAAAAAGCGCCATCTATTGTTGAGTAGTAAATCATAGTTGGCAACGCGAACATTCTCTTAACATTGATAACACACATAACCCTATTTTCGATTACCAACGAATCGTGGAAAAAAAACTTCTTTCCCGCGTTGAAAGAAAAGCCTGCAAAAAACAAGATTTAAACGCAATTACTTAAACAAACTTTTTAAAATGTCAGCAGATATAGCAGCAAAATTAGAAATGCCTGGAAATACAAAAGATAGCAAAGAAAGTACAACGAGTGATACAAATGGAATAGATGGACAGGAAAACAAAGATGAACAACAATATTTAGATTTGATAACCAAAATACTAACAACAGGTAAGAAATGGTCAAATAGAGATGTGAATTGAGGATGTAATTGACTTTAAATTTGTGTTTTCAAGGTGTTGCACGTGGTGATCGTACTGGTGTTGGCACCATATCCATTTTTGGAGCCCAAATACGTTATGACATGCGAAACGCCTTCCCATTATTAACAACCAAACGTGTGTTCTGGCGAGCAGTGGCCGAAGAACTATTATGGTTTGTCCATGGCTGTACAAATGCTAAAGTATTGCAGGATAAGAATATCCATATTTGGGATGGTAATAGTGATCGCAAGTTCTTAGATCAACTTGGTCTCACGGAACGTGAAGAAGGTGATTTAGGTCCGGTATATGGATTTCAGTGGCGTCATTTCGGTGCCAAATATCGCACCTGTCATGATGACTATACCAATGAGGGTGTCGATCAATTGAAAGAGATCATCAATACCATACGCACAAATCCCAATGATCGCCGTATTATAATGTCAGCTTGGAATCCGGTGGATTTACCACAAATGGCTTTGCCACCATGCCACTGTTTGGCACAATTTTTTGTCGCAAATGGTGAACTTTCCTGTCAACTTTATCAACGTAGTGCTGATATGGGTTTAGGTGTACCATTCAATATTGCTTCATATGCTCTTCTAACATATATGATTGCTCATGTTACCGGCTTAAAACCAGGAGATTTCGTCCATACCACCGGTGATACGCATGTCTATAAGAATCATGTTGAACCTTTGAAGGAACAATTGCAACGTAAACCACGTCCATTCCCCAAATTGGTAATAAAACGTCAAGTAACCGATATAGAAGATTTTAAATTTGAAGATTTCGAAATTGTTGATTATAAACCATATCCTAAGATCCATATGGAAATGGCTGTTTAGCTGTGACACACATGTACATCTTATAAACTGCTCTTTTTATGTAAACATAAGGTATCTGGATCTTTTTAATAAACTTAAATTTTATTTTTTATATTAAGTATTATTTTTCGTGAAATGGGCGAAAATAAAATATATAATACTACTATTTTAACTAGAAATATATATATATCTATGTAAAAATTAACAATAAATTATTTTAAAATAAAAATCATTCATGTGTGTTCCGGAACTTTAGTACAATAAAACAAAACCACAGCCTAAAAAGGAAACAATTTATACAGTGAGCGAAATTCCTTTGGGCTCAGCAATATTTTTGAGTTTTACAATAAGACCGTGGATGGTAATCGATTCGAGGCGGGTATCGGTAAAGGTAACGCTATTTTCGTTTATTTCGGTAACGGTATTTTAGGAGTAACAATATTTCAGTTATTTTGGTAACTGGTTATTAGCGTTAACGGTGTTTTACTTATTTAGGTATCGGTATTTTTGCCGTAATGCTATTTTGGTTTATTTAGGTAACGGTATTTTAGTGGTAACGATATTTCAGTTATTTCGGTAACGATATTTTAAACCTCTAGCGGGTAAGGTTGCCTCAGGGCAGTCTTCATAAAATTTACCACAAATGCGTCAAATGAGCGTTTTATACTTAGAAATTAATATGTTCCGATAGAAAACTAAATTTACTAAATATTTTACGAAGAAATTTTTCGTGTGACTTTCACGGTTTGGAAAGCTCCAAAATCAAAGTTTCAAAAATTAATTATTTTTGAAACGAAATAGTTTTCAAAAATCTAAAAACCCAATTTAAGTTGACAACAAACTCTTAATAATAAAATATAAGACTGAAGTTTTATCTTTAATAAAAAGTCCTTACTTTAGTCCAAGGACTCACATGATTTTATCATGATTCCTCTAAAAAACATCGTCTTAACTAATAGACGGATTTTTATAAAATTTTGCAGAAAGAAGACATTAAGTATTAATAGCAAAGCGTTGAAGTTTGAGCAATATAAATTGAAGTTTTAATACTTTTTCGCCTAATTTCGCTTTTTCCAAAAAGCGAAATCCTAACATCTTCTTAAATAGGAGCAGAAAAAATAGTTTTTCAAGCGTGCTTATATCTTGGTAAGAGAAATATTTTTTGTCCAAAACTTCTCTTTTATATGCTTTAGTTTTCAAAATGCACCCTAAAATAGTTTGGCTCATATCGCCTAAATTAGGCAACGATAAACAATTTTGTTGAAGAACTTATTATTTATTTTTCGAGTGGAGCACATGGCATGAATTTCGTTGCAAAACATCGTTTGCCATTTAGAGGGTTAAGAATAACGTTTTTTTAAGTCATTCAGGTAATGTCAATGCACATCGATAACTTTAACCCCATTATGCCCAAATTCTAATGACTAGCTAGTTTATGATCGAGCTTTGGGAAAATATATATGTATATATTTACAGCAGTGAAGGGCATAACAGTAATAGTATACATTTACGCTTGTGTGTGTAGCAGTAAAAACACGATGGTCAGTCAGTACATGTACTTTTTTAAGTGTTTAACAATAATTGACTTCATTTTTTTTTAACACAATGGGAACAAACCAACAGCCGAAGGTTCATAATCGTTAGCTACTAGAAGATGCTTATAGTGTACGTGTACCGACGTCGTGCAAGCAACATTTTCAAGTCTAACCAAGTAGGGGTTGAAAATTGAGAGTAAGCCCTTCACTGATTTAGAGCGATTATTTTTTCAGATTTTGTCAGATTATATAAGTAACGGTATTTTAAGGATAACGCTATTTCAATTATTTCGGCAACCGTATTTTAGAGATAACGGTATTTTAGTTATTTCGGTAACGGTATTTTAATGATATTGATATTTTAGTTATATCGGCATTTTTTTACGGTATTTCGGTAACGATAGTTAGTTGAAAGGGGGTTTGAATCCATAACGGTATTATTTCCTGCCATCCCTGAATATAAATCGAATAGTTAGAAAAAACGGCAAAATAATGATTATTCGATTAGTTATCAATAACACAGTGACAGTAAAAATACACTTAAAATGACGTAGTGTAGGTTGTACTCCTGGCTAAGTAAATCTGAAGTTATCGACAAAAAGCGTTTTTTCAATACTCCACGCACTAAAATATTTTTAGCCCGATGTTAAATTTTTGGAAAGATGTACAGTTAAGCTTTCCAAATATATATATATATATATTTATACTTCTCTAACAAACCCATGGTGAAATATCCAAAATAATTAAAATTTTGACGTTTTTTTTATAATTTTTTGAACTTTTGCGGCTTTAATTTCTAATAATTTATTTAAAACCCTATTTTTTTTAAGAACGTTTAATACTGAGTAAAATTTGTCCTTGTTTCTTAAAATCTTAAAACCGGCCTGACTGGTTTTTAGTAATTTTACAAAAAAGTATGTTTTTGGTACTTTTTGAAAAATATGCTAAAAAATGCAAATAAATATAAAAAATCTATGTTTTTGAAAAAAGTACTAAAACTTTAAAGAAAATCGAAAAATTTTCCAAAAATTTAAAAATTTTATAAAAATAGAAAAATTTCATAAAAAATCGTAAAATGAAAATTATTTAAGTTCGAGGCCATACTCTATATTTATTCATTAGGATATTGTCCTAAAATGTCGAAAAATTTTATAAAAATAAAAATATTTTATAAAAATCTAAAAATTTCATTAAAATCGAAATATTTTAACAAAATCGAGACTAGAAAACTGTTTCGTTCGTTTTTTATTTAATTTTAATTTATTTCAAAAAACCCACTGAGCCCTTTGGGCCATATACATACATATAATTGGTAGACCAACATTAACAATCAACTTCATTATATCACTTAAAACTATAAAACCTTAAATATCATGTTTTCTAACAATATAAAACAATTTGTATATTATAGCTCGTTTAACTTACATAACTTAAAGTAAAAAGTTTAAAAGAATTATTAAAGAATATGGCATAAACGCACATGACAAAATGTATTGCAGTTTAAATGTTTTAATTCAAAGTTAAATCTTAATAAATGGAAAGCAAATTTAAAATGAAAATAAAATGAGAATTTTTGAAAATTTATGGCACATCAAATATCATTTACAGAAGCATATTCTACAAGTTATAGTTGAATGTTTTTAAAGATAGATCAAAAGATCTAAGTGGTAAGGGTAAATGGTTCCAACACTTAGCTACACGAACATGAAATGATCGTTCATGACTAATATAATTTCTAATGGGATATAAAAGTTGCGGGTTTCTTTAAGTGTTCAAGAGTATAAAATGTCTACGTACATATTCAGGGCAATTAGAGAGCACTACTTTATGATAGAATAATAGCAATCAAATTGGTACAAAATTATTAAAATTGCATCCCAAAAAATTAGAAATATGCCTAGAAACATGATTGCGCTGTATTTTATTTTAATGTAATTTAGTTTGTTTCCAATTTTATTTAAAAGGTCTCGGTTATGTAAATGAAGAATTAAAAAAAATAAAAATGTATAGGTATAATTATCTTGGAAAACTTTCATATAGTCAATTCCTGAACGATGGACGCGACATTCGCACACTTTCAGTTGAGTCAAAAAAAAATAAAGGAATGAAAATATGCGGTATATATCATCTGTTTATTGCAGTTAGGAAGAGTACTAAATTAGAGGGAAAACATTGGGCAGAATCAGTAATGCAGTAAAAAGATATAAGCAAATATCAGCGAGAAATGGACGCGACAAATATAGAAGTTATTTTTATGCAAAATTTTTTTGTGAATGTAGAAATTACTTTGAAAGAACATCTTTTATGTGTAGATTTATGAAATGTGAAAATTTTCTGTTAATTTTTTTAAATTGGGTAAAATACAAATACGGACGCGACAAGACGGACGCGACAATTTTTTCCAAGAGTACAAAACACACTAAATTTGATAATAATAATGATTAAACTTTAATTAAAAAAAACCATAACATAAAGTTAACTTCAAGTCTAGGTAATAATTATAACAAAAATGAATACGAATGAATACTTTTTGAATACGAATAAATTTTAAAAGCACGTGAAATTGAAATTTTGTGCTTTCTAACAATAATCGAAAGATGTCAAAAAATTATCGAAAACATATGTTTTCGGTCAAAATGCTAAATTTTAACTCATAAAGCAGTCTTATGATTTTTAATAACTTCTGTAAGGAAAAAACTGCTTTCGTTTTACTTTCTACAGGGCAGTAAATCGAAAATAAGAATGGGTATGTGAAAGACAAAAGCATCAAAAAGTCGTATTGATTTCACTTTCATGGCGATGTGAAACATAGGACAGAGGTGAAAGTTCCATATTCTCAATTAGGTACTTTAGGATATATAATCGTTAATAAAGTTGGATTTTCTCAGTTAATTTTAATTATAGATTTTAATGAATAAGAGATCCGAGCAACCTCAATGCTTTCTTTGTCGAAATAAGAAAATCAATGCAGTCTTTTAATCCCTTTAATTTTTGGAACATTCTGCCACAGCTCAGCCAGTTCAGGTGAAGAACCCTCAATTTGTTCTGTCGATATATAAAAAAGTTTAACTCCATCAATGTTGCTCATTGCACATTGATAAAACGATAAAGCATCTTTGAGAGCAATATTTCTTGAGGTAAGGTAATTGTTAGTAGGAAATTTCTAAATTACAAGAACAAAAATAATGTTACTTTAAACACTCTTAAAACACATAAAAACAAAATTTATATAAATCGCAAAAGGCTCAGAAAAAAAATGTTTTTTTGCAGTTGTATATTTCGGCCAAGAAATGAAAAAAATTTAAAATGCTTTTGCATTTATAAAGTATAGACCTTTAAGCTTTATTATTAAAAACAAATAAAAAGTTCTGAGCACTTTGCATTTTTCACTCGTGGTTCACCTTTTTCTGGAATTGCCCATATGTAGTTGTATTAAAGTTCAAATATACACACTGAGTGTTCGTTTAGAAGAAGATCTTACTAAGTTTACTACATAATTTGTTAGTTGTTAATAAACTCAAAAATGACAGAGAAAATTCGTTATTGGTTGTACTAAACAAAGTTTAACTGACATCCCAAAAACTCAAGACTCCTCAGTGCATACGTTTACTCGAAAATCTTACTACTTTTACTACAATTGGAAAGTCTTGTTTATTTTTTTTTTTTTTTTTGTATTGAAAATTTCCAGTTGTAGTAATAGTTAGTAAACGAGCAGTTATAATAGTTTGTTGAGAATTAAAATTAATGTTATAAAATAGTAACACAACAAATTTATGTTTTTTTTTATTTATTTTAAAAATTTACCTCATTTGTAACAGTACCTGAACTCGCTAACATTAAATTTTCGGGACAACTCTGCATAGTTGTAACACTATTGCTTAAAGAACTTAACATGTTATTTTTAGGTTCTACTTTTCTACGACTTTCATTAAACTTCTTTAAACGTCCCGCTTCCCATTCTAGGCGATGGGCAATTTTTCTATGTTTATGCATATTTGCATTTGATATAAATGTCCGGGGGCAATGAGGACAAGTATACAATGCCTCACCCGTATGAGTACTTAAGTGTTCTTTTAATTCTAAGGGACGTCTAAACGATTTATCACACAAGTGACAGGCATGTTTTCGTTCCATAGTGTGGGTGTATTTAATGTGAAGGCGATGAGCGTTAATATTTGGTGAAACTCTTGAACAAAATGGACATATTTGTTCTTGCATATTCTCTTCGGTATGTCTCATTTTCATGTGTTGCCTTAAGCCATACTTATTTGTTAGTTTTTTACCGCAAATTTCGCAAGTTTCAAAAGACGGTGGAGCACCTGTATGTTCATCCATATGACGTAGAAATGAATAATTATCTCGAAATGATTTACCACAGACATCACAAATTTTAAAGTATTTTTTATTGTGTGTAATATCCTCATGCTGCCTTCGCAGATAATCGGAGGCAAATTTTTTTTCACATTGATTGCAAGGAAAGTTTTTCTCATGTTCTGGCACATGCATTAGCTTGTGACGTTCGAAAATGTCCAGCTTAAAATACGACTTACCACATTCTTCACACTTGAATTTTCGTTCTTTCATATTATGAGATTCAATATGTATTTCTAAGCCACGCCGGGTTTGCAAATGCTTTATTACATGGCTGACATTTAAAATATTCCGGATCTTTATGAACATGCAAATGATCGACGAGAAGACCCCGCTTGTAGAACTTTTTACTGCAACATATAGCATAGCCAAGGATATTATGCTCATTGCGATAATGTATTTTAAGTATACGAAAATCTGCCAGGTGTGCACTGCAAATGTTGCACTCCAATTTATGATGACTCTCCGTTAGAAAATCATCATATTCTTTAATGACTTTGTTCAAATTTGAATTGGAGACTACTTTTTTTTCAACTTTTATTTTCTTGGGTCTATCAGCAGAGGATTTTTTAGTTTCTTTCTTGGCTTTCACTTTTTTAATTCTTGTTTTCGGTTTACGTTTCCTTTTGGAGTCCCCAATCGCAGCAATATTGATTTTATCTTCATCATCAGTATCGTTATCACTTGCACTAACATGATAATCATCATCGAAATCATGAAAATCACTATTAATAAAAGGTGCACAATCAACATCGAATAAATCAGTAGTTTCCGGAATTATTTCATTTTTTGTGTTTGACTTTATATCGTTCATACATTGTTGATCTTTTACTTCCTCCTCATCGGCTCGATCAGTGGTATTCAAATTATCTTCTCTTTTGACTTCAACATTATTTAATTCTTCAATTTGTTGTTGCTGCGGTTTACCTCTAGAACGTCTTTTTAAGGGCATCAAGTCCTCTGCTAGAAATTGTGCATTATGATTATCTTCACTTTCCAGTTTAACCGTTTCTTTATCATCAATCTCCTTAATTCCAAAGTTTATCATCTTCATTGGCTGGTAGTTTTTGTGGACATTTTCTACTGTTATATAGTAATTATGAAATGATGATATCTCCTGCCAGCATTGTCGACAAATCCATTGTATGGAGCTGTCTTTTGATGGTTTTCTCAAATACCACCACCACAAATGTTTCTCAATGATTCGTTGAATGTGACATTCTTGCCATTCACTCGATTGGGTGTTGATGCGGGAAAATATATCAGCATTGGAATCTAAACAAACTATACACTGATCCATAATAATTCACAATTTATTTCTATATGATAATAGCAAAATATTTTAGTTTCTGTGAGGTCTTCCGGAAAAATAAACAAATAGACTTGTGTAGTTCGTGGACGAACTAGTTCAATTGAACTACTCACTAAATTGAAAAATATGATCTAGTTCAGCATTATTCGATATTCTAGTTCAATCGTTCATTTCGTTCTTTTTAGACGTGGCACAATTTTATATCATTTTAATATACTAGCGGTTTTCATTATTGGTGTTATATTTACTGCGATTTTTTTCCAACAAAGTGTGAGTGTATTTTTTTAATGTACGGTAAATTTATAAATCAGCTGATTTTTGTTGTTCGCCACATATGTATCAAAAATTTAATTTTAATCAAATTTAATTTCAATCAAGAAATCGCAAGTTTTTTAGTGCAAAATGCTTTTGTTTTAAACACGGGGTTTCGCTATTTTTTTTTTTATCAATTCTTAAGCTTTTCCAATAGTTAACACAAAATTAATTTTTTTGATGGCGAACAGTCAGCTGTTTTTTTTTATAAATTTATCACGCATGTTTATTACATTACATAGTGTCTACATTAGATATTAACCTTAATATAATATATGCGAGAACGCCACCAGAATAACGAATTAAATTATCTATGTTCATATTAATGTTAAGGGTGGATAACACACATTCATATTTATATCATGTCTTCTCATAATTTTCTGTGTCCCGTTGAGTAAAGACGTCCGTTTAATCATTAAATTTTCAACTATGCGATTAAAAAACAACTTTAAATTGATTTATAACAGTTTAAACAATTTGTAATACACTTTTTCTTCTAGTATTTTTTTAGTTTTAGGCATTTAAGTTTTATTTATTTTTGTTTACAATATTTTATGTATGTGTGTGTTTATCTTGACAGCTCATATCATAATATTGTTGTGTAGAGATTTATGATAACAACTCTATGTAGATATCAGATATAATACTAACATTAACAGTAAAGTGTGGTCCACAAGTAATATAATTCTCTCTGCGATTGAATTTGAAGTTTGCTGACAGAAAAATATTAAAGTTAATATCTAGTTTGGACACTATGTTAAGTCTGTTCGATTACTTTTCCAGTAAAGTCCAGTAAAAATTACTCAGTAACAAAATTACAGAGCGTAATCCAAATTTACAAAAAAAAAAGTAAACAAACGGAAAATTTGTAAGAAATTGTAAAATAGATAAAACAAATATTAAAAAAATAATTAACTGGTCATTATGGAAAAGATAAAAGTTAATTGAAATTGTCGACCAGAAGCAATTTAAAATGTTTTTTTTACTTCTTCCATAGTTAATTCTTTAATATGTTTCACTTTAAATCCTAAACAGTTATAATTTAATTTAATGTTTGTTTTTGTTTAATAAAAATACAAGCATATTCTTTCAATCATATGTTTTTTTCTTCTTACAAATTATTACTGGCAAAAATGTATCCAGTAAACACTTGAAAGTTCTTTGGCTTCAAACCAAGATAAATTTGTATTAGGTAGTGCTAGTAGCCCAGCTGTTTATTTTCCTCTTACCTTTTTTTTATGTATGTTGGTCTTCGATATGTCAAAATTTGTCTAGGTTTTGACATTTCGGTGTACTGTAGGCAACAACAAAATGCCTGTATTGTTGTAGTTGTTGCCCTACTAGCACTACCTATATAAATTTATCTTGCTTCAAACTGTCACTTTACTCTCTCTTATTACTATTTTTTTACTGAGTATTTGTGTAAACGAACACCTTCCAGTAAAAACTTGTACAAATTTGTAACAATTTTTAAGTTTGTTTGCTTACGCAAGAAGTAAAAACTGAAACTACTCTAACTGTATTGAAAATAGTCTTTAAAAACCAGATTTTTAATAAAAACTTTTTTAAGAGCATATTTTCCGATTTTATGCCTATTTCTGGTTGAGCTGGTTATAAGTTAAAAAAAAAATGCATAGTGGAGGACGGAATTTCCATTTTCTAATCTTGTAAAAAAAAGTGTTTTAACTGCCTAATTTCAGTGCAAACAATTGCAGTTAATCCACTTTTTACTAACTTAACTTTTCAGTCTAAACTCCCTGTAAATTTCGTTTAAGGAAATTTGACCAGACCGGGCTTTTATAAATCATACATGTTTTTTTTTTGCGTGTACATTCAATACACCGAATTGAAAGATTCTCATTTAAACGCATTAATTATAGCAAACTTAAGAGAGCATGGTAACCCTCTTATTGCAATTCTGCTTATTATTATTTTTTTAAACAATACCTGTGAATGTGCTTTGAATTTATTTAAATTTTTAATAAAATTGTAAATAATGGATCATTGTATGGTTTGTTTATCAAATGCAGGCATATATTCCCGCATTACCACCCATTCAAGTGAATGGAAAGAATTCCACATACAACGTATTATAGAGAAGCATTTGTGGTGGTGGTATTTACCAAGAGAAGACAACTTGCAATGGATTTGTCGACAATGCTGGCAGGAGATATCATCATTCAATAACTTTTATTTAACAGTAGAAGAAGCCCACAAACAATTTCAGTTAATGTTTACGAACATTGGAATCACAAAACCGGATGGAAAATTGCAGATGACTGTAAAACAAGAAATGATGGAAGAAAGTAATCTCTCAATGGAAGATTGCAAATCAAACAATATGGAAACATTTCAAATTGACGAGCTTGTTATTGATGATATTAAAAGTGAAGTTGAATTCAAAATTACTGATTTTGTAGATGAAGCAAAAGATCAATGTTTATACATAGAAGAAACAAAAATATATGAAAATGAAAATCTTGATATAGCCCCTACGAATTGTTCAGATAATGAATTCGATAATCGTATTGCTATAGACAATATGCTGATACCGCTAAGAAAGCACATTGTAAAGAGGAGTAAAGAAAAAACTGAAGTTGTATGCAAAAGAACTAAAACTGTTAGTAAATCCAAGCCTGAAGTAAAAGATCAAGTTTCAGATATAGAAAACTCAAAAAAGTGTAAAATTGAAAATCCTGATACAGAGCTAAGGTGTTGTTCAGCAAATGCTTTTTCTTACGAAGACGGAAATTGTTTTCCTGCTAGTGACAATGAAGATGTTAACGATTTTGCAGATACTGGAAATCATGTAAATATTAATTCTACCAAAAAAGCTACAAAAGTTCCGAAAACAACACTATCTGATGATGTTATTGCCAAAAAAAGAAAATTGTCCCTAGAAAATAAAAAATTTCAGGCGGAAGCTACATTTGACCTTCTTTGTTGTATTTGCAATGCACCTCTAACTAATTGTCAAATTCTTAAATCCCATTATAGTAACGAACATAATATTCATGGCTATCTTTTGTGTTGTAATAAAAAATGGTACCATATTAGACTACTTCTGGATCACATTCGAGTCCACCAAAATCCCAATTACTTCAAATGTCCACATTGTGAAAAAATTTTTGCCAGGCGTGAAAGTTTCGATAATCACTTCGAATACAGTAACAAATTGAATGGTACAAGAAAATCAGCTTTTACTTGTAAAAAATGCAATAAATCATTTTGCAAAAAAATTGGTTATTATCGGCATCAGTTATTACACGCCGATGAGATAGAGGTAACTTTTACTTGTGCAAAATGCGATAAATCTTTTTTAAAAAAATCTGATTATGATCTTCACCAATTAATACACACCGAGGATGTTTTACAAGAACAAATATGTCCATATTGTTCAAAAGTATCAAAGAATTTGAATTCCCTCTGGAGTCATATTCGATATGCGCATAAATTGGAACGTAAACATGCTTGTCATTTGTGTGATAAGAAATTTAGAAGACCACTGGAATTAAAGGAGCATTTAAGTACCCACACCGGAGAGCCTTTATATAAGTGTCCCTATTGCCCGAAAACATTTATGTCCAATGGAAATTTGCATAAACATCGTAGGCGGTTACATCGTAAGGAATGTGAAGAAGCCGATTTAAAAAAAATGCAACGAAGTTTAAATACTGCGCATACAAATTAGTGTGAGTCACATAGCAGCATAAATTTATAGAGAATTTAACTTTAACAAATGTAAATGTTTAATTTTCAAAATTTATAATTAGAATAAAACGGAACTATTGTACGTCCTTGAAAAAGAATTATTCGGTAACATAACTTTTTTAGTTTGGTGCCATACTAAATTGTTTAAAATTTAATCCGAAAAATGGATTAATCAAATTATATCTGATCTAATTTAATTGTATAAAATCTGATATTTTATGTTATCAAATTATATAACGCAATTATAATTAGCTTAGAAGTAGAAATAAAAAAGTATCGTAGCATTCTTGTAATGAATAAAAAGAGTATACAAATAATGTTGCTATCTTTTTCTTGTAACTACATGGATTTAAAGGTCAGGTATAGAAGTATAAACTTTCTATTTCAAATAGAAATCTTTACGATTTTACTTGACAATAGTTTCAATGAATAGAAAAAAGAAACAACAAATATTTCTGTTCCTTTTTAACACATTTAATTGTCTACTTGTAGGTATTTTACTTCATGAATGGACTAATGAAGCATTAAAAATCAAAATTAATTTTTAAATTAGGAATTCATGTTTTAATTTCTTTGTTTTTACATAAAATAGAAATGATAAGCAAAATTATATTAATAATATAAAAATATTGTTTTAAATACGAAACATTTCTTTAAATACGAAACGTTTATTTAAATTACGAAACGATAAAACAAAATTGTTTAAAACTACTATCGTACTGAACCCACTTTATTATCTGGAAATAAATAAAGAACCCAGTTTTTCAATTAATGCAAACCAATATTTCGCCTCTCTCACAACTTTCAATTTACAAAATAATTCTGTAGAAATCAAACTTCCACTTCTTCGATGAACATTTTTTATAATCCAACCACTGCAATTCATAAAATTCTAAATAAATAAAATAAAAAGAAATTTTTTTACTTTTTATTTCATTTATTAATTTAATATACTCAAAATTATTCAGATATGAAATTCTGACTTCATTTGATATAATTAACAAACTTTAGACAGGAAACCAAATTGAATTGACCCATGAATTTAATAAAAATGCAAAAACGTCATTTTTTAAATTAATTTTAAAGATTTTCTAAAATGACCAATTTGCAGTTGCTATTTTGATAATATAATAGTTGTTATTAAAAAAAACAAAATTTTAAAATTATAATTGGAGCGACTACTTTCCAGGACATTTTACGAATATAGCTTATTTTGGCAAAAATTTAACAAAATTTGCATTCCATTCATGCTAGTGTCTAATAACTTTTTCTGTGTTTTTTTCTAATAGTCAAAGTAAATTATCATATAAAAATTATAATTTTTCTGTTAATTTAGAGAAAAATTTGTCATGATCTAAAACCGAACAAATAAAATCTCACAAAATTTGACTAATTTCATTAAAGTTTGCATAATTTTCGAATAACATCACTTAAATTTATTAAGACTAATTATCTTCACTTTTGTTTAAAAAATAGTTTACCCTTTGTGGCCTGGGGACAAAAAGACCCATGAAACTTAATTTTAATCAGAACTACGCCATTGTAAAGATTTTAAACTGATAAAAAGAAATCTCAACTTGATAAAATATAAGTATTTTATGTAACTTAATCTATAGGGGGTTAATTTTTCTGAAAAATATAATTTTTTTCAATTCTGACAAAATAAGCTTATATCATAAAATGTCATGGAAAGGAGTCGCTCCAAATGCAAACTCGAATTAACATTTTTAAAATTTTTTATTTTTTTTCATTATGTTATAAAAATAGAAATCGACATTTGCAAATTAGACATTTTAAAATATCTTAAAAATTAATTTAAAAATAATACGTCTTTGTATTTTTAATAAATTCGTGGGTCAGTTTGGATTCCTGGCTAAAGTTTGTTAATGATACCATATCTGAATAATTTTGAGTATATTAAATTAATAATTTCTGGCTAAAATGGGTTTAAAGCTTTACAAGATGAATTCCATATCTAAATAATTTTGAGTATATTAAATAAATAAATTAAATAAAAAGTAAATATTTCGAAATTTTGAATTTTGGAAATTTTTAATAAAAATACAGAATTTTCAAAATGGACCATTTTCGGCACGGGTTAATGTTTTCCAAAAAATTATTTTTTATGGCAAAAAATCGCACTTTCTCATTCGTCCGTAAACTGAAAAAAAAAAATTTTTAAAACTATAGTTTCCAAGTTATTTTTTTGGCATTTAAATAAAAATTTGTATTTCCTACATCCTCCTTAAAATGCAAAGTCAAAATTCTAGACCAGGTGTGCCCAAAAGTTCCTTATGGAAGAGCAAACACCAATACATTTATTTATTTATTTATTTAATATCAATACAAAGGAAGCCTTCATGGCCAATTATATATGTATTGTAAAATAAATAACTATGTACAGTAATAATAAAAACCTTAAATATAAAATGCAAAAATGCATATTATCCTAGCGTGTAATTGGCTCCCCAGCCACATAAACATTACGAAAATATATTAAATATAAAAGTCCCATTTAGCCAAAGATACAAATAAACGTAGACAGAAGAAAAACAATTTTTTGTTTTATTATTCCGTCCCAAAAGTATAGTAAAACTATCATGTCTGCACATTATTAAAAAAATTTAAAAGTTTTCCCTTATAATTAGGATAAGAATACGAAAATAGCCTAAGTAGAGTTGGAAGATAGTTCCAAATACGATAGACTCTTACCAAAAACGAACGATCAAATATTGTGAGATGACCCAGAGGTACATCAATTTGAATATTACGTGTTGAATTTATAAATGTAAATTCATTTACAAGAAATTGAGGTTGTCCACATTTCATGATTTTATAAAAATGAAGTAATAGACGTAGTTTTAGATAATCATGAAAAGAACACCTCAAAAACTCAGGGACAAGTTCAGAAACACGAATATGATCCTGTATTCTCACGTCGAATATGTAACGAACAATTTTTCTAATAACTCTTTGAAGTCTATCTACATTATAAGAAAAAGTTCCAGAAAACACCTCAAGGCCGTAATTAAATTGTGACATTAGCAAAGAATTAGCCAAAAGATATCTTACATGTCTTGGTGTGTACGCTCTCAAAGAATATAGTCTTCTTAAAGTAAGACAAACCCTATTTGACAGAGAATCAATATGATCATCAAAATTTAGATTCGAATGAAAAATAACACCAAGGCATTTAAGAGAATTCACATAGTCAATTAAATGACCATTAATACTAATCCTAGGAAACAAGCAATTCTGATTTTGCAACTGAAAATATACTGCCTTAGTCTTAGCCGAATTAATCTCTAAGTAATTTAAATACATCCAATTGGAAATTAAATTTAAATGGTTGTTCAAGCAAGTCTCTAAGTGGGTAATATGTTTAGAATCAGCACTATACAATAAAAAAATATCATCAGCAAATACATATGACTTACAAAAATCGTTATTCATTAGAGAAATACAATCATTCAAATAGGTTAAAAAAAAGTATAGGTCCCAGTACAGACCCCTGGGGTACACCTGATGTAACAGCACTTACACTCGAACTAAGGCCACCTAGAGAGACAAACTGTGATCGATCTAATAAATAAGAATACACTAGCTTACACGCCGATTTAGAAAAGTTGAACTTAACCTGTAGCTTATTTATGAGAACATTATGATTAATACGATCAAAAGCTTTGGTAAGATCCAAAGAAATCATAACACAATTTTGATGATGATCCAATTTTCTCCTAACTGTATCAGTAAGGGAAAGTAACAAAGAGGTTGTATTGTGATTTCGCCGAAAGGCAAATTGATTAGGATGAAGTAAAGATAAATGTTCAAAATGGTATAAAATCTGTATTTTCATAATGTTTTCAACTATTTTCGACATCGCAGGTAAAATACTTATAGTCCTCAAATTATCTACGTTATAATGCCCACCCTTAGAAATTGGTACAACACGGCCTAACTTCCACGCAACAGGAAATTTTGAGACAGTAAAAATATTGTTTATAAGCTGAAGAAGCAATGTGGAAATCAGTGGGAATATAATTTTGATAAAACTGATGGGAATCATATCATAGCCAATAGCATTTGACTTAACAGAGTTTATCGCAAGTATAAGTTCATTTTCCGTTATAACATTAAAAGAAAAAGAATTAGGACTCTCAAAAAAATTATCAAAATTAAATTCACCCAGGTGGTTTGGTACAAGATTATTTAAAAATCCAGTAGCAATTGATTCAACATCGGAATCGCCATGATCACAACTTTCACTGCCAACGACACCAAGCCTACGTATCCTACTCCAAATCTGCGGATTTGTCGCACCACTAAATAAGCCCATTCCATACTCCCTACGAATTCTCCTAATTATAGATTTAGTCCTATTTCTAAGTCTACAATAAGTCCTCCAGTTCACTTCAGTGCTGTCTCTAAGGTAAGCACCATAAGCAGAGTCCCGTTGCGATCTGTCTAGAACAATTTCCCTGGAACTCATCCAAACTATGTCATTAGAACGTGTTCTTCTTCTAGAAGTGGGTACATAACTATGGAGATCATCAATTAAATTATTCAGAGTAGACAGTTGCAAGTCGACATCATTAGTGCAGAATATAGGAGATATATCAAAAAGATCAAAATGATGACAAATAGCATCATAATCAATTCGTCTATAATCTTTAAATTCAACCCAACTATCGTGAATCTTAGCAGAAAACTGAATAGAAATAAATACTAAACTGTGATGCGATGCAAAAAAATGGAAACTGCATTTGACCGCTTTGAGCAACCAAAGAAGGCTGGCTCAATAGAAAATAGTCTATTAAAGATGTAGAGTTATTTGGCAAATGTAAGTGTGTAGGCAAGAAGTTATGAACACAGCTAAGACCACACCTTGAGATTAAAGAACGGAAATTTGTAGATTTAACTGCATCAAAAAGGTTACAGTTAAAGTCACCCATGATAACTATATTTGAAAAACGATCAAATAAATCGAAATGCAGGTCCTCAAACTTATCAATATCCCCATTAGGTAAATAAACCCCCCCTACCACCGTAGAAACACCATTACCAAAAATTTCTACAAATAACGACTCACAGACTCCAAACTGTTTGCCCTGAAAAACAATTTTATAACGTAAATTATTTGAGATATACAAACAGACACCACCTGCTCTACTCCTAACATGATCATGTCCAGTCCGATTTTCCACCCTAGGGCGATCATTTCTGACCAGATTATATCCCGGAAGGTTCAATGACTGCGAATAAAAAATAAAAAGAAAAACTAATTTATATTCAATATTTTTTGTTGTAAAAACCAATACATACAAAGAAAAAAGAAAAAAATATTTCAATGTTTACCAGCAAAGCATACGAAAGTGTTGTTGCTTTGCGCTTGCGTGTATACAGTGAAGAACGACAAAAAAACTAATAAGACAAAGTTGTTTGTGTATTTCGTATTGCTAGTGCTGAGCGCTCTATATGTGTATTAAAACACACAGCCTATAGCTAAGTGTTTTTACAAAAACAAATGAGCACCAAGCGCATAGGCCTTGGGCACCCCTGTTCTAGACGGTACTCCAGTTACGAAGTTTGAATGCATTGGAGTTATAATAAAATTATCTTATTAATATTTTCAAACTCTAAACATATCAATAAAAACAAATTTAAGCTAAATGAGTTTTTCAAAACTCGATATAATCTTAAATTTTTAAATAACTAACAAAAATTAACTGATTACTGCAAAATTATTGTTATGGTAGTTATTTTTACAAAAATACTAAAACAATGGATTCAAACAACTGTTAGAAAATACAGTAGTTTTCTTCTGTTGTTTTTTAAAATAACTGTCAAAATAGTTGTTTTGTATTATTTTATAGAAAAACAACTGTAATTACAGTTTAAAACAACTACTACTGATAACTTTACAAATAACTGTCAGGAAGGAACTGCTAAAATTGTTTGAGTGTAGAAGAAGCACTCAGCATGTTTGGAAAAAGTGAGAGGTTTTCAATAAAAACAGTTTTTAAAATGTGTAAAAAATATAAGGTATAAAAGGAAGTAAGAAAAATTACTCTTTCTATACGAAGAAGTTCAATATAATCTTTTTCTGTCCAAAGGATTCGATGATTTTTAATGGGAAAAATTATTTAGCACGTCTAGAAGTGTTCTATTGAAAACCCTCTACTAAATGTGATGGAATTACTATTAAAAATAAATCGTTTTAAACTGGAGGGTTTTCTACACGCATTATCCTAATTATTTTGTAGTGTCCGACCGAACAGTTCGGCCAAAAAACTATATTTTGTCGGTTTTTTTAAATCTAGAGGCAATGATGACAAATTTTGGTATTGGAAACATGTTTGTTGAGCCGAAAGAGAAAAGCCGAAGTTTAGCTATAAAGTTAAAAGTTCGGCCGCCGAACTATTTTTAATTTGGCCGAACTTTCTGAGGCCGAACAGTGAATTCATTGCTTAACTACAGACTTTTCTTCAAATTTGACACTCAAAATAGCATCTAAGCAGCCCAATAAACATTTTTCCATCCGCCAAATTTGTCCATAAGGCTTTAAAATATCGAATACAGACCAAATGGGAAAGCTTCTAAATTTACGAAGGTAGAAATGACTAAAAATTATAGTTAAAATGACTACAAATGTAGTCAAAAAGGCGATGAGTGTATTTGTCATGGTTAGTAATTGATAAAATGGTTAGTATTGAAAAATAACTACAATGGTAGTAGAAACGACTATCGAAGCGGTCAAAAACAACTGACCTTAAATGAATGTATAAACCAAAAAAACGAGCAACACAGCAATAAACATAAGAAGACTACAAAAGTAGTAAAAACTAATGTTTTTAACAGTTATTTTTTCGACATTTTAAAAATAAGTTTTAATAAAGAAAAATCTTTTTTTCTTTCAATTACAATAAAAATGTGTATTTCTGACATTCTACTTAAAAAGCACAGTCAAAATTCTAAACGGTACTTCAGTTAAGACGTTTTTATGCATTGGAGATGCAATGAAATTTCCTAGCCGTGGTCCTGGACAAAACTGAGTATAGGCATATTTTTTAGTTTTAGAATATGGTTAACACCCAGTTTAAACTTCACACCACTATGAGTGTTGTATTTCATTTGTTATGTAGTTTTTTTTAACCGTAGATAATTTTTTTTACCCAAGTACTGGTAAAGTACATACCTACAGTGGTCAACTTTAATGGATACATGTTTAGGAAAATTTGGTTATAAATGCTGTAAGTCATGAACGTTTGAACTTATCGTAAACAAAACTGTGGTGTTGGAAAATTTATCATGTGTTTCAAAAAACCAAACCAATTTCGCTCGTATAACAGCCGAATATTGCAATTAAAATACATGTACGCATTTATGTACCAATTCGATGATTTTTTAAATAAAACGTGGTTTTTTTGCTAGTGGTCAAAATAATTTGGGTCAAATTAGAATAGTTAATTGGATATGGGATATTTTCAATAGATTTCTACTAATTTTTAGTCTAAATTGATCTCACTTTGTTTTTGTTGTGTCCCAAATCTGGAGAAGAAAAAATTGCATTTCTCTAGTTAGTGTCTTTAAATTCTTGAAATCTTTAAATATCTAGTTGAAGTATCTTTAAATTTTTTTTTTTTTTTTGTGTATATAAATTTTGTGCGTATATTTTCAACTGTGGCATATGCACTTATCGAAATTTCGCGGATTTGTTTAAAATTTAGTCGATTTTAAAATTTTTATTCTTTGAGAAATTTGATTATATGATGCAAAAATCGCTGTTAAATCAAAATTTAATATTTTAAGCATTAAATGGGAATTTCAGCGGTATTTGCGTTTATGTGTAAAGAAAACTTTGAAAAAAATGTATGTGCCAGTTCTCAATTACATAAAAAAGAATTGAATCAATCATGCTTACATTGCAAAAAAAAAATAATTTTTGCGAAGTTGTTGCAAATTAAAAAATTACTAAGAAGACAAGAATGGAGCAAAATTGATGATTAATAGGTTTTTTTTAAGTTCTGCCTATTATGGAGGCTCTAGCTTTTCTAAAACTTCGGGTTCTGATGAGATCTTAAGCCAGATCCAAATACTAGTATCAACCTAGCTAATATGTTTGATTTGCTTTATTTTTGTAAATATACGGAGGTTGACAGACAGTTAAGGGTGCATTTAAACGAAATGCTCTGAAATATTTGATTGATTGCAAAAATTTAGTCTATATAAAAACTTGATCATTTTAATTATGAAAAATCAGAAAGAGTAAAAAAACATCCGCGATAAGATCTAAAAATTACAAATGTTTTAATAATTTCATTTGACACCGAGCACTTATAATTAAGGTTCATTGCCAGTTTTTAAAAAAAAATTCATGAAGTGCTGTAATCTTTAAAAATACTTTCCGCCAGACCTGCAACTGAATAAAAAGAGAACGGGATCACGTTCGCTTTAAAATTGGTACGAATCAATCGAACAGCGCCCCACAACAAAAATTAATCACAATTTATTTTGAACAATCGCAAATCACGCTGTTTTAATTAAAAAACTATCAAACTGGTACAAAAATGAACATGTTTTTTTTAAATTTTAATTACATATATGTTTCAGATTTTACACGAGCATAGTGTTTTTTTTTTTCAAAAACAATGAATAATGTACACATTATAAAGATACCATAGTTTTATTTCCAATAAGTTCAATGACTCATGACTTACAGCTTGGGTAACAAAACGTGTTATCCAAAACATGTATCCATTAAAGTTGACAACTGTATTTGAAATGTTCGCAAAGCATCCTATGTTGTTACCTTACTAGTGCTTTTTTAAAAGAACTGGAAAATTTTATAAACCAAGTATTGGTATAGTATCTCATTTCAAACACTGATAAAGTGTTAGACAACAAGCCGACATTCTGGCTTAAGTGTAAGTCCTCAGGGACTTAAGTCGGATTAGGGAAGCATTTTTTTTTTTTTTTTTTTTTTTTATTTATTTATTTGCAACGCAATAAGCCACTTAGGCCAAAGTGAATTGTTAATACATTGTACAAATTCATATAAATATTTACAAAATTTCTTATGTTATATGTAAATAGCCGTATATACAGCTGTGTTCAAAATAATAGGAGTGCTGATACCCAATATTTTCACATGCACAATTTGTTAGTGTAACAAATTGCAAATGACTCGATCTCCTAACGGTACTTCCAACGGGGTTCAAGAAGTTAAACACAAAAGAGGAACTCATGATAACTATTATGTTTTTAATGTTATTCATTCATTTTAATATTTTTCCTTGAGTTTAATTGATCAAAAAAATAGGAGTGGATTAGATTAAAATTCTAAATATAAAGTGAAAAGTAAGTATGGAAAGGTGATATGAGTCTGGTTTCTTTAAGTTTTAAATATAATTTTTGTATGGTACTGCTCATAGTGGGTCGAGGAAAGGACTGTTCTGAAGAAAAGCGTAAATTAATTCAAAACCTTCGAAAACAAGGAAAAACATATAGAGAAATTAAAGAACTATTGGGGTGCTCGGATCAAATGATCGAAAATGCCTTAGCATTTAAAAAAAGCCCGAAACGCGTGGAAGAAAACGTAAAACATCCAGTGCAGATGACCGTCGCATAGTACGATATAGCAAATGTGACCCGTCGGGATCGTCAAGAAAGATTCAAAAGGATCTTAATCTCGCTATAAGTAGTGTTACTGTTCGTAGGCGCATATTGAAGAACAATTTATTCGCAAGAATCCCATGAAAGATGTCATTACTGATCAAGAAGCTGTCAGTTTCACGCTAAAAGTTCGCCAAAGAACACGTCAACTGGTCGAAAGAAAAATGGAGAAACATTTTGTGGACAGACGAAAGCAAAATCGTTTTATTTGGTGGAACTGGTTCTAGACAGTATGTTCGACGTCCACCGAACACAGAATATGAAGCACAGTATACAATAAAAACTGTTAAACATGGTGGTGCAAGAGTCATGATATGGGGATGCTTCTCATACAACGGAGTTGGTCCAATTCATCTAATAAGAGCCATTATTGTTAAACAAGTGTATGTTGGAATAATGGACTAAGTGATGCTACCATATGCAGAGTGGAATATGCCACTGAAATGGGTATATTAACAAGACAATGACCCGAAACACACCAGTAAATTGTCAAAGGACTGGTTCCTGGTCAATGGGGTTGAGGTCATGTCGTGGCCTGCTCAGTCTCCTGACCTCAACCCTATAGAACATCTATGGGGAGACGTTAAGAAAAGTGTGGCAGAGAAGAGACCGTCAAATGCTGAAGAGTTGTGGAACACAGTGCGAGATTCGTGGCAGCAAATACCGTTAAAAATATAACGGGATTTTATAGACTCCATGCCTCGCAGATGTGGTGCTGTCATCAAAAATAAAGGTTATTCCACTAAATACTAAATTTATTTAACTTTTTGTAAGATAATTATGAACCTTTATGTATTTTAATTTATAAAAATTAAACCTTGGGCAAATACTCCTATTATTTTGAACAGTGAATTTTGAAATAATTTTGTTGAAATTTTTTTTTTTTAATTTGTATGTCTTTAATTCAATTTCAAATAGGTTTAAAAATAAAAAATAAATCAATAATTCATTTTAATTGGAAAAACTGAATAAAATTGTGCTTTTTGTTTAAAAATTTAAACTTTGTTTTTTCATTAAGGTCACTCCTATTTTATGAACACAACTGTACATAAAAAAAAATATATCCCTAAAACAGGATTATATAAAAAAAGAAAAAGTGTCTAATGTTTCAAATCGTATGCTTTAAATTTAATTTTTTTGGATATGGCAGAGGCACAAACAACGTCATTATACATCAAGTCCCTATCGATCACAACTTTTAATAATAAGAATTAAAAAATAAAATGATACAACTATGAATTACTTCGAAAGTAAGCTAAAAGCTTGTGCCTAAAAGTATGGTAAGTAGTTCCAATCCCTACAAGTTCTTATAATGAAAGATTGAGCAAAGATCCTACATGATCCTCCATAGTACAGTATCTTGTAAAAGAATAACAAATTTCTTAACCGTAAGTAGTCATTAAATGAACAACCCAGAAATCTTTTCACAGCCGCAGAAACATGATCACGACGACCAACACCATACACAAATCTCACAATTCTTTTAACAATAAGTTCAATCCTAGTCAAATTATAACCCCATGTGCCAGAATCAATCTCAATGCAATAATTGACATGAGACATTAACAACGCATACGCTGCAGTATACTTTACCCCCAATGGAATATGCAGCCCACAACTATATAATTTTCTAAGACCTAATGTAACTTTAGCGGAGATGGAGTCAATATGCTGGCCGAAATTCAGACATTCATCAAGTATCACACCCAAGCACGTAAGCGATTGGACAAAATCAACTTTTGTACCAGCAAAATGTATTTCCGGATAATCTACTCTGGAATAACGATTACGAAACATGATAGCCTTTGTCTTGGAAGGGTTAATAGAAAAATCGTTGCTAATCATCCAGTTATTTAACCTATCAAGTGTAAAATTAACTACCGCTGTCAGTACCTCAGGAAATTCTCTGCAGTTACCAAATAGCAATTGAATATCATCTGCAAATATAAATGGCTTAACCAAGCTTAGATCCAAGCAATCAACAATATCATTTAAATAAAGTAAGAATAAAATAGGTCCAATGACCGAGCCCTGTGGAACTCCAGAATATGTGTGAATAATACTAGACTCAATTCCATTTAATCTTACAAACTGCGACCTCCCTTGCAAATAAGAATGTATCAATTTACAAGCCATTACCGAAAATCCAAGTTTTCGTTTCAGTTTTCCAATAAGAATGTTGTGATTTAGACGATCAAAAGCATTTCCCTTCTCCGAATCCTCTTTTCGACCTAACCTAAGTGTTCGATTTTGATGCTTTGACAGGGATTACTTTTGTTAGACCATGGTCAACTTGTACATTGCCAGTGCTTGTTTTTTATTACCACCCATAATTTCGACCTGGATAATCTTATAATTATTTTCGTAAGTGAAACCAAAAGTCCTAAGTGAAATCAACATAAAATTTTTGTTAACTTTTGACAGAATTTATTGTTAAAACAACAATTATTTTATTCAAATTGATGTGAATTTTTGTAAAACCAACAAATGTTATAGCTTTACGAAGCAATTGTCGTTTTGACAAATTTTTGTTACTTAAATAACAAAATTCCATTTGTTAATTAAGGAAAAATTTGTAAAAACAGGCAATAAAGTTAGTTTGCTTAAAATGTGTTAATTTGATGAAGTTTTATGTATGTGTAGAAAATAATTTGGCGTGCTTTTAGTCTTGTGGCTTCATTACTAGTGTTAGCGTGTAAAAACCACTTGTAATAGTTTGAAAAATTAATAAAATTGTGTTAACTGGGTTTTTTTTTTTAGTTTAACCAATACTCAGAGCATGCCCCTACTCATGCAGTGCATTGTATTGAACAGGAAAATAGGGTATGGGAAGGAGGAAAGAGGGAGTAGTGTTTGTGGGTATTTGATTTAAATTTTTCTAAATTGTAAGTAACAGGAAAGACTTCTGCGGGAAGTTTGTGTTGTGCGAAACACAGGACAATCAACTACAAACGGATGTGCTCTTCTAGATAACCGAGTATTACGAATAAAAACTCGGGCTCGTGGAATAAGTTCACTTATCTCAGATGATCATCACCCACAGTGAATTATAGTGGAATAGTTAAACGTCAAAACACACTTACTAAACAATTTGTTAAATTTGTTTTTTGTTTTTGGTTCAGTGCACACGGGTGCTCTAGAATTGGGTTTTGACAAATTTTCAAAAAATTTGACAAAAATTTTCCACATAAAGTGAGTATGGGGTATGAAAACACTATATTTATGATTTAAAAAAAAAAACCTTTTTAAAAAAATCCTACGACGAATTTAAAAGTTATGACCATTTAAAGTTTTCGGTTTTAAAAAATTTGGCGCCTTTGGCAAACTCTTGGAAAAACAACTGCTCAAAATAAATATTTTTTAAAAAGAAAATAGTAGGTTTTATAGTACGTTAAATTTCCTTCCAAAAAATTTTTTCCTTAAAAAAATCGCACAACGAAATCAAAAGTTATGGTGTTTTAAAGTTTGATGATCACACATGACTATTTAAGTACACAAAAAAATTAGCAAATACGAAAAAAGAATTGTTGAGTTTAATTTAGTATACATTCAAAGCAATTACGCCTTCTTAAACGTTTTCGCGTACTGCTAATTTTTTTTTATTTTGGATCAAAAGATTCAAATCCATAATTTTTGTTTCAACTTGATCTGGTATTTTACTGTTTCAATTAAAAGTTCCGATAAAATTGAGTTTATTTATGGGCAAAACAAAACAACTCCGTAAGAAATCTCTTCAAATGTCACAAGATATAGAAGAGTTCTTTATTCCTAACTTTAACTTATCAAATTCAATGTTTCCTACATCTATATGTGATTCTTGTCGCACATAAATACTTAAAAGAAAAAAAATCTTCTTCTGCAATGTCATATAAAATTTGTAACTACAATTGTAATCAACAATAAATAAATAAATAAATGTTGAACGCCCTAAGCCATCTATCAGAGGTAAAGATTGCATGTGTTACATTTGCTCAAATGTACAGTGTACAGATTTTAAGTTAAATAAAATTAACTCGTCGTCCGTCAAACAGAAAGTAGGAACCCCTTCGAAAAAAACTTACACCAACTCCAAAAAAGGCCGTGCTTTGCACTAGCTGCTTAAGTCCATTGTGTAGAGGAAAATCTCACAAATGCAATAAACAAACTAAATTTAAAACGTTCTTAGTATGACTGGAGCAAAAATGCTGGAACAAATATCCTCTAAAACGGTAACAGAAAAATCATTAGCTAGCAATAGCTCATTAAAGGTATCTTTAGAGAATAATTGTGGAATACGTCCTCTAAAAGTCTCTCTTGATAGCACTTTTGAAAATTCTGAAGTTGGTAAACAATTACCTACACACGATATTTCAGTTTTAAAATCTACACATAATTTTAGTTATAAAAAAACCATAAAAATTACATCACTTTTAAGAAAAACTGTAGGTAATAAATCTATTGAAACAAATATTAATAATAAGCTACAAAAAAAGTTATATATTTGACGAATATTTTAAATCCGAAGCTTTTGATTTTGTAAAAAAAGACAAAAAACTCGAAATTATAAAACTCCCAATTATTGTTTCATATTGTAGTAATGTAGAAAGAACGATTTATTAACAAAATAAAGCAAGAAAGATGCTATCAAAGTTAAGTTAAAATTATGAAAATATGGCAAACCGGATTAGGACCTTGGAGTGAATTGGCTTCCAAATCTGTTCACTCAGACGTCAAGATGGTTTGGAACAGGTTTAAAAGAACAATTAGTGATTGTGAGTATAATTCGAATCATATATAAATTTTATTATATGTACAGTGTATTTTAAATAAAATAAAATAAAAAATAAATAAAAAATTTAAAAACGTGTGTATCAATTTAATAAGTTTAAATGGGATGTTTAGTAGTTGGTCTAATTTGAGATTTCATCTCCGAAGAATATTTTCTACCTAACAAAAAATTTTTTAATTGTGTTTATTTAATTGAGAATTGCTTGCTTTTACTACAGTATTATTTTTAATTTTCATTTTTTGAAAAATATTTATTTTAGTAGTTGTTTTCATAAGAGTTTACAAATGGCGCCCAATATTTATAAACCAAAAACTTTAAATGGTCATAACTTTTAAATTCGTCCTAGGATTTTTTAAAAATGCGTTTTTTTTTTTCAAATCATACATATAGTGTTTTCAAACCCCATACTTACTTTTTGTGGGAAATTTTTTTTGTCAAAACTCAATTCTAGAGCACCCGTGTGCAGACAAGCAAACATTGTTTTTGCAGTTTCTTTTAAATATACCTATTTAATATGAGTATAACTTATGAACTAATGAATAAATAAAGAATATTTATACAAAACCAACATAGACCTCGAGCCTAAATATTTTATTTTAGAAATTAATTAATTAAGGTCGAATATAACCAAAATCTTTATAAAAATAAGTTAATTTTGCATTAGCACAAGTTTAATTTTAGTTCATTTAGAAAAAATTAACTAGATTTTAAGATATTTTTACTAGATTTAAGCAAATTTTTTATTTAATTTAAGTCAAAAATATGCTAAATTTTAGTAAAGTTTCATAAATTTAAGATAAAGATTAATATATTGTAATACAAATTTACCTAAATGAAGTTAATTGTTTTTACTTTTTAACCCTGCAGTACTATCGTTATTCAACTTACGCCATTACTTTCGTTGGGTGTAATCCACCCCTACTTATGAATATCTGTCATTCATATCAGTTAAATATAATTATGTAAATAATAATTATTTCAATAATGAACTCCAAAATACAGAACAAAAATTTTATTTTATAAGTTTGGCAATTCAATTTTTTTAAATAATACTTTGTTAAAGTACATCTCTCTTGAAAAAACAAAAATTCAGCTGGATTCCACCCAGGGTTAAGAAAACTGTATATTTGATTTGAGTTAAATTATCTTTGGAGCCAAATCATTTCCGAATTTCTTAAAATTTAGTTAAAATTGCTTAATAAACTTTTTTGAGTGCACTAAGTTTAGGCATAAACTATTCTTCTTACCAAGATATAACTACATACATTCCAACAATTACATTTTTGTGCTATTAATTAAGAAGATATGGCGATTTTAGTTTTTAAAAATACGCGAAATTGAGCGAAAACTCACCTTAAATTCAATTATATCAATCAAACGTATACGGCATTCACACTAGATTGCAAAACACATATTTTGCCAAAACGAGAGGAAAAGAATAAAAAATTGTTGGAATAGAATAAAGAGCTTAAATACGAATTTTAATATGGCTGTCTTTGCTATTACTGCTAAATATAATCTTTCTGCTAAATTTCATAAAAATCCGTCCATACTTTTCAAGTATCCAATTCTAATCCTGTTTGTCCTTTAAAAAAAATAGGAGGTTTTTTAGTCTTAACCTTCAATCTTACTTTGTGTTTATATCAACTGTTTCTATTCAACATAAAAATGTTTTTAATAAACAGTAAGGATGCTTTCAACTCCACGCTTTATTAAAAGATATTTCAATTTTTTCCTGAAGATGAACAGCGAAGCTGTTCGAAATATCGAAAAGATAATAAATATTTATAAATAAAAGCTTATGAGCTTGAGCCAAACGAAAAAAAAAACCTCATCACATATTAAAACAACAGGTCAACTAAAAATTTCTAACATTTTTTAAAATTCAAAAAATTTCTTTAAAAAATATATTATAAATTTGGTTTTCTATCGAAATAGCTTAATTTCTTATTATAAAGCACTTACATCTTTCGCTTGTTTGATCATTTTGAAGCGAATTATGAAATATACTTATGAAACGCAATTTCAAATATTGTCGAAATTTTTAACAATATTGTCGAAAAATTTGGTTGAAAATTACTTTCAAAATTAGGTTGTAGCGATACAACACTACAGTCGAACCTCGGTTAACGAACGCCTCGCTTAACCAACATTTCGCACAACGAACACATTTAAAACAACGAAAAATGGGAAATACCGAATTGCGCGAAAAACTTCTGTCGGTGTTTAGCTTTGGAATCACTTGTGTTCATACAATTAAGAAGACGTGTTAAGACATACAAACATATAGTACATGTTCATTATTTGATTTTGTTAAAAAACGGGGAACTACCGAATTGCGCATAAAACTTCTCTGTTTGTGTTTAGATTTAGCATCACTTGTGTTCATACAATTAACAAGACGTGTTGTTATTTTTTGTGAAAGTGTAACGTAACATTAAAAAGCATCACCCCAATCAGACAGTGGCTAAACGCGCAACAGATTTATTCAATGATAATGCTGTGTCGCATTTTCAACAAATTTTGAAGCGTCGCCAAAAACAAACGACTCTAGACAGTTTTTTTGTTAAAGAAGAACTAGGTATGCGTCCAGGTATCATACAAAATTATTTTTTTTGTATTTTTTTCGTTTTTTCCATTGCAGATTGTCACATTTCGTCCTATATTCAGTTCCTTAAAAATGCTGATAAATATATGTTATATTACTTTCAATAAATATTGATGTTGAAATATGTTAGTGTGTACTTTTTCCGACTTGGAACGCATTATTTTATTTTGCACTGATATATATGGAAATAATAGTTTTGCTTAACGAACGTTTCGCATAACGACCACGCTTCTGGAACGAATTGTGTTCTTTAACCGAGGGTCGACTGTATTTTGCGAGAGAAATTTTGAAAATATGGTCTCTCCTTATTTAAAAAAATTTAAACAAATAAATAATATTAATTTAATTTAGGAAAACTAAATTAAACGAGTGTTAAACACAATAAAGTGGCATTTTTTATTGAAAGAAAAATTTAATTCATCATTCGGTTAGTTATTTTGTTAAAATAATAAAAAAAAAAAAAGTTTAATTTGTTCGCAATAATTTAAAATACATGTTTAAACCATGGACAATTGTAACAAAGAAAAAATATTGGAATATATCGTTGATTGCTGCACATTTTTTCATTTCAGAAACCCCTAATCAATTCAAAAGCCGAATATGAAAGAAGCAACTTAACAAAAATACTAATGATGGTAAAGAGAAACGTCAAAGAGAAGCATAAAAAGGAACCTGTGCTAATTTCACCACCCCGTTCGCCAACAACCAAGAATTTATTTATTCAGTTCAGTAATATAAAGCCATGAAGGCTAAATAATCTTGTTAAAGTCACCGTGTAAATTGCGTCCAAAATAAACATAAGAAATATTACTCAAATGACCAAAAAAGAGTTAAGACCTAAAATAACAGAAGTTTGCGAACTAGCTCACTAGTTCAAAGTAAAGACTAGTTCAATTGAACTAGGTCGTTCACGAAATACACAACTCTAAAATCTGCTTATTTTTATTTTAAAACGATACCTTTTGCTGCATTCATTAAAATATTTAATAAAATTAAAATAATGGAACATTGTATGGTATGTTTATCCAACGCAGGTACATTATCCCGCATTACCACCCAATCAAGTGAATGGAAAGAATGCCACATACAACGTATTATAGAGAAACATTTGTGGTGGTGGTATTTACCAAGAGATGACAACTTGCAATGGATTTGTCGACAATGTTGGCAGGAGATATCATCATTCAATAACTTTTATTTAACAGTTGAAGAAGCCCACAAACACTTGCAGCTAATGGTTACGAACATTGGAATCACAAAACCGGATGGAAAATTGCAGATGACTGTAAAACAAGAAATGAAAGAAGAAAGTAATCTCTCAATGGAAGATTGCAAATCAAACAATATTGAAACATTACAAATTGACGAACTTATTATTGATGATATTAAAAGTGATGTTGAATTCAAAATTATTGATTTTGTAGATGAAGCAAAAGATCAATGTTTATACATAGAAGAATCTAAAAAATATGAAATTGAAAATCTTGCTAGAGCCACTACGCATTGTTCAGATAATGAGTTTGACAATGAAGAAAAATTACTGATACCAATAAGAAAACGCACTTCAACCAGGCGTAAAGAAAAATCTAAAGTTAAAATTGTACACAAGAGAACTAAAACTGTTAGTAAATCAAAGCCTGAAGTAAATGATCAATTTTCAGATATACAAAAATCAAAACAATGTGAAATTGAAAATCCCGATGTAGCACCAAGGTGTAGTTCAGATAATGTCTTTGCTTACGAATACGAAAATCGTGTTCCTGCTAGTGACAAAGAAGATGTTAACACTTTTTCTGAAACCGAAAATCATGTAAATATTAATTCCGCTAAGAAATGTAAATCGAAAGCTACAAAAGTTTCGCAGTGTATAAAAACCGATTTTAAAATTAAGAGAACGAAACAACTAGCTGATAATGTTATTGCAAAAAAAATAGAAATCTCCCGTGAAAATGATAAATTTCTGGCGGAAGCTACATTTGACCTTCCTTGTTGTATTTGCAATGCTCGTCTAACGAATTTTCAACTTCTAAAATCCCATTATAGCAACGAGCATAACATTCAAGGCTATGTTTTGTGCTGTAATAAAAAATGGTACCATCGTGGACTACTTCTGGATCACATTCGAGTCCACCAAAATCCCAATTACTTCAAATGTCCACATTGTGAAAAAATTCTCGTCAGTCGTAAAAGTTTCGATAATCACTTAGAATACCATAAAAAATTGAATGGAACAAGAAAGCCAGCTTTTACTTGTAAAAAATGCAACAAATCATTTTTCAAAAGATTTGGTTATTATCGTCATCAATTACTACACGCCGATGAGGGTTTGCGAGAACTAATATGTCCATATTGTTCAAAAGTTTTAACGCATGTAAGTGCCCTTCGGAGTCATATTCGATATACGCATAAGTTGGAACGTACACATGCTTGTCATTTGTGCGATAAGAAATTTAAAAGGCCCGTTCAATTAAAGGAGCATGTAAGTACCCACACCGGGGAGCCTTTATATAAGTGTCCCTATTGTCCGAAAACATTTATAGCCGGTGGAAGTCTTTATAATCATCGTAATCAGTCGCATCGTAAAGAATTTGAAGAAGTGAAATTAAAAAAACTAACAGCAGAACAGTGGAAAAATTGCAAAATTGTTTAAATACTTCGTATACAAAAAGGAGTGAGTCACCCTAGCAACTTAATTATTCAGAAAATTTAAAGATAACAAATGTAAATTTTAAATTTATAATTAAAATAAAATGGAACTATTACGACGAACATTAAGAATAAAGAAGAACCAAGGTACTCAATCCCTGTTTTTTCAATATAAATAATTAAAAGTTTGTGTTAATTACGCATTTATAAATTTTTTTTTTTACCAAAAATTTACTAAAATCCCGATTTTTATAATTTGCTACTTCAGAGGCATTTTATTTTAAGCGTAAACAAGATATTGCATTGGAGTTTTTTGTTTAATTAAATAAGTCCTTTTTATATTACCCACACTTTTCAAAGCAATCGGACTTGGCAAAAAACCCGAACCAGGTTATTAAAAAAATCCAATATTTTGATTTTAAAATGCGGATAACTTTTGCTCTTCAAGGGATAACCGTATTAAATGTTGGATATTACAGGCAGATTACAAAAGTGTTTCAGTTTCGAAAATCGGTTGTTAAATATAGAATTGGAAAGCTCTCAAAATGTTTGATGTCTCCTATTTTGGAGTCTAAATGCCCTTCTTTGAAACTTAAGCTTGAAATTGCGTTGATTATTGCTGTGTGAAGTTTCATGGCAATCCGATCAGCCAGTAATAAACGGCTGAATTATTTCCAAAATATTTGTTATTAGTGTCCGACCGATCAGTTCGGCCAAAAAACTATATTTGGTCGGATTTTTGGTATCTAGAAGCAAATATGATAAATTTTGGTATTGGAACCATATTTTTTGACCCTATTTAATTTGATATTGTGTAGCTACAAATTTCGATTTCGGTTTGGCCGAACTTTCGGAGGCCGAACAGTTAATTCATTGCTTAACTACAGACTTTTAATTAAATTTGGCACACAAAGTCGCATCTAATAAGCCCAATACACATTTTTAGATTCGCCAAATTTGTCTTTAATGCTTTAAAATAAAGAATACACACCAAATGCATTTTCTGGCCAAACTGTTCGTTCGGTCACTATTTGTTAAAAACACTCAAAACCCCAGTTCAGCTTTTTTGATGAGTCATAGAAACGGCTTTCTATTATACTATAAAATAATAAATTCACACATAAAGTACAGCTGTTTATATCTCCTTATTCCCACTTTTAAATAAAAATATGTTTACCGCTTTTATACCATTCATAGATTCCGTAGGAATTTTTTAAAGGAAATTTTGTAAAAAAAATGGACTGGCTGATTAAAAACCCACGGGCTATTGTACTGGCTAAAACAAAAATCGATTCTAGACTGAATGAAAAACTGATCGTTTTCGATATATAAATTTGGTATCTAATGAAAAGTATTTTAAATTCGCAACTCCGCACTGTGGGCCAGCATGCATATTGATTTTTTAGCCAAAAGTTCAATTCAGGTGAAGGGAAAATAAATACGTTAATATAAATAAAATGTTAAATCATTTTGGTTTACGGTTTTTGTTGCAGAGAAGTCAAAGTCAAAATTTCATATTTTTGTATAATTTTTTAGTTTTTTTAAATCCAATAAAAAAATTATTAATTAATGAATGATAAGTATATAGTTCCAAAAACTCTCTAAAATCATTAACCAAAAAAATTTTTTTTTGAAAAACAAATGTGATTTGTTGAATACCATATGGTACCCAAGTTAAAAAAATGTATGGCATCATCAAATCAAATTATATAAAATTATATATCTAATTTGATCCGAAAAATGAGTACAAATAATTGTATATAAAATACATCAAATTAGTTTCGACATTTTTTCGGAGTTGTACACACAGAAAATTTGTTTATTTGAGCCAAATTTGGCTTTGATCGAGTAGTCGAAAACGATATGACAATTTTCAAAATCTAAAACATTTTTAGCGAAGGAATAAAAAATTAACTTAAGTCAAATTTAACTAGAAACATGACTCCGGAGTTCTTTTGCGAAAACAATAGAAAATTTTCGAAATTACGGAGATTTTTTCAATTATGGCGATTTATTTTTTGGCGATTCACTTTCAAATTTTGGTGGTTTCTTTTAAAATTTGAAATTTTTTTTAATTTGATGTCATTATAGGCTATAAAAACTGGAAATCTTGTTTGAACAAAAATCATTTTCAATTAAACATATAATAGATATTATTAAACTTTTAATAGAAAATAAGTTTGAAATCAAACAAAAATGTAATTGAAATTTTATTGTCAATAATTTTTGTCTGTGCAAAGAAACTGTTGTCCGGTGCGTTTTGGAAGCTTTAAAAAATATTATTTTATTATTTTATATTTAAAAACTATATGTTAAAGCAAGACTTCCCGTATAGTCATCTGATTCTATACTTTGTTAAAATCACTCTAAATCAGCGTTTTTTTTATCAGCCAAGTGGCATGGAAAGGAGTAGGAATATTTAAAAAAAATTGCAACATTCTCTTTCCTATAAATTATTAAAAATATTCAAAGCTAAAACTAAAAAAAAAAAATATGTAAAAATATTTTTTATAAATTTCTGTGGGAAACAGCTCGGTCGCGGCAATTGTATCATTTGATTGGCCATAAATACGGTAGCCACACCCGAGTTTTTTTCTCGGTGTATGTCTTATAATTACATTTTTAAAAATTTGTTAAGTCATTATTATTATTTCACTAACTTCATCGGATATCATTAACCCACTTTAGACAGGCATCCAAAATGACCCACGAATTTGATATAAAAAAAAATGCAGAAACTTCTGTTTTTAAAATTAATTTTAACGATTTTTTAAAATGCCTAATTTGTAGATGTCGATTGCAATTTTAATATAATAGTTGTTATAATAGAAAAAACAATTAATTGAAAAATTGATAATTCGTTTGTTTGTATTGTTAGCGACTTCTTTCCAGAAAATTTAATAAAAAATAGCTTATTTTGTCAAAAATTTAACAAAATTTTAATGTTTTCATCAAAGTTTGCATAGTTTTCGTAAAATATCTCTTAAAGTTATTAAGACTATAATTATCTTTACTGTTATTAAAAATATATTTAACTCTTAGTGTCCTGGAGACAAAAAAGACTCATGAAACTTAATTTTAATTATGACTGAAAGGTTGTAAAGCCTTTAAATTGATACAAAAAAATTCTCAACTTGATACTTAATCCATATTGGGTTAATTTTTACATTTTTGTCCAAAGAACCCTCTAGGAAATTTACAGAATAACACCTTCCATAATTTTCGGAAAAATATCACTTACATTTGATAAAAAAATATCACATACATTTACCCGATGAAAAAAGTGTATATATAGTCATATACAACTTGATATGATTATATGTGTGGCAATATATTACTTAGTTCATATCTTATAGTTAGTTTATGAAAATGTTCATCAAAATGATAATCAGATATCATGGTATCGTATGTTAGCATATCTTGTACATATATAGATCTATATATTTTGTCTACCATGTATGATCATTAGGGTCGTCCTTATTTTTCAACTTGCGATTTTTGGGGCTGCCCCCTCTTAAAATATTTGTTTGGGTACAAAAATTCACCATGCAAAAAATTAGAGTTCTAGCATAACGGGAAGATGTCCCGCATCGCCCTTGAAAATCGGGCCCCTTGGAAAAATGGGCATAATTAAAAAAAAAATTACAAATTTTTTTTCTTCAAAATTTAAAAAATATAAAATAATTTTTGTGTTGGGTTTAATCATAACTACCCAAGTAACAACTTTACGGACTGTCCGTTAAAAACGGATTCATGAATCCGGCATTGACGGTACGAAAACGGTCCGGAATTGACGTATCCGTCGAAGCTTGTACGAAAACGGACCATTAACGTACAGTAAAATTGGATTACTCAAATTTTCGAAAATTATCCGTTTTCACTCCGTTTTGCTGTATCCGTTTCGGTGCCGTTTAACCCCGGACTACACCGATTTTCATCAGTTATTATTTTATTACTTTATTACTTTTCATTGTTATTATAACTTGTCTGATTCTAGTACTGTAATTTATAAGATATTGTGTCTTGTTGTATTAGAAAAGCAATTTGATAATAAATACAAATAAAACTCCGTTACAACCGTTATCGTTTTTCTTCCGGTATTACCGGAGTGTGTTTTGTTTAAAAAAAAAACAAACAGTTTTATTTATTAATAAAATTAAATATTAATAAAATCTTCTATGTATATAAAAAGAAGTGTACATTTTGATTGTCACTCCATAACTTGAGAACGGCTGCATAAAATAAAAAATGGCTGAATACGTATTTAAGATTTTTAGTGGTAATTTTTTTTGGTTATTTTTAAATGTGCCACTTTTTTAACATATACTTGCATTTCAGATGTTTTTGCAATTAAATATAGAGACGCAGGTCTCATGAAAATTTTAATGATGAAGATGTTAAACAACACCAGAGATAAAATGAAAAAAAAAATCAAAATGTTAAAACCACTTCCTTTTATTGATTTTTATTGAATTTTTATGTGGTTTCATATTGTTTTTCAATAATGTAATTCATATCTTTATAAATGAAAAAATTTAAAAATAAAACCAAACTTTTGTGTAAAATTAAAAAAGGAGAAATCATTTATATAAAATAAATAAAAAAAAATAAAAATGGACCATTAAAAAAAACGGTACGAATACGGACCATATTCGGACCGTATACGGTATATTAAAAACGGAGTCCACTCCGTTTTTTAAATAAATTACGGACAGTTTACGGTATGTTTTGAACGTACACTCAATTCGTACACTCCGTTTTATATACAGAATGACGGCACGAAAACGGTCAGTTTTAGCGTGCTTTATACTGTTTCGAATCCGTATTCGATGTTCCTTTTATTCCGTTTTCCGGTCCGTATACTGATCCGGAAAACGGTACGGAAACGGACTTCGGATCCGTATATGCTGTACCGAAAACGGCACATAAACGGACCGGATTGTTTGCTGGGAATATACTTATAACACTGATCCTGTTTTGCGTTTAACAAAATAGTTATTTTGAACAATCTGAAATTGCTGAATTACTAAATAGGGAGATTTGTCCTTCATAGACAAAATTTCGTATTGATATATAATACCGACCGTATGGTTTTTATTTTTAATTATTTTGTATAACAACGTCATGTACAGTTTGATGTTTATTCCTGCTCTTGGAAAAAAATCTGTAAGTGAACTTGAAAATTTTTTCGAACAAAGAATTTGATTTTTTCCCTCGGTAAATGTTGTTGTTTTTTTTTGTTTTACGTAGCGTTTTAAATTTATTATATTTTCCAATTTCGGTTTCATAAAAAGCATAATCTTTAAGATTGAACATTATTTTTTTAAAATTAATATTTATGTTTTATAAATGAATTACAAGAAGTACTTAATTGGATTAAAATAAAAAATACTGATCTCTAAAACATTTTAAATTTTTTTAATATTTTAATAAAAAAAACTTATTAGATAAAATTGTATCAAATTATTTATAATTTGATCATATTTGCTAGACCCATTTTTCTGACCAAACTATATGAGATTAGATCCCACAAGATACCATGAGATTAGCTTATGCATGCCATTTTTCTGATCAGATGAGATGTGATGTTTAGTTATATGTGAAACTATATCATATATGATTATATCTGAGCTTTTTTCGTCGTTAAGTAAATCCTAAGCTAATGAATTTTTTGTTTTCCATGCAGAGATGAAATTTTAAAATCCCATGGTGTTGTGCCATATCGAAATGCAAATTGAACCTGAGGCAAATATTTATATTTCAAATTGGTTTCTTTATACAAAAAAACATACATATTTAATGTAAAATTTAATCATTTTTTTTTTTGTCTACGGTACGGATGCGGACCGGAAACGGCAAGTATGCCGTAAAAAACAGACCCAAGTCCGTAAACGGTTCGTCATTAGGTCCATTCGTTTACACCAAAATTTGCACAAATTTGTACAAATTTGTACTGGATTTTACTGAAATGCGTTCGCGTACACATAAATTTGCAAAAGAGAGCATCTACTAAGAGAGTAAAGTGACAGTTGTCAGCAAAAAACCTGCAAATTTTTACTGGAGAAATTTTTGCCAGTAAAATCCAGTAGAAAACAAAAACATATGATTAGATTAAGTAAACAAACAAAAATAAGCATACATTTAGTAATAAAAACATTTAAAAGATTAAAAGCTGAATTAAAAGGGCGGCAAAAACTAAAAATAATTATTTTCAACCTGAAACAAATTAAAGTAGTCAGTTACAATTATTATAGTAACAATTTATCAGTTTTCTAATATCTCTGTTAATTGCTTTTATTTACATTAATATATTAGAGATATAAAGCTAATGAGTATATGAATACTTCTTACTGCATATTATTCAGGGTACCGAATATCAAAAATAAAGTATTCATGTATTTGCGTATGTTATTTAAATAGAAACAAAATTAAAAGTCATGTACAAACTAAACAGGTCTAAAAGCTTCCCCAAAAGTTTATTTAATAAATACAATTGCTACGAATTTATAATTATTAAAATGCAATGCATCAAGTACCAAAAACAATATATACTGGGTAGTTTAAATAACACTTATTTTACAACACTAAGCTTTTTAGCGCTCATATGTTTGAATTAACCTGCAAGTTTTTGCAATTTTTCCGTTCGTTTACTTTTTTGTGCAAGAGAGTAAAATTTTCATTTTGATCAAAATTTACTCATCTACTGGATTTTACTGGAAAAGTAAACGAATGGACCTATTGACGTACTTTTATACGGACTCCGGATTGCGATTCCGTTTGTTTCGTACAGTAAACTACACGAAAACGAAACGTTTTGTTTGTTGGGGAGCGACCACATGCAATATACAAATATTTCGAAGATTTCAAAAATCATGAACACCAATATGTTCCTCCATTTTGATTTTTTAAGTTCTGATTTTAGATTTGAGAAACCTCCAAACTATCTAAAGAATCCACATTTCTATCTATACTAGAGTTTTTAACTAAAAATTAGGACATTGAAATCTAACCTGGTGTAGAAATGAGATCTGGAGACCATTTTTCAGTTGAAGGGCAAAATCTCAAAAGATTTTGAACGGTCGCAAAAATCTAAAATATTTTAATATCTCTTGGAACATTTTTGACCTTTTTTGAAAATTTTGGATTTTTAAAGAAACACACATTTTTATGTAAAAATAATTGTAATTTTTATCATTAAAATTTAACTAGTTTTTATTTCTATGAAAACTACAAACGTATACGCAAAAAAAAATGTTGTTGAAATTTTTGTTAGTCTATTTAAAATATTTAACTAACTTTCAGCAATTTTTTTTTATGACATCGCGTTTTCAGCTTAAATTTTAGTTAAACGCTTTTACCAAAAAACTAATTTTGAACTACACATTTAGAACAGCATTTAAGTATAATATCATAATTAAAAAAAAAAACAAAATTTAATTTTTGTTATAAAATCCTATAAATATAAAATCTTTGTTAGGTTTTTCAAAGTTTTTTCTCAAACAACTTATTTCTTTTAGGTGATTCCAAGACAATTTAATGAATAAAATAAAATTTCAAAATGGAAAGGAATTTTCTGAAAATTTTAGTCATAAACATTTTGCAGCGACTAAGGTTTGAATGGGTTAATAACTTAAATCCATATTTGCAGATAATTATTATGGCAAATATTTCGGATTTCAATAGAGTTTTTAATGGAAAAACTGGATACAACTATAACATAACTGTTAAATGTTAGTATCAGTTCAGATATATTTTTTTACAATTATAAATCTGATTAATCTAATCTGATAGTATCAAATTAGAACTAAAGTAACGCAAACTTATATAAAATATATTAAATTACGTATGATTATATAAAGCATCATATATGTACATTTTTTTAATCCTGATATTAACAAATTAGTTTGAGATATGACTATTTATAAGGTACAAAGTGGTCTTTGTAAGCTATTTCGGATGCCTAGACACATTCAGATTGTATTGATATGTTCACAAAAGTTGTTCAGATTTACAATGGCTACAATTTTGTCATATATTGTTAGTGCAAAATTATGAGTCCCTGTAAGTTATGATGAAAAAAGCAAAAAAAAAAAAATATTTTTCTCCTATATTTTTTCAAAAAAGTGCAGGAAAAAATGATTTTTTGCACATAAAATGTTTATAAAATTTGTTCTGTAGACTCTGCACTACATTTTTGCAAATATAGTTAAGCAATATCATCAAGTCTGAATTAGCTGAGGACTCCTTTTTTTTGAGTGGTGCACTGATTTTCAAAATATTTTGAGGTCCATAAAAAAAAATGGTAGTCAAACTGGTCAAACCGAGTACAGGGTTTTACTAACCTTTGGTAGTACAATCGAACCTATACTGTCGAGTCCGAGCATTTTTCCAAGTCTTCATTTCTTGCACTGTGTTATATATGTCATGGGATTTAAGTAAATACAATTTAATCTCAAAATATCTTATTCGATTCACCAAAAATTCCTTATCTTTTGGATCTAATTAGATCCATTTAAATCTAATTTAACACCATGTAATATTTTGGGATCTTTCAGGATCTTAAATTAGATAATATTGGATCCCCCAATTTCAAGATCAATATTGACTTAATGACCTCCAGTAATATATTTGGGGGATCAAGTCGGATATTACTGGATACCCAATTTTGAGATCAAGTTGGATAAGATTAAATATCGATATAGTAAAATATATCGGGTGTTTTTTTGGGAAAAACGTTTATTCTACTTAACCTCAACATTTCTAAATTAAATTTATAAAATGCATATTAATTAATTAGTATTAACTGCAAATGTCTATATGACGTTAAAATAGCACTCTACTAATAGTATTATATTTTAGTTTTCTTGTACATTTTTAAAAATTGTTAAATTCCCTATAACAAAAACTAGCCATGCAGAAAAATACATTGCCCTCTTACCCAATTGATAACAATGGCCAACCGTTGGTTTAAACGAACTTGCCACCGTTGGCATAACGTTGGTAATTCAAAAAATTGTGTGCTTTTAAAATAGCTTAAATTAAATTAATTTTGGGCTCTAGCTTTTCTAAAACTTCGGGTTCTGATGAGATCTTTAGCCAGATCGAAATACATCAACCTAGCTAATATGTTTTGCTTTATTTTTGTAAATATATGGAGGTTGAAAGCTCGTTATAAATTGAAAATGCTGCTATTTTTAAAAATAATATTGTCAAAAAATTTTTGCGTTTGGTACTGGCAAAACACATGCTTTGCAAACAAAATAGTGTTTTCCTAATACAATATTAGTTGTACCTTGCTAATTTTTAACATGGTGGGTTTTACAAAAATAGCAGTGGTTTGCCAGTACTATTTGTTTGGTACGGTTGACAGTTTTTACCTGGGTAAGTACTGTGTTGTTTATTTCATAATTTTTAAAATTGAATAGATAAAATCGAATGTCAAATTACTTAATCAAACGAAACAAAATCAAATGATGATTGAATCCCAAAGTTTTAAATCGATTGAGTAAAAATCGATTGAATTTCCAACGATTGCATTCCCAACGATTGAAAACAATGATTGATTCAATCGAATGATGAAAAATTATTGAAGTCTCTGGAAATAAAATCAACTAAGACCAATTTTGAATTCATTCGATTTGCAAAATTGTGCTTTGAGAATTCAATAATTCCATAGTCAATCAGAATTGAAAAATCGAATGAAGGATTTAGTTCTTTAAAGCTCTGAAACGTAGTATAAAAAAATAATTAGAAAAATTAAACATTTATTAATTAATAAAACAATTAAAAAGTATAGGACTTGGATGAAATAGGTATGTATTTGTGTTTAAAAAAAATTGCAGTTGATTTAGTTCAAATACTTGTCTATCTTTCTTTCAAGTGCGGAACTGACACTGTTTCGTTGAAATATGGTGGAGCGAGGGGCAATGGACTGCTTGGAAACCTGGATGAGATAATTGACACTCTGAGAAGAAATAAAATCACCAATTGATTTTATTCCTCAGAAAGAACAAGAAAAATATCCCAAATGCAAATAAAAGAAATGGAAAACAAACAAATTAGAATTTTGGAATATTTTTATTTACAAAGGTTATGGAGTATGATCTTACCAGTATGACAGTAGAAGTAACAAGGAGTTATTTTTATGATTATGACGGAAGTAGTATCCACGACATTTTTAGGGACTTTGACATTAATTTTCGGACTAATATTTAGAAAGAGAAAGATATTTTGTATCTTTAGTACGATTCAGTATCGAGTTGCAAAATGTTTTAGGAATTTAGGGTTTCCCATTCGTATTTAATGTCAAAGGTTCTTTGACATTAACAGACACTGACATATTAATTTAAATACGAAAAAGTTTACTTTAACTAGAATCATGTTTACTTTAATAACATTCCTACTTTATTAAAATTGTTTGTAAAAAGTAAGATATTAATAAAATAATAATAATTGATTTAACTATTTTTTTTTCTGTGCACAATTGTACATTCGAATACCCCGAATAGAAAGATTCGGCCAAACACTTCAATTATAGCAAAGTTACAAAAATTGCGTGGCAACCCTCTTATTACAATTCTGCTTATTTTTATTTTAGAGTTGGGATTAATAGTTCATTTTGGTGACTCGTCATTATCTTTCAATTCGAATCAGTTAACTAGTTCTTGCAAATCGTTCAATCATTCTTTTTTGCTTTGACTTGGGACTGATCTGCGTGTGGGGAACTATGTCGTTCGTTTGACAATTATTACGCACTATTCATGATATACGAATTTTTTCACAAATTTTACTGTACATAGACAAAAAGTGTTATAAAATTGCAACTTTTCTAACAAAAATTTATTTATTTTGTGTAAAAAAACATTTTATTTGTATGACTATAATTGTATTTCCTAATTTAAAAAAATATTATTACTATTTTCTAAAAAAAAAATTATTTCTTTTGCAAGCAATTTGACTGAATAGAGATGCAATTGTTTTATGGATAAAAAGAACGAAATGAACGATTGAACGACAAGATCGAATATTGGTGAACAAATCACATCGTTCAATTCAGTGAGTCGTTCAATTGAACTAGTTCGTTGATGAACGCCACAACTCTATTTTATTTTAAAACGATACCTTAGCATTTATTAAAATTATTAATAAAATTATAAATAATGGATCATTGTATGGTTTGTTTATCAAATGCAGGCATATTTTCCCGCATTACCACCCATTCAAGCGAATGGAAAGAATGCCACATACAACGTATTATAGAGAAGCATTTGTGGTGGTGGTATTTACCAAGAGAAGACAACTTGCAATGGATTTGTCGACAATGCTGGCGGGAGATATCATCATTTAATAACTTTTATTTAACAGTAGAAGAAGCCCACAAACAATTTCAGTTAATGGTTACGAACATTGGAATCACAAAACCGGATGGAAAATTGCAGATGACTGTAAAACAAGAAATGATGGAAGAAAGTAATTTCTCAATGGAAGATTGCAAATCAAACAATATTGAAACATTTCAAATTGACGAACTTATTATTGATGATATTAAAAGTGATGTTGAATTCAAAATTACTGATTTTGTAGATGAAGCAAAAGATCAATGTTCATACATAGAAGAAACAAAAATATATGAAAATGAAAATCTTGATATAGCCCCTACGAATTGTTCAGATAATGAATTCGATAATCGTATTGCTATAGACGATATGCTGATACCGCTAAGAAAGCACATTGTAACCAGGAGTAAAGAGAAAACTGAAGTTGTACGCAAAAGAACTAAACCTGCTAGTAAATCCAATCCTGAAGTTAAAGATCAAGTTTCAGATATAGAAAAATCAAAAAAATGTAAAATTGAAAATCCTGATATAGAGCTTAGGTGTTGTGCAGCAAATGCTTTTTCTTACGAAGACGGAAATTGTGTTCCTGCTAGTGACAATGAAGATGTTAACAGTTTTGCAGATACTGAAAATCATGTTAATAATAATTCCGAACAAACACCTAAATCGAAAGCTACAAAAGTTCCAAAAACAACACTATCTGATGATGTTATTGCCAAAAAAAGAAAATTGTACCTAGAAAATTTAAAATTTCAGGCGGAAGCTACATTTGACCTTCTTTGTTGTATTTGCAGTGCACCTCTAACTAATTTTGAAATTCTTAAATCCCATTATAGTAACGAACATAATATTCATGGCTATATTTTGTGTTGTAATAAAAAATGGTACCATCGTGGACTACTTCTGGATCACATTCGAGTCCACCAAAATCCCAATTACTTCAAATGTCCACATTGTGAAAAAATTTTCGCCAGGCGTGAAACTTTCGATAATCACTTGGAAAACAATAACAAATTAAATGGTACTTTTACTTGTAAAAAATGCAATAAATCATTTTGCAAAAAAATTGGTTATTATCGTCATCAGTTATTACACGCCGAGGAGAAAGAGGTAACTTTTACTTGTGCAAAATGCAATAAATCTTTTTTAACAAAATCTGATTATGATCGTCATCAATTATTGCACGCCGAGGAGAGAGAAGTAACTTTTACTTGTGCAAAATGCGATAAATCTTTTTTAAAAAAATCTGATTATGATCGTCACCAATTATTACACGCCGAGGAGAGAGAGGTAACTTTTACTTGTGCAAAATGCAATAAATTTTTTTTAACAAAATCTGATCATGATCGTCATCAATTATTACACGCCGAGGAGAGAGAGGTAACTTTTACTTGTGCAAAATGTAATAAATCTTTTTTAACAAAATCTAATTATGATCGTCATCAATTATTACACACCGAGGAGGTTTCACAAGAACAAATATGTTCATATTGTTCAAAAGTATCTAAGAATTTAAGTGCCCTCCGGAGTCATGTTCGATATGCGCATACATTGGAACGTACACATGCTTGTCATTTGTGCGATAAGAAATTTAAAAGACCCGTGGAATTAAAGGAGCATGTAAGTATCCACACCGGGGAGCCTTTATATAAGTGTCCCTATTGTCCGAGAACATTTATATCCGCTGGAGTTCTGTATAAACATCGTAATCGGGTACATCGTGAAGAATTTGAAGAAGTGAAATTAAAAAAATTAACGGCACAACAGTGGAAAAAATGCAAGATTGTTTAAATGCTTCGTATCCAAAAAAAAATAGTCACCATAGCACCAAAATTATTTAGATAGTTTAACGATAACAAATGTAAAATGTTTAATTTTTTAAATTTATAATGAAAATAAAAGAGGAACCAAGGTACTCAATCCCTGTTAAATTTTATATACGAACTGGGTCTTGGAAAAAATGTTATTAGTGCTGTTTTTAATGCTTTTTTTTAATATAAGTAATTAAAAGTTTGTGTTAATTGCGCATTTATAATACAAAGTATATATTGAAAAACACAAATTAACTTCAAAATTTAATTACATCTTAAAAACTTGAAAATTATTTAACTAAAATTACCACCCACTGTAAACACATTTTTAACATTAAAAAAAAAGAAAAACTTTCAGAACCCCAGTTCAGCTTTTTTGATGAGAGTGATAGAAACGGCTTCCTATAATACATAATACTATATAAAAACAAAACAAATTCACACATAAAGTACGCACCTCACACCTCGTTTTATGCTAATTCTTGTTAGGCGAATTCAAATGTTTAATTTAAAACAGTTAGCAATACCGATAACAGTTTATATAGTTACGCCCCAGTCAAAAAACAAATCTCAGCAAAGAACTCTGAGCAAGAAACAATAAAGCTCATTAAAATAAAACTCTTTGAAAGTTCCTTCTAGTCAAAATAAGAATATATCTAGTGATTAAAGTGATGATCATCCAGACATTGGTATGTTTGTTTCAACCCTTCTGAAATCATAGCTATATGAGTGTGTTTTTCTTTACCTATGAAGCCTCCTTCTAAGCGCTCTTTTATGACTCATAAAATACTCTCAAATATGCTCATTATTTGAAAGCTCCTTCTAGTCAAAATAAGAATATATCTAGTGATGATCATCCAGACACCGGTATGCTTGTTTCAACCCTTCTGAAATCATATATATATGAGTTTTTCTTTACCTATGAAGCCCCCTTCTAAGCGCTCTTTTATGACTCATAAAATACTCCTAAATATGATCATTATTTGAAAGTTCCTTCTAGTCAAAATAAGAATATATCTAGTGATGATCATCCAGACATTGGTATGTTTGTTTCAACCCTTCTGAAATCATAGCTATATGAGTTTTTCTTTACCTATGAAGCCTCCTTCTAAGCGCTCTTTTATGGCTCATAAAATACTCCTAAATATGATCATTATTTAAAAGTTCCTTCTAGTCAAAATAAGAATATATCTAGTGATGAAAGTGATGATCATCCAGACACCGGTATGTTTGTTTCAACCCTTCTGAAATCATAGCTATACGAGTTTTTCTTTACCTATGAAACCTCCTTCTAAGCGCTCTTTTATGACTCATAAAATACTATTAAATATGATCATAATTTGAAAGTTCCTTCTAGTCAAAATAATAATATATCTAGTGATGAAAGTGATGATCATCCAGACATTGGTATGTTTGTTTCAACCCTTCTGAAATCATAGCTATATGAGTGTGTTTTCTTTACCTATGAAGCCTCATTCTAACCGTTTTATGACTCATATAATACTCTTAAATATGATCATTATTTAAAAGTTCCTTCTAGTCAAAATAAGAATATATCTAGTGATGAAAGTGGTGATCCAGACACCGGTATGTTTGTATCAACCTTTCTGAAATCATAGCTATATCAGTTTTTCTTTACCTATGAAGCCTCCTTCTAAGCGCTCTTTTATGACTCATAAAATACTCCTAAATATGATCATTATTTGAAAGTTCCTTCTAGTCAAAATAAGAATATATCTAGTGATGATCATCCAGACATTGGTATGTTTGTTTCAACTCTTCTGAAATCATAGCTATATGAGTTTTTCTTTACCAATGAAGCCCCCCTTCTAAGCGCTCTTTTATGACTCATAAAATACTCCTAAATATGATCTTTATTGGAAGTTTCAGAATTTGTTGAACCACTTATTAATTTATTTATTTTTCAATTCATACACGCGTGTTGAAAAATTTACAAAAATATTGTATTAGGCTCATAAATGAGTCTATTATGCTTAATTTAGGAATTCAAAATTTGAGCGCTCGTCTTTTATGAGTCATAAATTCTGAGAGCTCAGAAATGTGTTGGCTGGGAAAATGCGTTCTTTGATCTTTTTTTATTTTGAATTAATATGTATTATATGTTTGATAGTTTTTGTCATTTATGTTTTCTTTTTTTATTTAGTAAATGAAATAAATTATTTTGCAACTTCTTTTATGCGATTTTGTTTGAATTTTAATGCTTTTTTTTAATTCAGGAACTTCTAAGTGGTTTTTATATGGTGCTAGTGTATCGGTTTATGCAAATGCGCTTTATGCGATTTTTTGAAAATTCGCATAAAACGAGGTTTGAGTGAGTAGCGGTTTATTCCCACTTTGAAATAAAAATACTTTTAACCCGTTTTATACCTTTTATCGGCCCTTTTATTCCTTTCATTGATAAATAAGCTTAACTTTAATATGGCAGCCCAGCACACAGCCTAAAAATATGTACCATCCTTATCCTTAATCCGTATCTTTTATGAATCCTTTTGTGCGTATGTCGCAATGTTTGGTGCATCATCAGTACCAAACGGCTGAAAAAATGTTCTTAAAAGATGGACCAAACCGATATCGCATACTCAGGAAATTACTATAGGCCATACTATATCGTGATCGGACAAGGGGGCGTGAAACCATCCATACAATCCTAGTTTGTAAATTGCTTTACATAGCCTTCTGTATCGCAAATTATAGCACAACCATGCACGATGTTTTCTAACAAAATTTTTAAGTAAGTCGGCGGAATAGGATTAGTGTGCGTAGCACATTCCATACAGTCTGAAAGTTTTTATTGCTTTACTTCGGTATGACTAAGTCTGCAAGGCGTTTTATATACACAAAATGTGGTAAAAGTGGGCTGAATATTAAGAGAGGGCGTGGCACGTCCCATAAAAATCCACATTATGAATTGCTTTAACTCGTCATCTGTTAAACGTACGCGAACAAAATTTGGCACTGCGTTTTATACTAAAATTTTTGAGTAGTGTTCCAAAAGTGGGCAATCCGAAATATAAAATTTATTTACATTGGCTCCTGTTAAACCAATATAAACAAAAAAAAGGCACGGTGTTTTATAAAAAACAATATCAAGTACTATGCCAAAAGTGGGCTGGATAGGCAGAGGGGCGTGACACTTCCCATATTAAATTGTTTAACCTCGATTACTGTTAAAAGTAGATGAACAAAATTTGGCACGACGTTTAATAAAATTTTTAAGTAATATCTTAAAAATGGGCGGGAAAGGAACATTGCAGGACAAGACTTTTATACAGCATGTAGTCGTGGTGATGCTACAGATCAATGTAAACAGAAAATTAGGTCCAAATTTCCAAAAAAAAAAAAAAGTACCAGATTTGGCCAGAAAATTTGTTCTTGTGGGAGAAAATCAAGTCCTTTCTTTACAACTGGTACAATAAATGGTGAAATTTATAGAGAAGAATGCTTAAAAAAGCGGCTGTTACCATTTGTAAGATCTCACACTACAAAACCGTTATTTTGGATTGACCTAGCCAGTTGTCATTATGCAAAAGCCACAATTGAATGGTATAACAACAACAAAATCGACTTTGTACAAAAAGAAAGCAATCCACCAAATTGTCCAGAACTACGTCCAATAGAAGAATATTGGTCAATCATAAAAGGAACTTTAAAGAAGACAGGAATGACGGTATCAACTGTAGAAGAGGTCAAATCTAAATGAATTTTGGCAGACAGAAAAGTGGATGAAAGTCTCGTGCAAAAACAATCGTGTTCTAATTATTTTTTTTACATTTTGGTAGTTACTATAGATAAAATAAAATATAAAACAAAATTCAAAAGCTATCTTGGATATTTTTTTTTTTTTAGAAAACAAAGTGGTTCGATTTTGGTTATTTTAACCTTTTTACTCTAATTTCATTTTTTAAAGCAGGAGTGCCCAAGAGTTCCTTATGGAAGAGCAAACACCAATACATTTAAAGAAAAACTAATTTTTATTCAATATTTTTTGTTGTAAAAACTAATACATACAAAGAAAAAAGAAAAAAATATTTCAATATTTACCAGCAAAGCATACGAAAGTGTTGTTGCTTTGCACTTGCGTGTATACAGTGAAGAACGACAAAAAAGCTAATAAGACAAAGTTGTTTGTGTATTTCGTATTGCTAGTGCTGAGTGCTCTATGTGTGTATTAAAACACACAGCCTATATCTAAGTGTTTTTACAAAAACAAATGAGCATGAAGCGTATAGGGCTTGGGCACCCTTGCTTTAAAGATTGTTATATAAAGTGTATCAATGAAGCAGAATACGGACTTTTATCTCAATATAAGATCACTGCGATTGGTAAGCTTTTAAAGATGAGCGGATTTGGCAAACAAAGTCTATAGAGACAAAAATCCCATAATTTAGAATATTTTTTAAATCAAAAATATCAAAAAACTTCAGTGATTTATTTAAAATAGAAAACAAATAAGTTTTAAAAATCCGCCATTAGTCAGCTAATTTTAATTTTTATAAATACGCTTAAAACTGTAAGCTGTAGGCAAATATGATATAAAAAAAAGTGAAATTTTCCCAACTGTGCCCGGGCTAGACCGTGTGCAAACATCCACAAGAAGATATGTTATTGGAACAGGAAACAAGGTAATACAATTTTAAATCAAAACCACCTTAAATCGGTTTAATTGATTATTATAAGAAAAAAATTTGCATTCTATAGTCAAAACTATGAACGAAACTTGGAAACCTTTCAAAACAATATATTTTTCTTATTCGACAACCGTAGTTCATTTGAAATTAAACTTCATATTCGTTATTAGCGTTGAAACTTCTGCTTTTTTATTTGGTGCATCGCGATCAATGGTATAATTATATATATATATATATATATGTCCTTTATTTATCTAAATATAAATAGAATTACATTTCTGAACACCATAAATACTTAAATCAAGTTCAGTGTGAACATAGGGCGTCAACAAATTTTCTCCATCTGATTCTATCTCTGGCAATTGTTTTTGTTTGATTCCAGGATACTCGAGCAAGTAAACATTCTTGTTTAAGGCAACGAACCCAGGTGTTACGGGGCATACCTTATGGTATAATTACTTTTTATTATTTATTTTTTTTTTTATAAACTTCTTATTAGCGTTCTTCCCTATAGAATTGAAATTTGAAGAGCTTTAATAGTAACATTATTTATGATCATATATCACCTGGAGACTCCCGGGCTTTAGCCCGCTTGTAGAGTATAATTTTTGTTACAGCTTAGCTTTTTCTGTTATTTTTTATATATTTTTACTAGTCCAAATAAATCTATTTTTTATTAGTACTCAAACAAATTTTAGCTTGTTTGCTAACCTGGCCTTGCAAATTATTAACTTTTATATCATAATAATTTTTTGATGGGTTCTTGTCTCGAGGTCTTCAAACATATTTTTAAGATATTTTTAATAGCAGAATTTGATAACAAATTTTATTTTTTTCTCAACAACTTAAAACAGAGATTTGGCATACACTGGTGTTTCCGTCTCAAGCCATACCGCGTTTAATGCTGTTTTTAACTTTTTTTTGACATTTATTGTGTCGAAATGATAAAGATGATAAGTAACACAAATTCGATGATATTTCACAGTAATAAAAATACTATTGTTCAATTGTGCATTAATACTCGTTAAAATTTACATGGGGCCGAATTACGGCATTCGTGATCGTATTTTTTCGATCGAAATTAATTTTCTATTTCCGAAAATTAAACATTTTAACGAAATTTTTTTGATCAGGGATGTTGTAGTTCGATCCTTGATTAGAAATAATTGTAAAATTTTGTATTTTCATTATTAGTATTTTTGTAATTAATCATTGAAAAAACTATTTTCGACACGAATGCCGTAATTCGCCCCTGGTACCGATTGTCATTGAACTGTGGTTATTTTTTTATGTAATTTAACATTTTCAGTATTAACTTGACAGTAAAAGTTATTATTTAATTTAGAAAATCATTATTTTTTGTAAAACGATTAAAATATTTAAATATCTTTGAAAGTACGAAACTTAAGTGGTCAAATTTTTAGCTCAATGCAAAATCTGATTAATTTTCAATGACTGACTAACGCAAGTGACGGATTTGTGACTGATTTCGAGAGCCCTTAAAAAGTTTTCCGAATAGCCCAAATTTGTACAAATTAACGTATTTTTGAGGAAGTTATAACAAATTCAAAATTAAACACATAAATACTTATTACCCGTACGAAACTCAAGTTGTTAAGTTTGTACATAGGAAATACATGAAACACCATTAAAAAATGTCATCATGTCATTCATGTAAATCATGAACAAAAGTGGGTCAATAACAGATACCTGTGGAACACCACTAGTTGTCCGCCAAGATTGGGAAGAGTCACCAATATATACACATTGAAATCTATCAATTGTGGACGCTGTGGTGTAATGGTTAGCGCGTTGGACTGTTACATAGATGGTCCCGGGTTCGATTCCCGGTGACGGCAACATCAATCTAGAAAAAATTATATGTATATTATATGTATAGCAGCGCCCACATTCGGTGTTCCCATAGCACTTAACCCCACCGAAGTAAAATAATGAATCAGGGCCAAGAACCAATAAGCTCGCCAACTCTCGATAAGGTGGCGAGCAACAACTGTTCTAAGACTTATCATCTCGCGCAACAACAGTGTTGCCATCGTTGAAGCCCTTCATCTTTCCCCACCTTTCATCTATCCAACTTCCAATGAAAGCTACTAAATAGGAAAAATTTCCAGAGTATTGCTTCTCTTTAAAAAAAAAAATAAGTAGGACTTAATCAATTTGCATGCATGCCCAGAAAACTGGAACAAATTATGAAATAATTTTGAGGTGCATTACTCTATGAAAGGCCTTTTACGAATCTATCGAAAGTAACACAACAAAAACTGTCTTATACAATCGGTTAATAACACTAATAAGGAGGTAGTGCTATATCCCTTTCGAAAGCTCGATTGCGATGGCTGAATAAGATGCAAGTATTCGTAGCTATTTTCCTCGAATAATCTTGCTCACATCATAATTTTCCAAATTACTACACGTAAAAAATAAACTAGTGTAAAAATATCAAGTCAACTTTGTAATTTTTTTTTATATAAAGTTGATAGAAATTACATAAGTCAAGTATAAACAACCACAGTACAAGTATATTTATTTTGTAATATTACAAATTTTCCTTTGTTGATGACAAGTACTATTGTACTTTATAGCGAATTTACATTAGCGTACAAATCTACTTAAAATGAGATTTCGATAGATTTCGACCAAAATCTAATAAAAATTTAGGATTTAAACAGATTTCGCATACATATTTCATTATTCATATTTCAATTTAGTTGATATTTCAGCGAAATCTTATCGAAATCTAACTATTGGGTATACAAGTTAATGTCGATTTTTTGCTTGAAAAATGCATTTATTATAATAACAAAATTAATTGATACATTATACAAAGTATTGTCCATCGTTACGTTAGCCACTACTTTTTTCCCATCTTTCTAGTAGCATATGGATTCCGCGCCAAAAGAACTGCTCTCCTTGTCTTCTGTGTAAAAATCGCCACTTTTGAATAGCGCAAACCATCGTTCACAAGTTTTTTGAGTTGGTGCATGTTGACCGTAAGCTTCTACCAACAATCGATGACTTTCAGCAGCCGTTTTCTTCAAATGAAAGAAGGTTATCAGACTTCCCCGTAAAACATCTTTTTTTATGCACAAAATTCGACATTATTATTGCGATTGAAATAAATGTGTGTTTACACTTTGGCGTCTATCGAATACTGAATTATAATGACTCTCATGAATCCCTCACTCGAATTTTTCTTTACTCACGCCCTACTCACGTCAGTAAAATTAAAATAACTCACGCGTGATTCACGTGAACCACGCAAATCACGTGACCAACGCAAATCTCTACTCTACACAGCTAATGTAAAAATTTGTTGAGGGATTCCCTTTTTGCATTTTTCTTTACTCAGGATAGCTAATGTAAAACACAATTGTGGGATTCCCCTTTTTTGCATTTTTATTATTCAACATAAACAGCTAATGTAAAAAACAAGTGTGGGATTCCCCTTTTTTGTTTTTTTTTTTTTAATCAACATAGATTAAATATGTAAAAGACAATTGTGGGATCCCCCTTTTTTGATTTTTGTTGTAAAGCACAAATATTTGTACTGCTTGGTTCATTTTGTGAGTTGTTTTCAATATTTCAGACGTGTTTTAGTTACGACATGGCAAACTTCAACGAAGATCAGATACGAGAACTGCTCAATGCAGAAAGTGACTCCGATATTTCAGATTCGGAATTTGATTATATTTCAGAAAATAGCGAAACAAGTTCTTCTGAAACAGATACTGAACAGGAACTCGTCCTAGCTGCAGCTAGCTCTGCTGATCCGTTTTTTATTGCTAAAATCAAAATGGTTTGGAGTGCCACTCCATTACCTCAGCCTATTGGAGCTACGGCTGAGAATATTATCTCAACGCAACCAGGACCAACTCGATTGCAGTGTCCAGATGCAATGACATTCTGTCTGCTTTTTTTGTTGTTTTTCCGACTCCAATAGAAAAAACTATTATCGAAAATACTAATAAGTACGGCAGGGTCAAGTTTGGTGGCAAGTGCAAAGATATTGATAAAGACGCATTGCGCGCATATATTGTTCTGCTCATTCTTGCAGGCGTATGTCGGTATGTATAATCTTGTTTTTTTATTTCAGCAAAATAGTTGGCTAATATAAAATCTATTACTGAAAGTGGAAAAATGAAGATGTTCATGGTTTATTTGATGCAAAATTTGGTAGCCCCATTTTCCGAGCAATTATGTCTGAAGATACATTTCATATGATTAATGGTGCCATCCGTTTCGATGATGTTTTGCCCCTATTCGTGAACTGTGGGACCGTTGGCAACAACTTATTCCAATGTTTTACAATTGTCACGAAAATTTCACCATTGATGAGCAACTTGTTGCATTCAGGGGCGATGTACTTTTCGACAGTTTATGCCATCAAAACCAGCAAAATATGGTTTGAAATTTTGGTTATCGGTGGACTCTAAGTCGTGGAAAATACAACCAAATACGTGTGGAAAATACAACCATATCTTGGTAAGCCTAAAAATGCACAGCCTGAAAAGAACCAAGGGCAACGCGTTGTATTGGACTTAACAGAAGGCTTGAAAGGGCAAAATATAACAGGCGACAATTTTGTTTCCACTTTTGAGTTGGTAAAGAAACTTCAGGAAAGGAAACTTACATATGTGGGAACAGTACGCAAAAATATCACATTCGTTCCTCCGAAATTGCCGACTGTCAAAATACTCCATTCGCATTGAATGAGTATTGTAATTAAATATCCGCGAGTTGTTGTTCACAAAATATTTTTATTATTTATGAAAAGAAAATTTGTTGATTGAAAATATTTGACAAAAATTTAAAAAAAATGAATTTCAAAACATACTTATTTCTAAACAAAAAATATAAATTACAAAGTATTTAGAAACAAAGTATTTTATCTCAACAATGAGTACATAATATATTCTGACATCGACGTTTCATGGGCTCCAGCTGATCGGAATCGGAGGAGACCAGAGTTTTTGCGGCAACTAGCACTTTCTCTCGCTAACGCGTATATGATGAAACGGACTAGATTACCTCAACAAGAGTTCTCAGCTGTTGTTGACTGAAATACGATCACCATGCATATAATACTTCTAATTCAGGGGCTCGAAAGCATGGAATTTGTAGTTGCTGCAAGTCTAAATATAATATAAAATGCTCCATTTGCAGCAAGTTTATTTGCAAAACTAACCGAAAAACATGTTGCTCATCATGCAATGACAATTATTATAAAACCAACTAATAAATACTTATTTTTTTTTAAATAAATGTAAAAAAAAATCAAATAAAATATGATATGGTCCCTTAACCTAAGATTCGTAATTTTTTAATATTACAAATTTTCCTTTGTTGATGACAAGTACTATTGTACTTTATAGCGAATTTACATTAGCGTCCAAATCTACTTAAAATGAGATTTCGATAGATTTCGACCAAAATCTAATAAAAATTTAGGATTTAAACAGATTTCGCATACATATTTCATTATTCATATTTCAATTTAGTTGATATTTCAGCGAAATCTTATCGAAATCTAACTATTGGGTATACAAGTTAATGTCGATTTTTTGCTTGAAAAATGCATTTATTATAATAACAAAATTAATTGATACATTATACAAAGTATTGTCCATCGTTACGTTAGCCACTACTTTTTTCCCATCTTTCTAGTAGCATATGGAGTCCGCGCCAAAAGAACTGCTCTCCTTGTCTTCTGTGTAAAAATCGCCACTTTTGAATAGCGCAAACCATCGTTCACAAGTTTTTTGAGTTGGTGCATGTTGACCGTAAGCTTCTACCAACAATCGATGACTTTCAGCAGCCGTTTTCTTCAAATGAAAGAAGGTTATCAGACTTCCCCGTAAAACATCTTTTTTTATGCACAAAATTCGACATTATTATTGCGATTGAAATAAATGTGTGTTTACACTTTGGCGTCTATCGAATACTGAATTATAATGACTCTCATGAATCCCTCACTCGAATTTTTCTTTACTCACGCCCTACTCACGTCAGTAAAATTAAAATAACTCACGCGTGATTCACGTGAACCACGCAAATCACGTGACCAACGCAAATCTCTACTCTACACAGCTAATGTAAAAATTTGTTGAGGGATTCCCTTTTTGCATTTTTCTTTACTCAGGATAGCTAATGTAAAACACAATTGTGGGATTCCCCTTTTTTGCATTTTTATTATTCAACATAAACAGCTAATGTAAAAAACAAGTGTGGGATTCCCCTTTTTTGTTTTTTTTTTTTTTTAATCAACATAGATTAAATATGTAAAAGACAATTGTGGGATCCCCCTTTTTTGATTTTTGTTGTAAAGCACAAATATTTGTACTGCTTGGTTCATTTTGTGAGTTGTTTTCAATAGTTCAGACGTGTTTTAGTTACGACATGGCAAACTTCAACGAAGATCAGATACGAGAACTGCTCAATGCAGAAAGTGACTCCGATATTTCAGATTCGGAATTTGATTATATTTCAGAAAATAGCGAAACAAGTTCTTCTGAAACAGATACTGAACAGGAACTCGTCCTAGCTGCAGCTAGCTCTGCTGATCCGTTTTTTTATTGCTAAAATCAAAATGGTTTGGAGTGCCACTCCATTACCTCAGCCTATTGGAGCTACGGCTGAGAATATTATCTCAACGCAACCAGGACCAACTCGATTGCAGTGTCCAGATGCAATGACATTCTGTCTGCTTTTTTGTTGTTTTTCCGACTCCAATAGAAAAAACTATTATCGAAAATACTAATAAGTACGGCAGGGTCAAGTTTGGTGGCAAGTGCAAAGATATTGATAAAGACGCATTGCGCGCATATATTGTTCTGCTCATTCTTGCAGGCGTATGTCGGTATGTATAATCTTGTTTTTTTATTTCAGCAAAATAGTTGGCTAATATAAAATCTATTACTGAAAGTGGAAAAATGAAGATGTTCATGGTTTATTTGATGCAAAATTTGGTAGCCCCATTTTCCGAGCAATTATGTCTGAAGATACATTTCATATGATTAATGGTGCCATCCGTTTCGATGATGTTTTGCCCCTATTCGTGAACTGGGGGACCGTTGGCAACAACTTCTTCCAATGTTTTACAATTGTCACGAAAATTTCACCATTGATGAGCAACTTGTTGCATTCAGGGGCGATGTACTTTTCGACAGTTTATGCCATCAAAACCAGCAAAATATGGTTTGAAATTTTGGTTATCGGTGGACTCTAAGTCGTGGAAAATACAACCAAATACGTGTGGAAAATACAACCATATCTTGGTAAGCCTAGAAATGCACAGCCTGAAAAGAACCAAGGGCAACGCGTTGTATTGGACTTAACAGAAGGCTTGAAAGGGCAAAATATAACAGGCGACAATTTTGTTTCCACTTTTGAGTTGGTAAAGAAACTTCAGGAAAGGAAACTTACATATGTGGGAACAGTACGCAAAAATATCACATTCGTTCCTCCGAAATTGCCGACTGTCAAAATACTCCATTCGCATTGAATGAGTATTGTAATTAAATATCCGCGAGTTGTTGTTCACAAAATATTTTTATTATTTATGAAAAGAAAATTTGTTGATTGAAAATATTTGACAAAAATTTAAAAAAAATGAATTTCAAAACATACTTATTTCTAAACAAAAAATATAAATTACAAAGTATTTAGAAACAAAGTATTTTATCTCAACAATGAGTACATAATATATTCTGACATCGACGTTTCATGGGCTCCAGCTGATCGGAATCGGAGGAGACCAGAGTTTTTGCGGCAACTAGAACTTTCTCTCGCTAACGCGTATATGATGAAACGGACTAGATTACCTCAACAAGAGTTCTCAGCACAGTTATTGACTGAAATACGATCACCATGCATATAATACTTCTAATTCAGGGGCTCGAAAGCATGGAATTTGTAGTTGCTGCAAGTCTAAATATAATATAAAATGCTCCATTTGCAGCAAGTTTATTTGCAAAACTAACCGAAAAACATGTTGCTCATCATGCAATGACAATTATTATAAAACCAACTAATAAATACTTATTTTTTTTTAAATAAATGTAAAAAAAAATCAAATAAAATATGATATGGTCCCTTAACCTAAGATTCGTAATTTTTTATTTTTCTCAGTCCTGTTTTAAGTCAGAACCTTGAATTTTTGTATATAACATGGTTTTATAAAAAGACCACGTGAGCTAAAAATTTAAGTCACTATATGTCACCGTTCAAAAACTACAAAGGAAACAAACCAAAAACCAAAAACATTTAAATGAAAATAGGGATTGCATATTGGTATCTCTGGATCTTGCAAAGGCTTTTGACCGCCTTAATCATAACATTCTTATTGGTAAACTGAAACAGCAATTTGGCTTTTCAGTTATGGCTTGTAGGTTAATATACTCTTATTTGCAAGGAAGGTCACAATTTGTAAGTGTGCGTGGTATTAATTCTAGTATCGCCTCTGTCTTTTCTGGTGTCCCGCAAGGGTCCGTTATTGGGCCAATTTTGTTTTTGCTGTATTTAAATGATTGTGCTGATTCTTTGGATTTGCACTTGGTAAAACTGTTTATTTTTGCTGATGACATTCAGCTTTTATTTGGCAATTGCAGGGATTTCCCTGCTGTTTTGGAGACGGTTGTGAATTTTACACTGGATAGATTGCATGATTGGATAATATTAAGCGATTTTTCGATAAATGCTACTAAGACAAAGGCAATAATGTTTCGAACGGGTTATCGCAGAATTGCTTACCCTCGGATAGGAATTTGTGGAACCGATATAGAATATGTTGAATCGCTTAAATGTTTGGGTGTTGTAATTGACCAATATCTAAATTTTAGTGAACAAATTGATGTTGTTTCATCTAGGGTAACTTTGGGACTCAGAAAACTTTACAATTGTGGCTTGTATTTGCCTGTAAGGGTGAAATATATTCTTGCTCACACCTTGTTGATGTCGCATGTTAATTACTGCCTTGAGGTTGATTCTGGTACTTTTGGGTATAATATAGTGCGGCTTGAGCTAATTGTGAAAAGAATTGTGCGGTTTGTATATGGAATTAGATTTCGTGATCACGTATCTAGTGCAGTTATTAACTTTCTCGGTTGCCCCCTAACACAGTATATAGAACTTCGCAATTTATTGTTCTTTTATAAGGTCATTAGATCTGGTGTACCCAATTACTTACGTTCTGAATTTATATTTTCTAGGTCTGAGAGAAACCCTCAGATAGTTGAACCTCTTATAAACTATACAATCTTTGAACGATCTTTACTTATTAGAACTGCTAGAAGCTGGAATTTTTTGCCTTTGAATTTACGTACTTTTACATTATCGTATAATGTTTTTAGGAACAGACTTTTGTCACATTTCCGGGACACTGTATGAATGAGTGTTTTTAAATTGTTTTAGGTCAGGCTTTCTCCGGTATGGACTTTTTACATTTTCCTAGTTATGTTGAAACAGCTGAACCATATCCAAAAATAAAGTGTACAATTTTATAGCTATTGCTATCCTGTTCTAAGGATATTTTCGTATTTTTTTTATATATATATATACTGTTTATTGAATTTAATCTAAGCTATTTGTAAATATATTCTTGAATTTATGTAGCACACTAGCAATACGTCTTTGGCCTTTAAGGCTTATTGTATTGCAAATGAATGAAATAAATAAATAAAATAAAAATAAAATTGGACCAAATGGGCTTAACCTAACAGCAGGGTTAAGTTTTTTTTTTAAATTTAGTTTTTTTTAATTTTATTTTTACTCATTATTTTTGTCCATACTGGTAAACATATAGGCAACTACATATTTTGATCATTACTAAAATGTCATTATTTTGCTCGACATGCCCATATAAAAGTAATGAGATTTGCAATGACAATTGTAGGTACTTGCCGTTACCAAATATGTACTTATATAACCACTAATTTGGTAATGCTTTTCTGCACTGGGAATTTGCAATTGATTTTCATGATTTTTTACCACAAAAATACTTTCGAATAGAAAAATTCGGCAAAACGCATTAATTATAGCAAACTTAAAAAGAGAGCTTGGCAACCCTCTTATACCAATTCTGTTTATTTTTTTAACGACACCTTTGCATTCATTAAAATTTTTAATAAAATTGTAAATAATGGATCATTGTATGGTTTGTTTATCAAATGCAGGCATATTTTCGAGCATTACCACCCAATCAAGTGAATGGACAGAATTCCACATGCAACGTATTATAGAGAAACATTTGTGGTGGTGGTATTTACCAAGAGAAGACAACTTGCAATGGATTTGTCGACAATGCTGGCAGGAGATATCATCATTCAATAACTTTTATTTAACAGTAGAAGAAGCCCACAAACAATTTCAGCTAATGGTTACGAACATTGGAACCACAAAACCGGATGGAAAATTGCAGATGACTGTAAAACAAGAAACGATGGAAGACATAAATTTCTCAGTTGAAGATTGCAAATCAAACAATATTGAAGCAATACAAATTGAAGAACTTATTATTGAGGATATTAAAAGTGATGTTGAATTAAAAACGACTGATTTTGTAGATGAAGCAAAAGATCAATGTTTATACATAGAAGAAACAAAAATATATGAAAATGAAAATTTTGATATAGCCCCTGCGCATTGTTCAGATAATGAATTCCAAAATCATATTGCTATAGACAATATGCTGATACCGCTAAGAAAGCACATTGTAAAGAGGAGTAAAGAAAAAACTGAAGTTGTACACAGAAGAACTAAACCTGTTAGTAAATCCAAGCCTGAAGTAAAAGATCAAGTTTCAGATATAGAAAAATCAAAAAAGTGTAAAATTGAAAATCCTGATACAGAGCTAAGGTGTTGTTCAGCAAATGCTTTTTCTTACGAAGACGGAAATTGTGTTCCTGCTAGTGACAATAAAGATGTTAACAATTTTGCAGATACTGGAAATCATGTAAATATTAATTCTACCAAAAAACCTAAATCGAAAGCTACAAAAGTTCCGAAATGTAAGAAAACGGAATTTAAAATTAAGACACCAACAACACTATCTGATAATGTTAATTCAAAAAAAAGAGTAATCTCCCGTGAAAATGATAAATTTCTGGCGGAATACAAAATTTATCTTTTTTGTTGTATTTGCAATGCTCCTCAAACTAATTTTCAAAATCTTAAATCCCATTACCGTAAAGAACATAACGCACTTGGCTATGTTGTATGCTGTGATAAAAAATATTACCATCGTGGACTACTTGTAGATCACATTCGAGTCCACCAAAATCCTAATTACTTCAAATGTCCACATTGTAGAAAAGTTCTCGCTAATCGTATTACTTTCGATAATCATTTGGAACAACATACAAAAATGAATGGTATTACTTGTGAAAAATGCAATAAACTATTTCTCAAAAAATCTGTTTATGATTTTCACCAATTATTACACACCGAGGAGGGTTTGCAAGAACAAATATGTCCATACTGTTCAAAAGTATCGCCGAATTTAAGTGCCCTCCGGAAGCATTTTCAATATGCGCATACATTGGAACGTAAACATGCTTGTCATTTGTGCGATAAGAAATTTAGAAGACCACTGGAATTAAAGGAGCATTTAAGTACCCACACTGGAGAGCCTTTATATAATTGCCCTCATTGTACGAAAACATTTATGTCCACTGGAAATTTGTATAAACATCTTAGGCGGTTACATCCTAAGGAATGTGAAGAAGCAAAGTTAAAAAAATTAACGGCACATCAGTCGAAATAAATAGATAAATACTTCTTATACAAATAAGAATGAGCTACCATTGCAAACACATTTACCCTGAGAATTTAACGATAACAAATGTAAATGTTTAATTTTTAAAATTTTTAATTAAAATAAAACTGAACTATTATGCTACATATGTATGTATATATAAAAAAAAAAAAACAAAATCACACATAAAATATAGCGATTTGTTTAAAACTCCTTATTCCCATTTTTTGAAAAAAAAAATAATTTGAATTCATCGTATAATTTTGTAGAAAGGATACTGTACTGACTACTTAAAAAGCTTTTTCTAAAGTGGTATAAAGTATAGCGATTTGTTTAAAACTCCTTATTCCCATTTTTGAAAAAAAAAAATAATTTGAATTCATCGTATAATTTTGTAGAAAGAGGTACTGTACTGACTACTTAAAAAGCATTTTCTAAAGTGGCGGTATTCGCTAATAAAATTCAAACGTTAACATTTGTATGTTCTTAGCGTGCTAAGGTTTTTTTTTTAAATTATAATTTGTCCTTGTTGCTAAAACAAATATCTATCAAACTAACATACAAAATTGTACCGACTATGCTTTCGCGATTTTTGTGAATTTTTAAAGGTGTTTTTAGACATTTTGTCATATTTATTATATTTGTAATTTTTTGTTTGTTGAAAGCAAATACACCACCCGAATAAAAAAGTTTATATCAAATTATTTATAATAATTAGAGCTATGAATCTCATGCAATGAAAAAAGTATTAAAAATGCTCTTATGAAAATATGCTTTATATGAAAATATGCACAAAAACAAAACAAATAATATGCACTAAAATTCTAAAAACATGCACTAAAAATCAAAAAATATGCTCGTTAAATTTTTGGATTTTTAAAAATTGTTTAAAAATGAAATCCAATATAAATGTCTAACAAATGATAACTAGATGCTATGTTCAGGCTTACAAATATCTTATTTTGTTTATTTTTAATTAAAACTTTGTTGCAAATTCTTTGATTTGGAAAAGTATTCGCTCGAAATCTTTTTTGGGCTACTGACTAAAAACATTAAATTACTTGCCCAGGTGAAAATTATAATATATGCTAATATATGAACATGCATGATTATTATATATATTGTTTTATATATCAGCATGTATGAAGATATATGCCATGTATGTAAGAATATGGGTTCATAAATGCAAACAAAAAGTTCATATATGGTAATGTATGATATCATGTACTGAAATATATGCTAAGTATTGTTGCATATCGTGAACTAAAATGCAAAAGCACGTAACTAACATATTTACTTTTTTTACAGGAGAAGCAAAAAACGTTCACAGATGTTTTAACAATATTGTTAACAAAACATAGTTTTAATCATAGAACCAAACAAATTTTGTAGAGAAATGTAGTTCGATATAGTGCTTCATAATCACTCAACCCTACTTCAATATTTTACAGGGCAACCAAAAAAATGCTCAAAACAGAAACATATAAGATTCGAACTTTATTTATAAAACCGCTATTTTTATCGTAGAATTTCAAAATATTGTGTAGGCATGTCGTTTAGCCAAATGAATCATAATCATCAATAAACCCGGGTTTGTATTTTTTGTTAGTTAAGTGGTTTTGCATTTCAGTTAACGATATATGGTATTAATTAAATTATGTGACTTCATATGTGATTATTTATTAATTTATATATCGTTGACTTAGAAAAATGTCATTGTTGTTCATGTATTCTTGATTTAGAAATAAACAGTAATTGTTTCCTAAAGTTGTTGAAAGCTAGATTTTTGAGTCGCAGAATCTAAAACTGATTTTATTTTTAAAAAGTCTTATGAGCGTTATAACTCTAAATAGACTCGCTAATAAAAACATTGAAGCTTTATTTCAAATTATGTTTTACTTAAATTTAAAATGGAGATAATAAAATATTCAGTTTGTTTTTTTTGCAAATTTGTGTCATGATTACATCTGCTATACACGGTTACGCGGTTTTCTTCACCACTAAGCTTTTATGATATACAGGGAATGGTGTATATAAAAACCCCAATAAAAAACTTATAATTTTAAAAATCAAATAAAAAAATTTTGAGTTTTTAAATTGTCTTCCATATTTTTTGTTTTTTGTTTAACAAAATTTAAATGATTTAAATTTCTGTCAAACAAAAATAAAAAAATGGAACAAATTATTTTTTTCAATTTTAATAAGAAGTGAATTGTTTCTTTTTATAAAAATAGTTCTCTAAATGCCGGAGTAACAGCCATCAGTTTTTGTAAGGAATGGTTTTTGTTGTTTGGCTCTGAGGTCTGATTAAATAAAAAAACTATTATTTGATTTTTATTACGCAATAAAATAAAAATCATTTAGTAGTTTTTAATTTTAACAGACCTCAAAATCAAACAACGAAAATAAAAAAATAAATATAAAAAAATAAATATATGGTCATGTATGGATTATATTGGTGTCCATTAAAAATATATTCGTCATTACACCCCACTCCACTCAGTTTTATTACAAATGCTTCCAAATGAAAGAAATCAATTTTTTTTTTGTAGAACGTTAACCCTTGCCGCAAGATGGCCGAAAATTACCTATTTTGGAAAAATAGTGTATTATTAAAAATACCCAAAATTTCAAATTTAAAAACAATTTACTTTTTATTTCAGTTATTCATTTGATATACCAAAAATTAATTAGATATGGGATTCTGACTTCATCGGATATCATTAGCCTGGAATCAAAATTGACCCACAAATTTGATAAAAATGTAAAAACATCTTTTTTTTTAAATTAATTTTAAAGATATTTTAAAATGCCTAGTTTGTTGTTTTTATAGAATAGAAAAAAATGTAATTTGGAAAAAGGATAATTCGAGTTTGCGTTTGGAGCTACTCCCTTCCATATTATGACAATATCTTATTTTGTGTGTGCGCCCGGTAGGATAGTTGGTAGCGTGCTGGCATGTCAGTGCTGAGGGTCGAGGGTTCGATTCCCACCAGAGACAGTGGTCTGTTTTCGCTACAACTCGCAGAAAGCCATAGTAGCTAGTGCTCGGTTAGGGTAATAGGATATAATTTGTAATTATCTGATTATTAATTAATAATAAAAAAAGCTTATTTTGTCAAAAACTTAACAAACCTTGAATGTTTCCATAAATTTGTTGAGGGTACATACTAGGGATATATAGTATAGTCGTGTTTTCAAAAGTCGACTTTTCGACTTTTTTCAAGTAAAAGTCGATTAATCGACTTTTTGTATAAAAATTTCTAATTCGCGAAAAAAAACTTATTTTTTTGATTCTTTAAAAAAAAAAAATTATTAAACTTTCCCAATTTTTAAGACAAAGTTCGAAAAAAATACTTTTTGGCATTACTTTACATTCCACTATAAAAAAATTTACGTCAGCGAACAAAAAATTGTTTGAACTAGGGTTATATATGTAGGTGCAACAAAAAGTAGACTTTTAGACTATTCGACTTTCTCGATTAATCGACTTTTTGTATGCAAATTTCTAATTCGCAAAAAGACTTATTTTTTAGATTATTTTGAGAATAAATTGACATCTTAACTTAGAATTTATGCTTTATTGGTAATGTTAACGAACTCGAATTTTATTAACGTTAAAATAATATTTTAAAAAACTTCCCAATTTTTAAGACAAAGTTCGAAAAAAAAACTATTTTTTGGCATTTTTTCACATTTCACTATTAAAAAAATTGCCGTTTTTCCAAAAATCCCAAGTCATTCCCAAAAATTATAATTTTAATGTCAGCGAACAAATAATGTTTGGACTATAAGACTAAGCTCATCAAGCAGATCAAACGTCTAAAATCATTTAAATCTTCACATATTTAATAAAATTTAAAGCTGCGAATGAATTTTTAAACTTGACGTATTCTGTTTTAGTGTACTGAAGCTCACTGTGTAATAAAATGGGTTTCAACACAATTTATTTTTAAAAATCCTTCTCATCCTTTACAATTAGACACATTAAATTCAAATTGAAGCTTTCTTTAAGGCTTAATTGCTCGAGCGGATACGTTTCGTATACTGCCTATAACTTCATACAATGTGTAAAAATACGTTTCGGATACGTTTCGTAAACGGACTGTAACTCAATACAACGTGTAAAAATAGTGTAAAAAATGTGTAAAAAAAAAAGAAATACAATATGTTGTATCTGTTTTACATACTAAACCAATGGTGATGGATTTGCTGAAAGAAAATTCTGTTGAACATAGAATTAACATTCCGCAAATCCGTCACCATTTATTTTGTAGGTAAAGCAGAGACAACATATTGTATGAACACACAAAACATTCCCAGAGGGAATAAACTACGTTCCATGTAACAAGTCATTTCATACATTATAAAATATTACTTGAACATTTTTATCTATACAACTGTTCCTATTATGCTAATTCTTTAGAAAATGTCAAACTTATATTGCACACCTCTAACATTTTGTGTACATATTTTAATCAAGCATTACTTGGTAAAATGTAACAATATAATAAATATGGACGAACATAACAGATAATAGGTCATTTCGTGCACATAACTGATACAAATTAGAAATGCCTTTTTCACGAACAAAAAAAAATACATACAAAGTTTAATCTCCATGAAATAAAATGTGTGTTTAATAAATTAAACTTTATTTAAACATACGTTAATATATTAAATATTCAAATTAATATGTGAATTCAAAAAAGTAGCAGAAACAGAAATCTGTTAAAAAAAATAAGTTTATATTACTCTTATTTATTAAACAACTGGATCCTAATTTTTTTGTAACCCTATTTTTTCTAGTACAAAGTCATTGCTCTAATTAGATGGCAAATTTTTATTCTTGGTGCTAATGTGAAGGAGGCTTTAATATTAATTAGAAAAGATATTAGTTAAAACTCACGTCATGTATTTTTTTATGTTTTATAAATAAAATAAAATAATTTTTAATAAAGTAACAAAAACAACAGCATATTTGATCTAAATAAAGGGTCCGCCATTTAACGTTTTTTTTTCAACTAGTGCTTATTTCGTGAATGGTAACACTTAGCTCATGTCTGATTTGACAGATAATTAGTTTTATCCTTCCGCTGAACGAATATGGTCCGTATGTTCGTTATCTTGTGAAAAAGTGAAAGAAACTGGCATCCTCATCGATAAACCAAAGCGTGAAAAGCCAAAAACAGTGCGTACACCCGAGAATATTGCTGCTGTGGCAGAAAGTGTGCGTGAAGTGCCATCAACATCAATTCACCGTCGTTCTCAACAATTGAACATTTCGGAGACATCATTGAGACGAAGTTTGCATAAAGACCTTGGTATGACGCCATACAAAGTCCAATTGGTTCACGAGTTCAAAAAAAAGTTATTTGGCGGACCCTTTATATGGGACAATTTATTAAACTATCTGGGAATTCGTATGAAATAGAATGGATAATTGTACTACGATTTTCTGCTTTGGTTAAACCAAAGAACAAAAAAGAGAAATCTAATCAAATAAAAATTAATTAAAATGTATTGCAATTTTATTTAGGCACAAATACATACCAATTTCAAATTATTCTCGGGCCTTTTATTACAATTTTTTAATTTTTTTTTTTTTTTTTTTTTTTTTTTTTTTTTATTAATAATTTAGTAGTATTTAAAATACTTTAAAATAAATTCTTAAAAATATTATTTTTGTACATAATTTTTTATCAAAAGCTCTGTGGAATATCATTATTTCTTATGAAATGTACAATTTTTCTTTTAAAAACATTAGTATTTGTTTCAGATTTGGTATCGCTTGGAAGCATGTTATATAGGTGTAGTCCTTTGTAGAAAAGTGAACGTTGCTTTGCAGTTGTTGTTGCTTTTGGAAGTCGAAAGTTATCAGCATTGAGTTTTTTATGGAAAAAAATATATACTTTTGTACATATGAAAAAAAAACAACCCATATTTTGCTTGCCGTATTAACATTTGGTTGTATATATTACATTACACAGTCAAGTTTTATTGTTTTCTTTTACAACTTAGTGAAAAAAATCATTTGCTATCTTGACTAACTACTACTTTGACAGCTTTTAAATTTTACTTTAGAAAGTTACAAAAAAAACTTGGGTAAGATACAAAATCGTACACATTGAAAAACAAACAATGTGAAATATTTTAAATTTGAAAAAGAAATGACATATGTAATTTATACTAGCACTGCGGTTGTTTATACTTGACTTATATAATTTCCATCAACTTTACATAAAAGCTAATTCAGGTTTTTAGAAGAGAGCGTTGGATACGGGTTGATTAAACCCAATAAAATGTCATTTTATATTGAAAATAAAAATTCAATTCATCATCCAGTTACTTATTTTTGTTTCCGTCGACGACAATTTGTGCAAACAACATTGATATGGTGACCAGAAGAACAAAAACAAATATCATGCTTCCAAAAAGTCATCCCCAATAAAAAAAAAAACTTTTTTCAGCAAAATTGACATCGCTGCAAATTTTGTATTTCGCCAATAAATTAATAACTTTTTGTAAAAATTTACAGTTTGAGGTTATTTTTTTTACAAAATGTTAAGCCAAAAATCCAGTTTGTTTGCCAATATGATTTCTAACTGGCTATAGCTCGATTTTAAACCATATTTTGTGTAAATTCATTATAAAGGACAAAAACTAGAAGATTTTATTACCTTGTTCATGTGAATGACCTCTACATTTATTTGCCGAGAAATCGCTGTCACGTCGCTATATTTGAAAATTCTGGCAACCCTTTTTAATTCTAATTTGTTTATTTTTTTAAAAGACAAAAAAAAAAGTTTGTGAGCAAAAACTCGAAATATTTTTGCACATTTTTGTACCTAACAAGTGGAAGCATTAAAGTCCGATGTGCCGAATTTGGTATTAAAAAAGATTAAATTCGGCTGTGACGAATTTTTGGATACCCTCCATCTCGGTGTTTTCATAAACCAGGGAAAGTGCAAACAATATTAATATCTATATTCTTTGTAAAAATAACAAAAATAATGTTGTTTTTATAAGTAAAACAAAATATGACTGATTGATTAATGTCTTTGGGATGTTTCAGAAGAAAAAAATGTTTAATTAAAGTTTACTAAAATGAATCTGAAATTCTGCAGTGGGTATTCAAAGGTTATTCTGATTACCTATAGGTAATCAGAATAACCTTTGAATACCCATACAATATACATATATATATTTGAATACAATATATATATTTTTCACTACACGTTCTTCTTTATAAAGAAGAACGTGTAGTGAAAAATATATATATTTGTATAGTTCCTTATGATGTTAAAAAAACTGTAAAATTCGCCTGTTGTTTGTCTCTTTGCCTATATAATAATGAAAGAAAGTTACTAAAATATATTTTTGGATCGTTAGAAGAGATGCAATGAATACAAACGCATAAAAACAGTTTTGAATAATCAGAATTTTAGATAAATTTAAGGGAACAAAAATACACTTGCGGAGACATACATAATGAAATAATTATGAAATGCCAGTTTACATTACAACACATGTGTTTATACTATACATCACATAAGTAAAACGGAAAGTGTGATGAAACTAAGTTTGTCAAAAATTATAAAAGAAAATCTTTCGAGTGTTTTCGAGATACAAAAAATTAAAGAAACTGGTATTTCAAATTATTGTTTTTCAGCTCAGTTGCTTGTGCAATTCTCGTTTACGACTCCTAGAATAAGAAACCTAAGAAATTTTCCCAAAATTCGATTGGTTTTTACACATCAATACTTTAATTTAGATTATTTTTGTATGTATCAAATAAAAATTAGGGCTTTTAAGGAAAACAAATGCATATAATCAAAAGATTTTAAGATGAAGTATGCACCTTATATGTCTTAAATAAAAAAGTTCTGAAAGTGAATGTCCTTTAAATTGAATGGGGTTTTTAATAAATGTAATTAGAATGTAAGAGTTTCCTTGCAAATTTATTAAAGGTTGAGAATGAAAATAAGTAAAAATAGTGTACGAAAAAAAGTTATGAATTTACATTGTTGGATTCGGGGATTTTGTTCCTGGATATTTTTTTGATCTGATAACGATTAATATGTCTGGCAACTCCGGTTAATGCAGTTAAATAAATAAAGAATTTTAACTAAACTATTTTGTTCTACCTTTTTCTTATTGGTGATTTTTTGATTTGTTGGGGTTAACAAAAAAAGGTATATGGCAAGCCTGGTATATGGAAAACAAAAGCATACTTTATAAATTAGCTTAACAATTTTTGGAGGGCTTCTCGCATTTGCACTTATAACCAGTGTTGCCAGGTTTGCAAAGCATAAAAACGACAAACTTTCTAGAAAAAATCGTCAAAATCGTCATCATATTTTGAAAAATCGTCAAAATAAAATATATTTGTTAGAAGAGGGATAAAGTTTTAATAAAAAATAAAATACAATAATGTTATTCACATTTCAAATGTTAACGTGTTATCGTTGTAATATAACACGATTTTTGACACTTCTCTTTGGTTTAAACTTCGAAAATCATTATATTTTACAACGATATTCATATTTATAAAATGTTGAAACAGTGTGCCCCAGTAGGCTAGTTGGTAGCGTGCTGGCTTATCAGTGCGGGGGTCGTGGGTTCGATTCCCACCAGAGGCACTGATCTGTTTTCGCTACAACGCGCCGAAGGCCATAGTAGCTAGTGCTCGGTTAGGGTAATAGTATATAACTTGTAATTATATGATTATTAATTAATAAAATAACAAAAATATAATGTTGAAAGATCAAATAAATACAACTTTAAATCAAACTAATTTTACCACTTGAACTGTTAAACACTTATATCTGCATAATTCTGTGAACAACATTTCAGTGGCACAACTTTTTAAATATTAAATTCTTTTACAAAATTTGGAAATTCTTTAACAATAAGTCTGTTCGATTACTTTTCCTGTAAAGTTCAGTAAAAACTACTCAGTAACAAAATTACAAATAGTAAGACAAATTTACAAAAAAGTAAACGAACAGAAAATTTGTAGGAATTATTAAATTAGATAAAATAGCTTGTTTTAAATATTAAAAAAAAATCAACTGGTCATTATGGAAAAGGAAAAAGTTAATTGAAATCGACCAAAAATAATTTAAATGTTTTTTAACTTCTTCCATAGTTAATTATTTAATCATTTTCACTTTCAATCCATAAACAATTAAAATTTAATTTAATTTAATTTTTGTTTACTAAAAATACAAGCATATTTTTTTATTTTTTAATCATATGTTTTTTTCATCTTACAAATTCTTTCTGGCAAAAATGTATCCAGTAAAAACTTGTAAGTTCTTTGGCATCAAACTGTCACTTTACTCTCTCTTTTTACCAGTTTTTACTGCGTATTTGTCTAAACGAACACCTTCCAGTAAAAACTTGTACAAATTTTTGTGTTATCGAACAAACTTAATGTTATATTTTTAATTATTAAATTTTGGCACTTTATTTATATTATTAGGCCTGTTTTTTAAGCACCGGATTTATTTTTGGATTTATTTTGTTTCATTTAAAGTTGTATATATATCATCTTTCAACATGAAATATATTCGGGCTAGAGATCTGTTTGTTTCGCAAAAAAAGTCCATGCCTTGTGTTTTAACATGAAAATTTTTTTATTTTTATTTAAATCTAACTCCAATTAAATTTTATAAAAATTTAAAGAAATGTTCTAAACATATAAACACAGAAACTAAATTAAGCTAAACCCGTAATGAATTTATAAAAAAATAAATGCGGTTTGGATTAAGTTTTATTCAATTCTAGGATTTGCATTTTTGCAAAATTGTATTTCACATCATATTAGCATATAAAAGCTAGCTATCGATCAAAAAACAATGTTTTTGCTTTCCATTTTTAACGAAATAATATAAATTTAATAATCGAGCCGGCGATTTTATGAGAATGATAAATAAGTAGATCTTGCTGACATATTAAATTATTGTCAAAAAATCGTCATTTTGGAAGCAAAAGTCGTCAAATAGTCATTTAGTTATTTTGGGTATTAAATATCATCAAAATGACGACAAATCGTCAAACCTGGCAACTCTGCATGCGATTGCTACTAATTCATACGTACATACATATATATATATATTCCCGTCGTTCCTATAAGGAGCATAGGGCCGTACATACATACTGTATTACAAAACAAAACAAAAAAACAACAACAATATTTTGTGGGTTTTTTTTGTTTTTAAGTGTTGATCATGACCATGGATGGTAACCGATTCTATGTGGTTATTGGTCGTAGTAACGCTATTTTCTTTTATTTCGGTAACGGTATTTTAGGGGAAACTATACTTCAGTTATTTCGGTAACGGGCTTTTAGAGTTAACGGTATTTTAGCGTTAACGGTATTTTATTTATTTCGCTAACGGTATTTTAGCGGTAACGATATTTTAGATATTTCGGTAACTTTATTTCAGGGAAAAAGATTTTTCAATTATTTTGGTAACGGCATTTTAAGGATAACGTTATTTTAATTATTCAGGTAATGTTAATGCACACCACAATTTTTAACCGCATTATGCCCGAGTTTAAATGACTGTCTAGTTTATGATCACACTTTGGGAAAATATATCTATTTACAGAAGTTTTTTTGTTCAGATCTTGTTAGATTATTTCGGTAACGGTATTTTAAGGTAACGGTATTTTACGGATAACGGTATTTCAAGAATATCGGTAACGGTATTTAAGCGATAACGATAGTCAGTTGAAAGGTGTTAGAATCGTGGACGGTAATTCAGCGATATTGACAGCCATACCTGCTTGCGTATATTCTTGTGTATAAGCATTGAATGTACGTATGTATGTATGTATGTATGATGAAATAAAAAAAAAAAATTTTAGAGGTCTTCCCACATTTTCACTCATAACTTTTGAACGCGTTAACCGATTTTGATCATTTTCTCTAGAAAACTGCTCATGATATCAACAAGCAATTTGACTGAAAATTAGCAGTACCTCTTCTGTATTGGAGGAGTATTTTGTGTTTCCACAGACAGACGGACGGACAGACGGACAGACGGACAGACGGACATGGCTATATCGACTTCTCTATCCATACTGATCAAGAATATATATAGTTTATGGGGTCCCAGAATTTTTTTAAAAGAATTACAAACATTTGACAAAGTGAATATACCCTCCTGCACTATGGGATGGAGGGTATAAAAATACATGTATAGTTTTGGAGTATTATGGACCGGTGCATAGTTTGCTTAGATTGGAATGCGGACATATTTTCCCGTATTAACACCCAATCGAGTGAATGGAGAGAATCCCATGTACAACGTATCATAGAGAAACATTTGTGGTGGTGGTACTTAATAAAACCAGACGAAGAAACTTTGCAATGGATTTGCCGACAATGCTGGCAAAAGATATCATCATTTCATAATTTCTATTTAACAGTAGAACAAGTCCACAAACAATTTCAGTTAATGATCGTTAGCTTTGGAATCACAAACCCGGATGAAAAATTAAAAATTACAGTAAAACAAGAAATGAAAGAAGAAAATCAGGAATCTTTCTTAATAGAAGATCTGATGCCATTGAAAGGGCAACGAAATCGTGAGGAAAGAAAATCAAACAATATTGAAGCATTACAAATTGAAAAACTCAATATTGAGAATGTTAAAAGTGATCTTAAAATTAATAATATTGGGGATGAAGTAAACGATCAGTGCTTAGATATAGAAGAATCAAAAAACTATGAAATTGAAATTATTGATATAGATCGTAGGCATTGTTCAGATAATGACTTTACTAACGAATATGGAAATTACAATTCTGCTAGTGACAATGATGACAATATGCTGATACCACTTATAGAACATACTGCAAGCGGCCGTAATGGAAAAACTAAAGTTAAAAAAGTTGTACACAAAAGAACTAAACCAGTTAGTAAATCAAAGCCTAAAGATGTTATGAAAAATGAAATCTCTAAGACTACTCTAAAAAAAGACATTAGACCAGATGAAGAGCTATTTCATGAAGGCCAAAATAAACTTGAGTGTGATATTTGCAATGCAGCTCTGGATAATTTTTCTATACTTAAAACGCACTATCGCCAAAAACATAATACCCGTGGCTATGCCATGTGTTGTGGTAGAAAATATGCCAAACGATGTCTACTCATTGATCATATAAATGTTCACAAAAATCCGGAACACTTTAAATGCCAGCAGTGTAGTAAAACATTTACCATACGGAATTGTCACGATAATCATATGAAAACTCACAAGATACGTGAACGTAAATTCAAATGTGAAGAATGTGGCAAATTATTCTTCGAGCAAAAAAATTTAAAATATCACATTATGATCCATGTACCAGAAAATGAGAGAACATTCCCGTGTAATTGCTGTGACAAAAAATTCGCAAACGCACATCTTCTTAAGCAGCATAAAGTAGGACACGAGAGAAAATATTTTAAAGTTTGTGAAATATGTGGAAAATCATTTGGTGATAATTTTTCATTTCAGCGCCATATAAATGAGCATGCTGGTATTCGAACATCCTGTGAATCATGTAATATATGTGGTCTAAAAGTTGTTCATAAAACCGCCTTAAAACAGCATATAAAAAATAGGCATACTGCAGAAAATCTTCGAGAACAAAAATGTCCTTATTGTACAAAAGTTTCTCCAAGCGTCAATGCTCTGCGCAAGCACATTCAATACAACCATACTATGGAACGAAAACATGCATGTAATATGTGCGATAAATCATTTCGACGTCCAGTGGAATTGAAGGAACATTTAAGTTCACATACCGGAGAAGCATTATATACATGTCCCCATTGCCCGAGAACATTCATATCAAATGCTAATATGTATAAACATAGAAAAGTTTCCCATCGGAGAGAGTGGGAGCAAGGAAGATTAAAGAATTTTATTGAACCTCGTAGAATTGCAGTTGCAAAAAATAAAATTTTAGAATCTTAACAGTAGTTCAACTATACAAAATGTTAGTAATTGTAAAACAACTCAAACTTGTCCAGATAATAAAATCATGTTACCTTCAAATGAAGTTTTTGAATAAATTTAGTTGAATAGTTAACGTAAATAAATCTTTAATAACATCTAATAAATCTAAATTTAAATTTTTTGCAGAACCTGTCTGAAATGCATATCATATCGTCCATTCCATGAAATAACGTTAAAAACGGTAATTCGTTGGCCTTCAGCTCTTTGATTTTGCTAAAATTTGGCATACTATAAAATTTGGCATACATGTCTATTACTCATATCATTATAATTTTCTAAAAGTAGTGAACTTTGAAGATGCATATTTCCTAAAGTAGACACACTATTTTAAAGACTTAAAAAGCAAATGAAATTTGCAATTGTCTAATTAACGATTTGTAATTAAAGACAAGACATTTTTTCGAAAATACATTCATAATAAAAATGCAATTTTTTATTGCATTTTGCATTTTTTAAAATGCATTTCAACAATTCGTAAACTAGACAATTACAGCTTTCAAATAATTTTTAAATTATAAAAATAGTCAATATAAAAATGTAAATTTTCAATTTATAATGAGCTTTCAACCTCCGTATATTTACAAAAATAAAGCCAATCAAACATATTAGCTAGGTTGATACTAGTATTTCGATCTGGCTAAAGATCTCATCAGAACCCGAAGTTTTAGAAAAGCTAGAGCCTATATAATAGGCAGAACTTTAACAAAAAACCTATTAATAATCAATTTTGCTCCATTCTTGTCTTCTTAGTAATCAACCACATGGTTAGGTCTTTTCCTAACAAGCATCATGACGTTACTAAACTTTGAAGACCAAAAATGTTCTATTTATATAAAAATTTTTTTTTTTTTTTTTTTTTTTCGATCTTCTTTTATTTTATTCTTTTTAGTTTAAACGAGCTTAAGAACATTTATTTTATTTATTATTTATTTCCAATATTTCGTCTCCACATTGGGTGACTTCTATTTGTACTACTATTTGTACAATATTTGTAATATTTGTTCCCTGAAGAAGTCATCCAATGTGGAGACGAAATATTGGAAATAAATAAAATAAAAGATCTTAAGCTGGTTTAAACTAAAAAGAATAAAATAGTCAATATATTTTATAAGATATTGCTCTTCAAAGTTCAGTGCCGTAATGATTTTTTTTTAAATTATTTAAAAAAAAATCCTTAAAAAACATAAAAAATAATTTTTATATGGAAAAATGTAGTAAGCTCTTTTTGAAAAAAAAAAAATAGTTAGATAATTGAAATTTTATGTGTATTTTAAATCTTTGAGATAGTCAATCTTCTATAGAAAATATGACTTTTCAAAGTTCACTACTTTTAAAATTTTTAAAAACTGAAAAACGGCAATAAAATCGCGATATCACAAAATTTGCAGAAACTGAAAACTTTAGTAACTAATAGACATCCTAGAGAAAACAAAAACAAAAAAAAATTTAAATGGCCCCGATTAGATTTTTTTCCGATCTATCATGGAATGGGCGATATCTCTTAATTGACTTAGATACGTTAAATTTGAATCTGGTAAAGATTTTGAATTCTCATTTGCAGTTTTTGAAATATAGTGGTTTTTAGATTTACATCATTTACCCCATTTTATCGTATATTTTGCGATAACATTTGGAAATGTTATCGCAAAATCATAACAAAATTTTAAGAATATAAATCTACACAAAATTGTCTTTCATTTGAGTATTATCATACCGGTTTTTGTTTTAGGATATCTTACAGGTATTGCAAGGAATTGAAGATTTTGCTTGTTTATTTTAAACATTATAAATTATATGCATGTTAAAAAGTTTTATAATTTATGATTGTAAATAAACTTTAGATATTCCCAAGAACACATTTTTGTATTCAAATTACAAATCCATTGATAATAATGTCGTGAAATATTTAGAAAAGTAAATCAAATTTTAACCAATTTTAAACATGCTTTAATTACCAAAGTAAAAAAAAAAAATCTCTTCATAGTGAAGAATTTACAAAATACACATTTTCTAATAGATTTAGTCTCATTTTTTGCAGTTTTTGAAATATTGTGGTTGCTTTATGCACTATCACTCGAATAAAAATTATTCGATTAATCGAATGAACAAAAAGAAAATTCGAAAAAACAATTCAAAAAACATGATTTTCGAATAGCGAATAATTCAAATAAATTTTGATGATTAATCGAATAAAAGGAATAATTTATAAAAAAAAATACTTTTTGTAATACAAATTTTTGAAAAATTTACCAATTTTGGGAAAATCTCTATAAAAAATTTTAATGGACAAAATATAATCAAAACTATTGAAGAAATAACAGAAATTTTGAAACTTTTATTAATCGTTTTTCAAGATATGGACTCTTTATATGAATTGAGTTTCAAGCAGGATTGGCAACAGTTTCATTCGGTTATCGGTATTGCATAACGGTATTTTGTGAATATTTCGTTAGGGTATTTTAACTCAGTTTCCCTTTAAGTAATGTACCAACCATAATTTTTTAAAAATCAAAAGATTAAAACACGTCATTTGTTTATAAGTGTACATCGGAGACACGCACGTAAAAATGGAGCATAGAACTTGATTAACAAAGCAATGCTGGCTATTCCAAAATCATAAACAATTTAAAAATCCGAAACTTTTCCGGTTAATTTATTCTAAGGTTAACGATATTTTAAGTTATATCGTGATGATATTTTAAGGTTAACGTTATTTTAAGTTATTTCTTAGGTTATTTTAGGGTTAACGTTATTTTAAATAATTTTTTACTTTTTGAAAACGAATAAATTTTAAAAGCACGTGAAATTGAAATTTTGTGCTTTCTAATCCCCATAAATGTATAAAATTCGAAATAATAATCGAAAGATGTCAAAAAATTATCGAAAACATATCTTTTCGGTCAAAATGCTAAATTTTAACTTATAAAGCAGTCTTATGATTTTTAAAAACTTCTGTAAGGAAAAAAGTGCTTTCGTTTTAATTTCTACAGGAAAGTAAATCGAAAATAAAAATGGGTATGTGAAAGACAAAGTACCAAGAAGTCGTATTGATTTCACTTTCATGGAAATGTGTGGGCTTTTTCAAAATTTGACCCTACGGGTCAAAAGTCGGGACATCAGAATTCGTTTTAGAGGTATGGTTTCTTCGGCAAAGTTTCTTATTTTGATCCCTAGAATACTCAACTTTGGGAAAAAGAAAGGAAAGCTCAGAAAAATGGAACGCTATATAAAATTTCCTTGTACGTTGAGCTATTTTTTTGCCTCCCTACAAATCGACCCGCCCTAATGACCATATATGTATGGTCATATAAAAATATATATGTATACGATTATATATGAACTTTTTTAACCGGGATATAAATTTAACATATATTATACCTATGATTGGCCTTTTTTTATTTAAAATTTGTTAAAACTATAATTTTTTTGGTTAAAATTATAATATTTTAAGGACTTATCCAACAAATTTGAATGTCAATACGACGCCAATACGAATATATCCCTGCCAGCAAACAGGCTCCAAAATTACTCAGAAATGGACTCAAAAAATATTATTAAAATTTTAAGTTTTTGTATTCACAATTGACTTCAAAAAGAGCCTATAATTCTCAAAAATCAATACTTTTTTGGAGCCTTTTTTTAATTGTTCGCAAAGTATTCAAATTCCATTTCATTTCGAAGGCAATTCTAAACCATTTTTTGGATTTAATAACTTTTTTCAAATTTTTGTGTCTTTTATGATTCTTTTGGGAAGGTTTATATTTTCGTCCAGAAAATTATTAATTTTTGACAATAAAATTTTGAAATTTCAAAAAAAATGTATTCTATGTGATTCATTTTTATTTTTGTTACTCATAGAATAGGAACCCTCAAAAAAGTATCCAAATTTTGCTGGCTGGGATGTACAGTGGGGAGCACTTGTGAGTACATGTAAGTACTTTTTACACCTAAAGATTCAGGCCGAAAAATGTTGGACACTAGAACTAAATTATACTTTTCTAAAGGTACAAGGTACGCTGAATCCAAATCTGGCCTTAGATTCACTCTCCGACATCAGGCGTTCGAGATATATTAACGAGAAAGTGTATTTTTTGATCAAAATGCTCCGATTTTTCACGTCCCTGGAAATGCATTTTTCATAATACTTGTAACGGCAACTGAACACATTACTCTAACCATTTTTTTTCAGTTTTTCAATTTTTAAGATAACTTATTTCCTTACGACATTGTTGTAAATTGAAATTGAGGTTGTAACAGCAATTTTAAAGTCCCGCAATGCAAAATTTGAAAAAATTCAAATTTATTATCAAGTTCAACCGACAATAATGTCGTAAGAAAATTGAAAAACTGAAAAAAAATGGTAAGAGTAGTTTGTTCAGGTGACGTTACAAGTATTATAAAAAATGTATTTCCAGGAAGGTCATAAATCGAAGCATTTTGATCAAAAAATACACTTTTCTCGTTAATATAGCTTGAACGCCTGATGTCGGAGAGTGAATCTAAGGCCAGATTTGGATTCAGCGTTCCTTGTACCTTTAGAAAAGTATAATTTAGTTCTAGTGTCAAACATTTTTCGGCCTGAATCTTTAGGTGTAAAAAGTACTTACATGTACTCAAAAGTGCTCCCCACTGTATATCGAATTTACAATATGATATCTGCGGTGTTGGAAGGGTGAAAGGCTTGAATTATACCTCAAATCAAAGAGGTTTATGGAACTGGAAGTATATAACACTTAGGTTCTAAATGATATATATTGTTTCGATTCGATAATAAATGTAGAAGATGCAAAAAAAAAATCAAAATCTATACTTTGGAGTTTCGTAACTCGGGAACCAGTGGTCGCCGACAAAAAAAGTGTATTTGTGAATGAAATGTGAAATGTCCATAAAATAGAGTTAAGCCGACTTACCAATTTCATCTGGAGGCATTTGACAAAATTTAACACTACAATTGCTTGCACTTTCGTTCTTATTGTCATTATCTGGAAGATACAGAAACATAAATTTACATTATTAATATAACAATACAATGAGGGTGCTCACGATGGCCATTTGCACACGATGCAAATATGCAGTTTAACAAACTGTGAATACTGCTCTCAAGGCTGAGATAAAGCAAATAACAGTCTGTGCATATTTGCATCGAGTGCAAATGACCATCGTCAACACACTCATATATAAACAATATTTATTAAATATACATACCATTTCGAATCCGCGAAAAGTTCCTGGGGAACAACTAATATTTAATTCTCACATTATTCTTTTTTTTTTTTTTTTTTGGTGCTACATATTTTTTTCTTGTAGCTTTGTTAACAAAATAAATAGTAAACTGAAAAATCGGCCAAAATTCCGCCAAATTTTGCTTAATTGCTTGCATTATGCTGTGAACCAATGTTGCAAGGTATATAAAAGAAAAAAATCGCCTAAAATTGTTGCATTGATTTCATTCGTTTTGGTGAAACATTTGAGTTTAAATTGTTAAACTACTAGTAGAAGGATTCCGACACTGTGTGTTCCAACAAAATTGGATTGAAAATTAAACAGTTGTTAATATTTTTACGCTCGGCGATATTTGTCAAAAAAAAAAAAAAAAAAACGCTCACGGTCACACACTTAAAAAAGCTTAATTAGTATTGCCATTTCTAGCATTTTTACCGCCACAGTTATTCATAGTCTGTTGTAGTGCTGCTAAAATAATGAGTAGTGGGTATCGAGTATTCGTATTTTTTGGTTTGGTTCCTCAATACTTAAAACTAATCGATATTATCAAATTTGCATTTTGAATAGAAAAAAATATACAAAACTGCGACTCCACTAATACGCTATTCACATGAACGAGATAACTAAATTTCCTCATTTTTGTTCATTATATTATTACCGTATAATGTAATGTATAACGTGAGTATATGGTGATATAATAGAAAACAAAACCGAAGAGATTTAGTTATCTCGTTCATGTACATCGCCCATCAAATAATTAATATTTAAATGCTCTTGTAGGAGAAAATATTGAAAAGTCTGAATAAAAAATGTAAACTGTAAAAAACTTTCCAAACCCCTGTATTTTTGTAAACTTTCTCGAAAATATCTGTCAAACTAATTATGAATAAATGATTTTTCACTAGTGGAAATTTGTTTGCATCAATTTATCTCATTATATATAGTAAAATGTTATTTAAACCACATATTGATGGACTAGTGGTAGAGTGTGATGGCATTACGTAGGATTTATTCGTCGAACATATACTTATCCAATTCCGTTAAAAGTAAGTTGGTGCATGCTCTCTTGTGTCCAAGGTTCTTTATGGCCTCAAGGTAATTTCTGGTGATATTGGTATGAATGTTACAAGAGTCAGGCGTCTAGTGAATAATAGTGTACGCTTTGTGTACAATGTTCGGTATTTTATTACTATGACATACTGTTATTTGGGACATTATAAAATCAAAGCAATTAATGAAAAATATAGCTCTTAAAAAACATTTCTAGAAAACTTAAAAATAGTAAGTTCTATTATAATTTGAGTCTTTAATTTAACTTACTACTTTAAGTGTTTCGATGTCATAATGTCCCAACACAAGTAATAGGGAATTACCATAGACAAGTACATCTTCTAAAAATGTGATTAACTACTTTTTAATCTTTTTTATTAGATAGCAAAACACATATTTATCCATAACTGGCATTTATGCTCTTTATTGTATTCCAACAGGTCCATATTCCTTTCCAATCGTTTTGGCAAATATTTGTTTTGCTATGTGGTCTGAATGCCGTAAAACTTTATAGTTGGCTACTATTTCTAAGCGGCTCTGTATTATAGTACTATTTGTGCGCAACTCTGTTGTTTTATATAAGTTTGGTTGGCAACGACAACAAAACAACAACACATAGTCAGGTAAAACTTAACGTTATTAACACTGTCGACAATCATTTTTGTAGACGCCGCCGTATTCCTTGTTCCTCCTATGCCACTATCGGCGCCACCTTATTAGCTTAAACTGACAGAATTAATATTTCAGCTATCAGGTTAAACAAAATATGTACATCGAGGGGGTATATTCAATATCCTCTATCTAAAGTTTTCACGAAATGCGTTTCTGATGGCAAAATATTCAGTAAAATATGCCTCATCTATGGTATAAATTTCAAGGTAGAAGCATATTTTTTTTTTTGCAATTTTATTTGCTTTTGTTATTTCTCTATCTAAATATTAATTTTTGGGAATAAAAAAACCCCTTTATCTATATATAATAATAATTCGAATAAACTCCTATTGCAATCTTTGTTTTCTTACTAAATTATGCACGCAGATCACGAATCTAGTCAAATTTCTAAAATAGTGAGGTCGCTTTTAAAATATTGCGAATTATAGTTTTTAATAGACGGCAGAGTCAAATATAAAGTAAATTTTGCTAATGAACACATTCCTTTTATATCATATAATGGTCACAATGAATTAAAACAGTTATATTCTGGTCCACTTCCAATACAATTAAATAAATGGAAGAATTTGCAAGATTTTAAGAGTGTTCTATGATAATCTATCAAAGGTAAACTCCAAAAAATCTTAAAAAAAGTTAATACACAATGTAATTTTTTTTATATTTTTCAAGTTATTTTGGTTTTAAATACAGTAGTCTCCGCTTCAATGCGCTATAAAAAATGCAGAGTTTCAGCATTTAAGCGGGGAATCATTTATCCTAAAAATCATTTTCATTTAAGCGGGAACTAGTGTACTATTTATTATTAATTTTATACCTTATATTGTATTAAAGCTGTTAACTTTAATATAAATTAATTCATTTCATTGTTTTTTTTTATTACCTTACAAAAACCTCTATCTAATAATTTTTTTTCAAATACAAAATGCTCTATACTCCACAAATTTGCCATAATGCAAAATTTTTAAAAATAAATTATACGTGAGACTCAGTAGTAAGCGACATAAACAGTTTTTATAAGCCCTCAATATGTAAACGGGGAAGATTTAATAAGGTGGATTTACGTTAATCCAGTAGATTAATTTCGCAGTCTGAATTAATCAAGTAAATTAATTTCACAGTCTGAACTCTCTAGTAGTCGGCTAAAATTTTGTAGCCGCATATATCGGCGGCGGCTAAGGTATCCGCAAAAAATGTCGGCGGCGACTGTTAGCCGACTATTAGCCGCTCGGCTTCGGTCTCTGACAGAGAAAGTAATTTTACGATTTTTTATTTACAAATTTTTTAAATTGTGTTTTTAAAACATTTAAATATAATGGACAACTGTATTGTTTGCTTGGAATCCAATGCTGATGCATTTTCTCGCATTAGCACTCAATCGAGTGAATGGAATGAAGGCAATATACAACGCATTGTAGAAAAACATTTATGGTGGTGGCATCTAAGGAAACCAAACAATAATGACTCCATCCAGTGGATATGCCGACAATGCTGGCAGGAAATATCATCATTTCATTATTTCTATAATAAAGTTGAAAAGGAACACAAGCAGCAGCATGAAGCAAAGATGACTATTTTGGAAAGTCTTAAAGCCGAAGCTGAACTATTGATAGTAAAAGAGGAGTGTAAGGAATATGGAGATACACTCATAGGAGACATTATGCCATTGGAAAAACGTAAAAGAGGTAGAAAAAAGAACACAGAAAAGATACTAATAAATGAATTACCTGTTGCACAGGTAAAAAGTGAAAATGATTTATCGTTTACAATGGAAAATTTGGAAAAGCCAAAAGACGAATATGATAAGGAAGAATATTATGAAATTGGTGATATCATGGATGCTGAATCACTGGATGATATTTGGGAACCTGATATTAATAATGATAGCGATAATGATGTGAAAGATGTTAACATTTTTGCCGACACTGAAAATCATTTAGATGATATTAATTATACTCAAAAACCCAAATCGAAACGTAAACCAAAAGCTACAAAAGTTCCGAAGCGTAAGAAAAAGGAAATTAAAATTAAGACAACCAGAAAACTATCTGATGATGCTATTGCCAAAAAAGTAGAAATGTCCCGTGAAAATGATAAATTTTTGGCGGAAAACAAATTTGATCTTCTTTGCTGTATTTGTAATGCTCCTCTAACTAATTTTCAAATCCTCAAGTCCCATTACCGCAACGAACATAATATTCTTGGCTATGTTTTGTGCTGCAATAGAAAATGGTACAAGCGTGGGCTACTTGTGGATCACATACGAGTCCACCAAGACCCCAATTACTTCAAATGTCCACATTGTGAAAAGATTCTAGCAAACCGTACTAATTTCGATAATCACTTGGAATACCATAAAGAATTAAATGGTCCCAGAGAACTGACATTCACTTGTGAGAAATGCAATAAATCATTTTTCAAAAAATCTGGTTATGATCGTCATCAATTACTGCACGTACCTGAAGAGCTGAAAAAATTCCAATGCAAAGAATGTAATAAAAAATTTGCTTCTGGTAATATTCTTAAACAACATATAGCCCACACTCATACAATGAAGTATGCCAAAATTTGTGATATTTGTGGCAAATTGTTTCGTAATAAATTTACATTTGTCCGTCATATGGATGAACATAATGGAGCGCCCCCCGCCTATGGCACCATGTGATATATGTGGTGTTGAATTAGCCAATAAATATCTACTAAATCGTCATAAGAAAAAGCTACACACCGAGGAGGGCTTACAAAAGCAAATATGTCCATATTGCTCAAAAGTATCACCAAACGTAAGTGCCCACCGTCATCATGTTCAATATGCACATACATTGGAACGTAAACATGCTTGTCATTTGTGTGATAAGAAATTTAGAAGACCTCTGGAATTAAAGGAACATGTTAGTACCCACACCGGAGAGCCTTTGTATAATTGTCCCCATTGTCCGCGAACATTTATATCCAGTGGAAATCTGCATAAACATCGTAAGCTGTCACATCGTAGGGAATGGGAAGAGGCAAGATTAAATAAACTAACGGCACAACAGTCGAAAGCAATAAAAATCCAAGAAATTGTAAATACTTCTAATACAAATGAGAGTGAGCAAGACGTTTCCAACGTTCTCTTCTAAAAAAAAAACACTGAACTGGTTTTAAGAGAGTTTACAAAAAAATGTCTTAACAGTGGTACTTTTAATTAGTTAATTTTCATGCTTTTAAGCAATTTTGTTTATATTTTAAAGTTTATTTGTGTTTTTTAATGTAATTAATCTGCATAAGTTTTGTTTAATTAACACAAAATTTTGTTTTATATATACTAAAAAATATGCATTCAAAAAACCTCTTAAAAACTGTTTCTCTTAAAACCAGTTGGCATATACAATTTAATACATATTAAGTACCTTGGTTCTTCTTTAGTCTATATGTTCGTTGATTAAACTATTAAAACAAATAATTCACTACGTAAAAAACAAGAGAAAAAATTGAACAGAATCTTTAGTATCTTACCAGCGTTTATATATGATGATATACAAATGATTTCAAATCATAAATGGACAAAAAAAAAACAAATTCACACATATAGTAAGTATAGCGGTTTAAAGAACCTTATTCACGATTTTAAATAAAACTGCTTTTAGCCCATTTTTTACCATAATTTTCTTCTAACCGAAAATTATTCATAAATGTTTTAAATCGCCTTTCGAAATGATAAAGAAAAAAAATGTAATCTGTTTTACAGAATTTTGAAAAAACAAATCGAAAATTCGGTTAACAAGAATCAAAGTTCCACAATATTTTCGGAACTTATAAATATTATAGTTTTTATCACCAAAAGTGTCGAAATTACACCTCAAAATGCGTAAAAACATATTTAAATAGACGACATTTTGCGTAACTAAAATTTTTTTTACACTCATAGAAATATACCTGCAAAAATAGCAAAAAAAAAGCTACTTAAATTTAGATAAAAAATAACTTTTTTTTGTGTTAATTAACATAAGTAAGATAAGAACAGAAAAAACAAAACCGTTGTATTAAAAGAAAAAGAAAAATAGTTATAAATAAAATGTTTATAGTTTTTATGGATTACCTAGTTTATAGTTAACAAAATAATGTAAAACTGGGCTTGCGGCTATTTTTCGAAATTACTTTTTTTTCAACATTAAGTTGATAAATTTGAAGACAGCGAATTTAACGATAATATGGGAAAACAATGGACATTAGAGTGAGGTAAGTTTCTAAAAATAGAACTGTTGTGCTGTTGGAGTTGTACTTCTGAGATTATGTATGCAAGAACAAAAACACCGTGTATTGAATAAACTAGTTTTAATCACAACAAAACTCGACCTGACGATAGATCAGTGGGCTAAAGGGCTCTGTCTAACGTGTAGTGCAAGTGCATGTGACATTAGAAATCAGTTTATCTATACCACGGTCAGTGATTGCACAGAAAATTTCATATAGACGCAATCGAACAAAACACAACAAATATTTCATTATTCAAAAAACAGGGTCACTGACGAAGGTTCAATACCAGAAACTGCTCAGTCTGATTCAGAAAATTGAAAATTTACAATGTAGTTATGATTTTTAGAAAATACACTCATTCTTCTCAACCAAGCCTTTCACGATAAATTTTCCTTATGAACGTGTACTGTAAATGAGCTGATTACACATTTTTTTTTTACAAAAATATTGTATTTTAGATGAAAAATAAATAAGTTATAATAAATTATAAAAATACAGCTTTTTACTTGCATAGTTATATTGATGTGCCCAAATGGGTACATTGGGTTGTTATGTATATTGTTCGTATATATGTATTTAAGTAGTCACGGTATTAATTTTAATTGATACCTTTTAATTTTACTTCATATACATTTAATTAAATTTAACAATTCAGTTAAATAAATGCTAATTAAAATAACAAACAGATGACTAAAACTGTGTGCAAAACACTCAATTTTGAATTTTTTCTTATTGAAAATTTCTAGACATTTTTTTTGATATCTGTATAGAACTTGTAAAAATATTCAATTTTAGATTTCACATTTTCAATTCATATTTTTAATTGGAAATTTATATTTTAAATTTTGATTAATTTTTTTTTTGAATATTAAATACAAATTATAAATTGTTAACCTTATATCGTTTAAAACTTCTGCGAAACTGCAAATTTGTATGAAAATCAAAATGAAAAATATTCCTGAATTTTTGTTAAAAGCTTGATTTAACCCGCATTCCAATAATGTGATCTTTCCCACAATAATTGTTTAAAAGCAAATTTTCTACTAGATGAAACAATACAAAACGGCGATTTATAGACTACGAAAATATGAATTATTGGAACTTTAAAAAATTACAAAAATATTCTTCCAGGATTCCTAATTTTAGATTTTTAGAAAAGTATTTGACAGTTCTAGTGTTGTCAATTAATTTTTAATAAATTTATTTTTATAATAAAAGTAAAAAATTTTGAAGCACAAATTATGTCAAATTGAACTAATATGTATTGAGAGGGAAATTCGAAAAAATCCCCCTGTCCCTTATAATGAAAAAGTCCGGGAAAACAAAAACCCTAAAAACCAAACTCCCCCTTTTTTACAATTTCACAGCGATTTTAAAACCATTGCGAAATTTAGAACACTGCCGATTATGATAGTGGTCCTTGTTGCCACTAAAAAGTTGGCATCACAGAATTGAAATAAAAAACAATTACTAATGGCAACTCCTTCAGGATTACACTGTGGGTACTTATTACACTGTGGGTACTTATTACTTATTATTACTTATTATTTATTACGTATTACTATTACACTGTGGGTACTTATTACTTATAAAACTGGTTATTGCTTAGTATGTGCTTCGATAATAATTTCATTTCATTAAGATATAAAATGATTCGTTAAAAAACCGAAGAATTGAACTTTTTTTGATAAATATTTTCTATAAAAATCCAATTTTGAATGTTGTAAGTAGACTATTTTGAGTATAGATTACTTCAAAAATCGAGTAACCAGTAATCAAGTAAAATATAATCTACCAACACTAACCAAAACTGTTTACTGCTGCTATATTAAAAAAAATTATCTTTGATTTCGTATTACTTTAAATTTGATTTAAAAACTGTGTTAACATGATGGATAATTGCATTGTTTGTTTGGAATACAATGCAGATCATTTTTTCCGTATCAGCACCCAAACGAGTGAATGGAAAGAGTCCAATATACAACGTATTATAGAAAAACACCTGTGGTGGTGGTATTTGAAGAAACCTACTAAAGATAAGGTGCAGTGGATTTGTCGTCAATGCTGGCAAGAAATATCTACATTTCATCAATTTTTCTGCAAAGTACAAAATGGACATAAACAATATGAGTTAATGACATCTTTTCTAAAAAGTGACGTGGATGAAGAATCTGAAATTAAAAATGAAGAGGTTACCGAAGTTAAAGAGGAAATTAAATTGTTTGAATGTGAAACTATTCTTAAAGAAGATGACTTATTGCCTCTAAGGAAACGAAGAAGTGGTAGAAAAAAGAAATTATCAACTAAAGAGGATATTAAATTTGATGACTATGGAACTCCTCTCAACGAAGAGTTGATGCCATTGGAGAAACGTAAAAAAGTGGCAGAAAAGATAAAAGAGCTTATGTACAAATAGACGAACTGCCTGTCGCGGAAGTAAAAAGTGAAATCAATACTGGGGATAGTAATCTGAAAATGTATAAAGAGGAAAATGATTTAACAGATAATGAAGTGATCAATTTTTTTGAAACAGAATCTCTGAATGATGTTTGGGAACCAAAATCAGATATTGATAGCAGTGATACGGGTAATGACCATGATTATAATGGTATTGATAGTGATGGTGATGACGTTAGCATTAAATCCACAAAGTTTAATACACAACAGAACAAATCTGCAACTAGAAAAAGACGTCCCCGAAAACCAAAAACTATAGAACGTGTTGAATCTATACGAAAAGAAGACGAATTTCTGGCGGAAATAATTTTCAATTTTTCTGCAATATCTGTAAGACGGAGCTAGCTAATTTTCAAAAACTTGAAACACATTTTCGGATTGAACACAACATGAAAGGATATGCTATGTGTTGTGATGTAAAAATGTACAAACGGAGCGTTATTGTAGATCATATTCATATTCATAAAGATCCCAATTACTTTAAATGTCAGTTTTGTGATAAAGTTTTGGCTACTCGTCATACTTTGAGAAATCATTTGGATTGTGTTCACAATGCAGCTGAAGTGAATAAGTACAAGTGCGATAAATGCGATAAAACATATTCTAAAAAATACTTGTATGAACGACATTGCCTAACGATACACTTACCGGACGAAAAGAAAGATTTCCAATGTAATGAGTGCAATAAAGATTTCCAACGGAAATTATTCTTAGACATCATGTAACAAGAACTCATGTTAAAAAATATCACAAATTTTGTGAAATTTGTGGCAAATTACTACGAAATAAATTCACTATGAATCGTCATATGGCGGAACATAATGGTACACCACAAGCTAAAATACCATGTGATATATGTGGCTTGGAACTTAGTACTAAATATCGCCTGAATCGTCACAAGAAAATGATCCATGCTGAAGAGAATTTAAAAGAACAAATATGTCCATATTGCTCAAAAGTATCACACAGCTTAAATGCCCATCAACATCATATATTTAATGTACATACGACCAAAAGAAATCATGCTTGTCATTTTTGTGACAAGAAATTTAAACGTCCAATGGAATTAAAGGAACATATAAGTACTCATACTGGAGAGTTTTTATATACATGTCCTCATTGTCCGAAACAATTTAGAAGCGCTGCAAATATGCATAAACATCGCAAACAAAATCATCGCAAAGAATGGGAAGAATCAAGATTAAAAAGGTTGCCACATTTAAACTTGAGGCATTAAAAAACAGTGAAACTATAAATACTTTTGATGATACTAATAGCGCAATGATAATGTAAAGTTATCCAGGTTAATTTACTTATTATGACTGCTTCGTCTGGGTCTATGGCAATACCTAATGTAAATTTTTTAAATAAATAGTGAAATTATATGTACCAACTTTAAATGCAGAAATTAACAAAATTTTTTTGTGAGTTGTTGGTTAGTTCGGTTAAAGATCATGAATATTTTTCCATATTAACAGAAAAATTATAATTTTATTTGTGATAATTTACTTTAATTAACAGAAAAAACAATTAGAAAAAAGTTATTTGACACCTGCATGAATGGAGTTAACTTTCTAGCCCGCAACGGCCTTCATCAACATTCTTCGTGCCTTAAAGTGTTAAATTGTAAACATCATCTATTTAACTCAACTAGTTAGGTTAAAAATAGGCCGTAACTTAGTTTGAGTATGACGGAATTTTACTGCGAACTTATTTTCTATAAAGCTATGTTTAGTTGTTAATTATTACCACAGTTGCCAGTTCAACTAATTAAGTTGAAATTTGACTGGCAGTTATTTTCAAATGTCATCATATTCTATCCTTTACATTGTAAGTGAAGGAATATCAAACATTGAAGATTTTATTCGTTTTTCAACATATGTCGAGCATATATATTAAGCGAATTTTTGCACTGTACAAGGTACAGTGCAAAAATTCGCTTAATATATATGCTGTACAAGGTACAGTGCAAAAATTCGCTTAATATATATGCTCGACATATGTTGAAAAACGAATAAAATCTTCAATGTTTGATATTCCTTCACTTACAATGTAAAGGATAGAATATGATGACATTTGAAAATAACTGCCAGTCAAATTTCAACTTAATTAGTTGAACTGGCAACTGTGGTAATAATTAACAACTAAACATAGCTTTATAGAAAATAAGTTCGCAGTAAAATTTCGTCATACTCAAACTAAGTTACGGCCTATTTTTAACCTAACTAGTTGAGTTAAATAGATGATGTTTACAATTTAACACTTTAAGGCACGAAGAATGTTGATGAAGGCCGTTGCGGGCTAGAAAGTTAACTCCATTCATGCAGGTGTCAAATAACTTTTTTCTAATTGTTTTTTCTGTTAATTAAAGTAAATTATCACAAATAAAATTATAATTTTTCTGTTAATATGGAAAAATATTCATGATCTTTAACCGAACTAACCAACAACTCACATGTAGATCAACAATAAAAATTCACCAAAATTTTTTTTCTCAATAATTTAAACGGCAAAAACAAAATCAACAAAAAAATAATCCAGCTATTTTTTTTTTTTTACTGAAAATGGTTCTGAGTGGATTGATTAAAAGATCGTTTAAAGATTTCAAAACTTTTGAGTTTGCAAATAGGCAAGTCACTGGCACTCGAACCAACGAGCATTCAGATAAACCTGTTAAATTTTGTAATCTGGAAAAATCTGTTAATAGTGCTGCTTTTAAGGGTTAATTTTCAATATAAATATTTTTTTTTTTTATTTATTAATTAATAATCATATAATTACAAAATATATACTATTACTTAAATAAAAATCTTCGAGCTCGAGGTCTAGTTTTTTATAATAATCAATTTATTTTTCAATATTTCGACATTCTTCGAATGTCATCTTCTGGAAAATATTTAATTTTTACATAAAAAATGTGAGAGAAAATGAAAAACAGTTAATTTGGGCAGTCATTTAAAAAAATAACAAACCAAAAATACTGTTCTTCAGTAACAGTTGCTTTGAGTAGTTATTTTAGTATTTTAAAAACAACTACCAAACAAGTAATTTTGCAGTAAACAGGTAATGTTTGTTAGTTTTTATTTTTTAAACAAAAGATTATGTCAAGTTATTAAAAACTCTCGTTTAGTTTATATTTGTTATTATTGATATGTTCATAGTTTGCAAATAATAAATAGAAAATATCACTGTATCTCAAATGCATAAAAACGTCATAACTGGAATACCGTTTGGAATTTTGACTTTTAATTTTGAATAGGATGTAGGAAATACAAAGTTTCTAATTAAACGAAAAAAATGTTCTTTTTATTAAAAAATGTTTTTAAAATACCGAAAAAGTAACTGTTAAAACAGTAGTTTTTACAACTTATGTAGTCGTTGCATTTTCATTGTATTGCTGCTGGCTTTTATACATTTAAGGTTAGTTATTTTTGACCGCTTCGATAGTCGTTTTTACTACCATTGTAAATAGTTGTTTTATCAATAGTTACAAATTATTATATGGTTAGTCATTTTTATAACAATTACAGTCATCGCCTTTTTGACTACATTTGTAGTCATTTTAACTTAATTTCCTGAGTGTATGTTTTATATATTGGGAATACGACTTTCTGAGTTGTCGCTTAAACATTCTTCATACATTTTTTGACCAGTTTTTTTTTATATAAATAATAGTTTTGAGATTTTTCTGGAATCAAACAAATAAATATAACAATAAAAATGTTTAAAAAAACTTACTTAAACATGCATTTCATTATTTTTTGCAGCTATTTGCGAAGTTGCCAAAATAACTACGCAAAACAAGTGCTACTAGTTAGTTATATTAATGGCAGTCGAAAATAGTTATTTTACATTTCCCAATAGTAAAATGACTACAATTACTGTTAAAATTACTGTTACCGTTTACTACGCGAATGACTGACATGTAGTTACGGGAAGAATTTTCCGAGTGTAATAATTAGAAAATTTCATTGTATCTCCAATACAATATAGAAAATACAACCTATTATTGTAATTAAAAATATTTTTAAAATGCCGAAAAAATAATGTTAAATACAGTAGTTTTTACCAATTTTTACAGTTGTTCCAATTGTCAGTTGTTTTTACGACAATGTTATTTGTTTTAACTACATTTGTTAGTTGTTTAACAACTACATTTTTAGTTATTTTAACGGTAATTACCTTTGTCGCCTTTTTAATTGACTATCTTTTCAGTAGATTCTACTGTAAAACCTTTTTGAGAGCATTTTTAAAAATTTACAAAATTAATTAAAAAAAAAAAAAAAACACGAAGAAGAGTCTGCAACTTTTAAACTTTTAATTGTGTATAAAAAATAAATTGAAAATTAAACAAAATTGATTTTCGTACAAAATGTTTTTAGTTTGATAAACAAATTAACAATTTCAATCTAAAAAAATTGGTGAAATATATTTTTGTGGGAAAAATGGTACTAAAAAAAATAAAATTATTTTGAAAAAGTGCAATTTAACACATTATTTTATAAAAGTGCTAGAGCACAAAAAGTGCTAGTTCTAGCAACTAAAATGTTAATAAAAGAGCTAGATCTAGCATCTTAAATGTTAAAATGACAAGCCTGGACCGGTATTATAAATTTCAAATGAAGTGAATCGGTAATAATTAATAGTCGGTAAAGGTATTTCAGATAATAAGGTTAGCAATCCGATTTATTTACTTATGATCCAAAAATTCAAAAAGTCATTTTGTAAAACAGAAAAAAAAAAATATAAAATAATTTATTAACATTACTTTATCCATCATTCCTAAATATATATTTTTTTTAACGTTTTCAAAACCTTTTCTTATTTAACCACATACATCCGAATATCCTTTTTTGAAGCCATCCGAAATAAAAATGGCATTTTATATCTCAAAAGTAGATGATAATGGTAATGAAATCGAGATACGTCACTCGGCGCGTAGTTTGACCTCATCGATAAAGAGTAAATTAAATCGCATAAACGTGAGTGCACGAAGCTGTGACACGAGGCCCAGTGTAAGGTAAGACAGAGTGTGGGTTATTAGATGTCTTGAGAAGAAAACTTAATTACTACATTCTTTAGATATGTAAATTCGGCGGCTTATATAGAAAACAATTTTGACTCAATAGATATAACATCCCGTGAGAATAACAAGAGTTTAGCCATGTCACAAAGTCAATGTGATATTGTACCACCATTGGATTTAGAATCGGAGGATAATTATCCTGCTACTAATCGTGATTATACATTTTCTTATCGCCAACATTATGAGCCAGCAAAAATTGTAATTGAACCGGATAATGCCTATAAAACTTGGCTGTCAGCTAAAAGGTAGGCGTAATTTTAAAGATTTCTTTTGATTGCCCTCTTTCTCTCTCTCTCTCTTCAGAAAACTTATATCTGATGAAGCTGCTCGCCGTAAAAAAGCTGAAGAGCAAAAACGTATGGAAATAGAGGAACGCAAACGTTTGTCCAAAGAAAAATATGAAAAATGGCTAGAGAATAAAACTCGCCAACAACAGCAACAATCTTCACAATCTTGTTTGAGTCAACAATCTACAATATCTTCAAATTCCAGTATTAAAACTTTAAATACTTCGGAGGTTTCAGAAAAACTTCATACGCGTTTTCCCATCTCCGATAAACTCGCTCAAGCTCGCCTAGAAGAATGGGAGCGTACTAAACGTTTGAAAGAAGAACGTCGTCGCCTGCTTAAACGTCAGGAAGAGCAACGTCGTCAACAGCTAGAAGAACAACGACGTCAAATGGCTGCTGAAGCATGGGAAAAGTGGTTGGCTGATGCTGCAAAAAAACCAAAACCAGTACCTTTAAATCGTGGCATATATACTTTGTGTGGTACTGTATCAGATATATTTGTTAATCCCAATGAATGGCAACCGATTATAGCAGACAAAGAAGAAAATTAAAATTCTCTAAGAGACATGCCCTTTTTCTCATTTTATGGATGTAATGAAATGTATTCTTCAAATATATATAAAATAATTAAACAGACTTCATAATTTTCGTAAGTTTTCTGTTAAAAGCATGGTTTGGATGGATGATTCGATTCGATGCGTTTATCGGTTTATTCTTTTATTTCGCTATTTTCTTTTATTTCGGCAACACTATTTTAGGGTTATCTATATTTCAGATATTTCGGTAACGGTTTTTTTAGAGATTACGGTATTTTAATTATTTTGGTAACGTTATTTTAACGGTAACAGTATTTTACTTATTTCGGCTATTATTTTTTCTCGTCAGATTATTTCGATAATGGTATTTTAAGGAGTACGCTATTTCTATTATATTGGTAACGGTATTTTAGGGATATTGGTATTTTAGTTATATCGGTAACGGTATTTTAGGGATAATGGTATTTCATGTTTTTTCGGTAACAGCATTTTAGGGATAACAATAGCGATGAACGATCCAGTTATTTTTCAGTAACGCCGTTCTAAGTGAACGTGATTTTAAAAATCACAGTTTTTTACACAGCGACCGCGATCACGGTTTTTTAAACAAGAAAATATAAGCAATTCGAAAGAAGGCGTCGTTTTTCTAAAATATTAAACAACATTTGTGACAAGATTTTGGGGAGGGAAATTAGAGTAGTTTTTATTAAATTTGCTAATTTCCTTTACACTTTTGCATTGAAATATTTAATTTTGGGGCGGAAAATGTCACATTTTCCCTGCTCATGGGTTCACGCCTGGTAAACATGATAGAAAGAGACATTTGATGTATTAATACACTCAAAAAAAAAAGTTTGTAAAGTTAGCAAAAAATTTTGCTGAGTCAGCAAAATTTTAGTCAGGAGGATGCTTCCAAAAAAGTTGCTAATGTCAGCAAAATCTTTTGCTGAAAATCAGCGAGCTGATTTTTAGCAACAAAATTTGTAGATTCAGCAAAAGTTTTGCTAACACTTAGTAGATTAGAAATACAAAAGCCTTGCTAAAAATTAATAAATTTTTTGCTAAATTTTAGTAGACTGAAAAAAACGCAAAAAATTTGTAGAAAAATTGTAATTTAGTTAATTTATTTGCTGAAAATCATAAAACATATTTTTGTGATTCTTTTAAAAATAGTTTACTATAAAAACGAAATATAAAAATTTTCATTTTTCCACATTGACGACATGAGTTAATTTAATATAATATATATAACATAACAAAAATTGTCTTTCAATTACTTACATCAATGGTTGTCTAAATGATGCTATCGCAACTGCCGAAGATAATTATAGAAACGATAAAATAAACAAAAACAAACGAAACGAAAAAGCAACCCTATTTGCAATAAGAAAAAGGAACCATAAAAATTTACCTAAGATGTGTGTCTTTGTCTTTCACTTTACTCTGTCTACATTTCTGTATATGTTTGTTTGCAATTTGACCACACATATAAACATTTAGTTTAAATAAATAAATATTTTATTTTGTCTTTTATTTAATTAATAGACAATTATTTTCACAAGCCGGTGACAATGCAAAATTTAAGTTATTTTAATCCTCAATTTTGTTTTATGTATGAAAAACAGATACAAAAGTCTTCCATGGTTGATTTTTTTATATGTCATATTAGAGTTGTACTTTTTAGTATCATTTTCCTCTTCTCTACTACATCTTGATATGCCGCGACATCTACTTCATTCTGCGTATATCTTTCAATCTGGTTGTCGTCCACACTGTTAATGTGCTTATCAGCACAATTTTTTTTTAGCAAAATTAATTAGTAAAAGATTAGTATATTAGTAAAGCATTAGTATAAAACAGTTAAGTGCTGAATAAGTATAACAAAAATTTTAGCTGAAAACACGATTTAGCAAAAAATTTTGCTAAAAAATAGTATACCTGATTTACAAGACGTTTTACTAACTTATTTTTTTGAGTGTACATCTTGATATGCCGCGACATCTACTTCATTCTGCGTATATCTTTCAATCTGGTTGTCGTCCACACTATTAATGTGCTTATCAGCACAATTTTTTTTTAGCAAAATTAATTAGTAAAACATTAGTATATTAGTAAAGCATTAGTATAAAACAGTTAAGTGCTGAATAAGTATAACAAAAATTTTAGCTGAAAACACGATTTTAGCAAAACATTTTGCTAAAAAATAGTATACCTGATTTACAAGACGTTTTACTAACTTTTCTACTAACCTATTTTTTTGAGTGTATATACAATTATGTATTCAAGAACGAATAGTGCTAAAATATTGAAAGAGCAACACTGATAGTAACTGCTACTTGAGAAATTCGATCACTACTGTTACCAGTGATTTTTCAATCGCGGTGATTAAATCACCGTAATTAAAATATCGCTCATTTCTAATAACTAAAGTCAGTTGAAGGGCTTTTAAAACGATAACGGTATTCTAGCGGTATTGCCTGTCATCACCGGATAAAAGATAGAGGGGAATAATCGAATTCTCAAAAAAAAAAACAAAAAAAAAAAAAAAAATTGACAAAATTAAAACTTTTATCAAAACTAAAAAAATCGTGAAAAAATGCACAAAATTTAAAAAAATCGTCTAATATTTAAAAAAAAATCTGTAATACTAAAAAAACAGCGAAATTGAAAAAATGCCGAAATAAAATATCGCCAAAATTAAAAAAATCGTTAAAATTTAATAATATCCCAATAAAAAAAAATTAAAAAAACGACATTTTTAAAAATTTAAGTAAAGTTAAAGTCAACCAAAATTAAAAAAAAAGCCAAAATTAAGTCGTCAAAATAAAAATTTTGAAAAACTGCTACAGGCGATGTTCCATTAAAATGCTCTTTTCCTTTTGACATGATTTTTTTTTGTTCGAGAAAAACGCGATCTTAATATCTAGCCAATAAAGTCGAAATTTAAGATCAGCATTGGTGTTGAGTTTTAACCAGGGACCGTAATCATTATGAGTTTTATAATAAAAATTACACAATAATGATTATGTTATGAGTTTTAATGATTTTCTTCAATGGTAATGATTATTTTTGAGTAATAATAAAAAAATCAGCAATAATCATTATTTTTGAGCAAAAAAAATAAAACTCAAAAATAATCATTATTTATGATTTTTATTTTTTTCGCTCAAAATAAAACTCACTTTCATGTAGGTGTAAATATATATACATATTAGGGTGGGGCGATTAGTATGGAAGGAAAAAAATCTTAATGGGCGCTTCGCGTTTCTGATTCTTGGGATTGTACTGAGCAAAAAAGTCCACTAAAACATACGTCTACGGTGAAAATCGAGCTTCCAAATTTTGAATTTACGACAAAAAAGCCCTATTTTGAAATTAATAATTAACCCCTTAAACCGCACCCACAAATATGATTGATGCATTAATGTGCTAGAGAATCTTCCAAAGAAGACATTGATACCATAATCTTGGATAAGCTCCTCCTCCTTTCTGAGATATGTCCATCCCACACATTGTTACTTTCACAAAATACGGCAAAAAAAAGCCCTATTTTGAAATTAAAAATTAACCCCTTAAACCTCACCCACAAATGTGACGGATGCATTAATCTGCTAGAGAATCTTCCTAAGAAGAGATTGATACCATAATCTTCGATAAGCTCCTCCTAATTCCTGAGATATGTCAATCCCACACATTGAAAGTGAGTTTTATTTTGAGCGAAAAAAATAAAAATCATAAATTATGATTATTTTTGAGTTTTATTTTTTTTGCTCAAAAATAATGATTATGGCTGATTTTTTTTATTATTACTCAAAAATAATCATTACCATTGAAGAAAACTTTAAAAATCAAAAATTTAAAAATCATGACGGATATGCAAAGATTGTCAAAAAATAATAATAATGGTGCAATAAATTTTTTTTCATGTCTCTTCTAAGTGATTGATTTTTTGATTCAAAAAAACGAGCAATAATCATTATTTACGGTCCCTGGTTTTAACCAATGCACGATTTTAAAATGTGGCCCAAACTAAAAAAAAAATTGTTTTGAGGCACCACATTAAAATAATTGTTTTTTTTTGTGCTGAAATAGTTTTGTGAATCAAATATGTACCTCAAGTAAGAATACAGTGATTGCCTTTATTACATTTCAACAGAAAGGATTGCAATGATTGATTGCATTTTAAAAACGTTATATGTATGTAAAGTAATTTTGTGAAAAATTGTACCATAGATGGAAAAATAAAGTATGCCATTGAAATCAGCACGTCTGAACTATGTAGTATAGGTGGTCATAACGTTAATAATTTTTAAAAGTTCTCATTTTGTCCTCTTGTCTTATTCATTTAATACACTCAAAATTATTCAGATATTGAATTCAGACTTTATCGAATATCATTAACCCATTTTAGAAAAGAATCAAATATGACCCAAGAATTTGATAAAAATTTAAAAATGTGTTTTTTATTAGTTAATTTTAAAGATTTTTTAAAATGCCTACTTTGGAGATGTCGATTGCTATTTTTATAATAGTTGCCATTAAAGAAAAAAAAATTATAAATAATAATTCGTCTTTGTGTGCGTAATGGAGCGACACCTTTCTGGGGCATTTTATAAAAATTGATTATTTTGTAAAAATTTAACAAATTTTGAATAAAAATATCACATAAATTTGACTACACTATAATTATATTTACTTTTATTTAAAAAAACCTTTAACCCTTAGTCGCCCGGGGACAAAAAAAAAAACTCATAAAACATTTTTTATATTATGACTACAAGATTTCAAAACTTTTTAATTGATCAAAACAAATTTAAACTTAATAAAAATAATTTTATACAAAAAATAAAAATATATACAGGGTTAATGTATACAAATTTTATACAAAAAATGAAAATAATACAGTTTTATTGTTCCCACTTTTCACAAAAACAGAGCCACCGGTAAAATTTACAGAATGACTACTTTCAGATTTTGATTAAATATGGATGTGTGATAGATAAAGCGTACTAAACTAGCGACTAAGCACAATTCTTAATCCTATCAATCTTACTAATCAGGGTTAAAGAGGTGGGTTCAAAAATGGCTACCGTTTCATTGTTTTTTTTTTGTTATACCGAAAAAATAACTGTTAAAAAACAGTAGTTTTTCACAATTTTAACAGTTGTTTCAAAACTTTTGTAGTAAAAATTGTCAGATATTTTTACGAATTTGTTAGTTATATCACTGCATTTGTTAGTAGTTTTGCAACAGTTAAAAAATAACTAAATTTTAAGTTATTTTAATTGTAATTACCTTTGTCACCTTTTTAACTGAACTTACAGTTGTTTTAGCCATGGTTTAATTAGACAAGATTTGTTACGTGACTGTTTTCGGTTATTCTTTGACAAAATACAAAACAATAATATTTACGAATTTACAAAACGTAATAAGAAAATAACATTCGGCATAAACGACACATTTTCACACTAAAATATTTTTGTTTGTAAAATGTATAAGAGTTTTGAATATTATTATATTATTGTATTAGAGTTTTGAATATATTTGAATATTTTATTGCAAGATTTTAAATTATATTTTAATTTAAAAGGTTATATGTAATCTTCAATGACAGGATATTTAGTAAGATTAAGTGAATCAAATGGAGTATTGAATATTAAGGTCGACCATGTCCATGTTTCTCTATTTTAAAATGCTATTGTTCAGAGAAAAGTCACAAGCGACAGTACTTGATAATTGTTCTATGTTTATAACTGTAATTTTCAGAAGGTTCTACTGTCAAACTTTTTTGAGTGTTTATTTGTTTATTGTTTTTCTTGGTGCCATTTTGGATCCTCCCTACGATAAGGAATTGCACTTGTTCGTTAGTTAAGTACCCGTTATCACAAATCCACATTAAAGAAAATCTGCAATAAATAATTCTGTAAATTTCTTAGTGGGTCTTTTTTGGTCAAAAGTGAAATTAAATTATTAACAGAATTATTTTTATCAAGTGGAAATTATTTTTTGATAAATTTAAAGGTATGTAGTCATAAATTACGTTACATTGGCTTTTTCTGTCCCTAGGTCACTAAGGGGAAAAGATTTTTTTAAATCAAAGTAAGGACAATGATTACAATTTAAGTGATATTGTCCGAAAATTATGAAAAATGTTATTCTGTAAATTTCATTGTGGGTCTTTTTTGGCTAAAAGTGTAAAAATTAACCCTGTATGGGTCAAGTTAATTAATTTCGAGGCTTTACAATCTTGTATTCATAATTAAAATTAATATTCCTGGGTACTTTTTGTGCCCAGCCCACTAAGGTTTAAACATTTTTTAGATTAAAGTAAAGATAATTAAATGTTTTACTTTTAAATTTTAAAAAATTAAAACCAAAAGTTTATTTTTCGATCTTTTATCATAAATTATGATGTGAGCAAGATTATTCAAGTTCAAGATCATTTGTTTTTTGTTAAACAAAAAACCGTGCAATATTGATTTATTTCTCAAATGATCTTGAACTCGAATAATCTTGCACACATCATAATTTATGATAAAAGATCGAAAAATAAACTTTTGGTTTTAATTTTTTAAAATTTAAAAGTAAAACATTTAAAAATAGCAGAGTACGGCAAAACTGATTTATGGTCCTAATACTATAGTCAGAAAGTATTGTTGTTTATTTCATAAACAATAAAAACACAGTGTATTATGACTAGAGATTCTAGCCTATACACGAACAATGTTTATATTATTAGCTAAAAATATTTTATTTTTGATTTGAATTGAATTAGTTCAATTAGTTCAATTCGTCCAATTTTGTTTTTTACTTCTCATCGGGTAAATAAAATAATACGGGTAAAGCGTTGATCTTTTTCCGTCAAAATTTGGGTAGAATATTCTAGCCCTTCTACATTGGTTCTCTGATGATTTTCGGTGACGCGAAATGAAACATGTAAGGACCTGATAAAGTCTGCTATAAGTTAGCGGGCAAAAACTTTTTTGAGTAATAAATAAATATTGCACGGTTTTTTGTTTAACAAAAAACAAATGATCTTGAACTTGAATAATCTTGCTCACATCATAATAGTAAAGATAATTATTATCGAATTAAATTTAAATGATATTTTTCTGAAAATTATGCAAATTCCAAAAAGGAAAAAATTTAAATTTTAAAAATTTCGAATTTTGGAAATTTTTAATAAAAATATGTATATTTTTTTCAATAATATATGTATACTTTTTTAAAAATTAAGATTTCTTGCATTTGAAACTAAAGGGTCCGCCATCTAACGTTTTTTTTTCAACTAGTGCTTATTTGTTGAATGGTAACACTTAGCTCATGTCTGATTTGATAGAAAATTAGTTTTATCCTTCCGCTGAACGAATATGGTCCGTATGTTCGTTATCTTGTGAAAAAAGTGAATGAAACTGGCATCCTCATCGATAAACCAAAGCGTGAAAAGCCAAAAACAGTGCGTACACCCGAGAATATTGCTGCTGTGATAGAAAGTGTGCGTGAAGCGCCATCAACATCAATTCACCGTCGTTCTCAACAATTTAACATTTCGGAGATATCATTGAGACGAATTTTGCATAAAGACCTTGGTATGACGCAATACAAAGTCCAATTGGTTCTGGAATAATAAAAAAAAAAAGTTATTTGGCGGACCCTTTATATGCAATAAAACTAATGGGTGCGTTGATCCAATGGCGATTTATTCCCCTTCTGACCCACACATTTGTGCACGTTTTTGTTTAACTTATTTTTGAAAAGATGGTTTTTGCCAACGTTTTATTAAACTCTAAAATATATCTTAATACTAACTACTCTAAAATTTTAGTTTCTTTGAAATGGATGAACTTGCATTGCCGATTTAATGTTTGTCTTTATGGCCGAAGGTGCTTTACCCAATTGATTGACACCACCTGGACTGACGGAACTCATAGGTGCTGGTGGTCGTATAGCTGGTGGTACCATCATACTACCAGGACCACCACCTGGTACCGACATAGGCATACCCAATTTTAAACCTTTACCCATACCCACAGCTGCTACCAGAGCATGAGTATCAGCCATACTACTAGTTTGTTGTATACCAGCCCTAGATGAAGAATCCATTTCCCAATCTTCACGTTGTTACTTACAATCTCCAGGACATGTGTCACTACTTTATTAAATTGGGCCACTTGCTTGGCAGCTGTTTCGTTGAGAAGATTGGCAGCTTTTTGTTCATTTTGTAGCATTTTTTGTTCGGCCAAAGGATCAGGTTTCGTACGCAAATAATCGGGTACTATATCATGAGAGAAAACTGGTACTCTACCTTGTGTAAGATTCATTAGTTGTTCATCACGATCTAAGGCAACCATTAAAGGCAAGACGGTACGATTTCGTAGCGGTGGACACATTTCTTTGGATAATATCTTTGAAAGGCCAGTAAGCTATAGAAAATGTTATAAAAATGTTTTAAGCAGTTATTTTTAACTTATTTTTAATAAAACATTTCTTACATGACTTGATATTAGTGCAAAATTATCTAAAAATTGTGGCCAACTTATGGTTTCATATTCTGTTTCCAATTTGTGTATCATAGCTCCTATGGAAATTTTTAAATCATTTAAACGATTTAGTACCGCATCTAGTGTCATATCTAATTGTTTTTCTTCGCGCGACATTTTGTTATATTCAATTATTTCACTTTTATTAAACAATACACAAATAGTACAACTTTTTACTAAAAATCAACAATTTTTTTTTTGAAATGTCAAAAGAATGTTTTTTTGAACAGCTGTTTTGTAGTACAACATATGTTAGTTACGAAGTTGCCATATTGTTTTTAATATATATTGTGGTTTTTGTCTAAGTTCAACGATTTCTACATTGCCTCATCTTTTCGTGAATATTCGAAATTAAGCAATAGGGCCGTTTGCGGTCGATATTAAAAAAAGAAGGTTCTTCATGTAAAATGTTAAACAGATGTTCCTTTTTTGACCCAGTCCATTTAAAGACGTAATTTTTTTTTTTGTACTGGAAAATGATAATTAAGTGATTTAAAAACCTTAACATTATTCCACATCTTGACTACAAATAATCATGAATAAAAAAGTGATGAAAAATTGTTATCCAGAGTTGCTAATAATTATTTGAAAAAATAAATTTTTGACTTTTTTAATGGAACTTTTTTCAAAAATTATTTAAAATTTTAAAAAAGCCTAATCTGTTATATTTGTGATTGTTGTGTTGATGCCAAAATACAATTTTTGCAAATCTGACCGATCGAACAATGAAAAATTCAAATACACAAAGTCTGAAATATTTCAAATTTTATTCCGCTTTCCTTCAAAATATGAATAATGAAAGGTTTATATCAAAATACTACTAAACTTACAAAAATTATATCGTCAGGGTTGCCATAAAGCAATTTAAAAAAATGGTCAAAAACTACGATTTTTTTTGTAAAAAAAATTTTAAAACTCCGTTAGTTAAAAAAAAACATTTCATATATATTTGAATAGAGATTTGTTAAAAAAAATTAGACAAAATTTAAATTTTTGATATATCTTCCGTCTAGGATTTATATGCTGTCAAAGTTTCAGTTAACTCATTAATTAACACGTCATAGATCCGCTGGACATCTTTCAACCAAAATTTGCAGATAAATAGAACCATACACTCAGAATACTCTTACAGTCACTACATGTAGGTCAATCTGGTAGTAAACAGTAGTAGTCATTCTGGTAGTAGACTATTTTATACTACGTTCGTATTGAGCCCAAATACGTATTTTCGATTTTTTCAAGTTTTCGCGGTTCTGCTTGTAGCGAATTTGACGAGGATGTCTTGGATCTCTCAAATATTTGCGGTCGCCATCAGGGCCGTCCAAATTAAACTTTTTCTCATCATATTTAGCATTTGGTGACGAGAAAAAATTTATTTTTGGCCGGCCCTGATGCCACCACAAATATTGGAGAAATCCAAGACATCCTCGGGAAATGCGCTACAATCAAAACGGATATGGTCTGCATTTGGATCACGAGTAAAGTCCTTAATATGCTTCGCCCCTACTAAAATGAATACGAATACATATTCTGACTTGTTGGAGAACAATATAATAGGCATTGATGCCGAACTATATGGATATAACTGGACGTTTAAACAAGGCAACGCTCCGATCCATGTCGCTCGTTCCACAAAATATATTTTTAATGAGCACAAAATATCAGTATTTGAATGGCCAGGCATAAGTCCGGAACTAAGACCCATTGAATACCTCTGGAGCATACTTTCCGCCAAAGTCTTTTAAAAGTCAAAGCTATACACTCAAATATGAAAAAAAAATATTATATATCCTCTTTTAAGTCAAATAGGGATTAAAATATGTTGATATGATTACAAAATGATTACATTTTTATGCAAAAACCGTAAAAAATACATAATTCACTGAATATCACATGTGTATACACTCTGTTTAAGCGCAGAGTGTAAACAGCCCCTGTTACTGTGCAGCTGTTTCTATGTTATTGTAAGTTTCTTTTGATATTTTATTCTTGGCGCTTGCCTAACTTTTTATAAGTGTTATGTTCTCACTTACTCAGTAAAACCCATAGCGTACGGTACGTACCCAAACTCAAAATAAAGCCCATTGTATACTTTGAATTTGAAAACTAATTTGTTATTATCTTTTCTCGAATTTTCCGAGAAATATTTCAAGGAAACATTTTTTGGTCCTTCGAACCGGATAGAAAACCACCCCGATCCTTGAAATATTTCAGAGGAAATATTTCTTTTTAGAACCCCCCAACTGTTTGGTTTTTTATTTGGACGGACAAATCCAATTCAACCCCCAAGAACTCATAAGTATAAAAACCCTTTACATCAACCCAATAAAGGAAAAAGGTACGTGTTTTTTGAATTTTTGTTTAAAGTGAAAACAGTGCAGTGTAACAATATAAAAGTGATCGGTTTTAAATATATATATAAAAAAGAAAAGAAAAAGAAGCCAACAATACCAGTGAAAAAATACACTAACAAAAACCCGTGTAAAAAAAACCCAATTTTTTTTTTAAGTTACCACAACATCCGTTAGTTTCTAAAACAAAAAAAATCATTTTTTTCTCTATATTTTTTTTTTGCATTTTTATTCTTTTCGTGTGTTGTTTGTTATTTACAGAAATTTTTTTTTCCTTAAAGTGCTTTTTTTTGTTTAACACAAGTTTTTATTTCTCTGTTAACCCCCACTGTTAAGTAAAGCTTTGCAGTTTGAAAGCCACTGTTAGTGACATTTTACCCAGCAGTGCTTTTTAGACCAAACACAGTACAAAGAGAAATAGAAAAAAAAAGGAAAATAAATTAACTCGTTAGTTTTTGTAAACAACAAAAAAGACAGACACTCGGCATAATATACTTGTGATTTTTTTTTGTGAAGTATTTAATACAAATTAAATTCGTATTAAACTAAATAAAATTAGTGACTTTGTCGGTATAAAGTGTGTAAAATTAAATTTAATAAAATAAAGTGCTTTTGCCGCTAGTTATTTATTACCCAGTGTATTTTTGTTGGTTTGTTTTTTATATATTTCATTTTTTTTTATATATTGTTACACACATACATCAGTGTTGTAAAGTTTGATTTTAACGAATAAACCGGTTATTCTTGTTATTCGTGGGAAAGTGTTAATATTTTACCCATTTTTTTTTTTTTTACCAATAATTCAGAGTGAATTAATTATTCGGTACATTTTTATCGAATAATTTTTTATCCCGTGGATTTTGAGAAATATTTTAAACCTTTTTCGGAAATTAAAATTATTCGTCCAACCCTAAATTGAATAACCGTGTTTCTATAGTGTGCAATACTGGTGTATTTTGTCTTGTATACCCTTTTTTACTGTCGGAAGTGCCTTTACACTGTGGAAAATTGTTGTTCTAGTTTTCAAAACTGTAATTTTGGAGTGAAATTATAGATTAAACCCGGTTTTTTGGGAAATTTATCCGAATAAAACGGAACAACAAGTGTAAAATCACTTTCTATATTAAAATTTTTTTTTTTTTTTTTTTTTTTTCTCTTTTAAGATTTGTACCGAAATTTTTCGATTTTTTTTTGAAAATTTATCACCATTTCTATCTCTTTTTGGAGTTTGAACGCAATTTCTTAGAAATTTACCACGATTTTTTCTCTTTTTTTGAGATTTTTTACCCCAAGTTTTCGAATTTGTGTGAAAATTTTTTCACAATTTTTTGTCTCTTGAGCTTTTAACCCAATTTTTTAGAAAATTACCCCGATTTTTTTTCCTTTTGAAAGTTTCAACTCGAACTTTAACCATTTGTTTATTCGACACTGAATTGTTTTTTGAGGATTTTATTAAAACTTTCGTGTTTTTTATAAAATCAAATAAGTTTTTACCCGGTTCTTAATTTTTTTTGCCTACACTTGAAAATATATCCCCGATAATGACTGATTTATCAGATCTCGTGAGAACTTCCGACCGCTTGGTTGAATTCGAGACTTTTCTTACCTCTATGCCCCAGGAAAATCAGACAATCGCTTCACTCAGTGTCCATGAAAAGGAACTGAATCGTTTATGGGAGTCGGTTAGAGCATCTTACGATTCTTTAAAAATGGAATCGGAAACGAATAAAAAGATGCTAAAGGAAATAAAACAGAGGTATATGTCTTCGTACACGACCTATACCCGAGGTATTTCATTTGTTTCCGACCTGGTAGAGCGTTTAAAGGCGGAAAAGGAGAGGGACATTATCCCGCTTCCCCTTCCCGCTTCTTCTATTAGTCTGCCCCCGTGTAAAATTAAACCCTTTGATGGCACTTATACGATGTGGCCCACGTTTCGCGATTTGTTTACCGCGATGTACATAAACAGACCCATAAGCCCAGTGGAGAAATTGCTTCATCTAAGGGGGTTGGTGAATGAAGAAGTTCACAGGGTCATTAGTAAGTGCCCCTTAACCAACGAGGGTTTCGACCTTGCTTGGAAGAACTTGGTCGACACTTATGAAAATAAGAGGAGCCTACTAAACGCTCAAATGGGCATTCTTTTGAACATTCCCCCAATTCACCAGGAAACTGGCCCTAATATAAAGACTTTGCAGCGTACCATAAACGACGTTATCGCGAATATTGAACTCTTGAAAATTACCCCTGAAATGTTTTACCACGTGATATTGGTGTATATTTGCTCCATTAAATTACCCGTTAACACTTTGACTCTGTGGCAGGAGTCGGTTAAACGAAATCCCGATTTACCCCAATGGGACGAAATGGATAAATTTTTGTCCTCCCGATATCAGACCCTTGAATCTGTTACGGATATCAGGCGTTCACAGAATGGGCCTATTCAGAATCAGGCTCGGAGTGTTACCCAAAACCAGCCTGCTAGGCATCCGAACGTTAACCCGAGTAACTCGGGGAAACCTTTGAATAATTCAAGGAATGTTAACAGTTTTGTGACGAAGACAAATGCGAATCAGTCGGTAGGTCTTTGTGCTCTTTGTCAGAAACCGCACCCATTGAGACTGTGCCCATCTTTTTTGGGCATGAACGGCGACGAGAGAATGTTAACAGTAAGGCGACTTAAATGTTGTACCAACTGTTTGGCGATCTCTCATGAGTTTAAAAACTGTAGGAGCAACCATGTCTGTTTTTTGTGTAGGCAGAAACATCATTCCCTTTTGCATAGAGATGGTTCTCGCCCAAATGCTGGTACTAGTGTACCACAAACTGCACCCGCTGTGAACTCTGGAAGCTCTTCGGTCCCGGCTGTTGGACAACCCCCGCTTAATGTTAACCCCTCAACGTCAGCGGCTGCTCGTCAGTTGCAAACCTTTGCCACACATCTTCAGGCAGGTCCCTATGCAACGGTATTGCTGGGGTCAACTGTTTGTGAAGTTTGTGTCGATGATATTAGGTGTTCAGCCAGAGCCCTAATTGACCCGTGCTCTCAGGGGACTTTCATTTCCAGGAGATTGCAGAGAAAACTAGCAATTCCAACATTTTCGGCACCCCCCATGGGAATTTCTGGCATGGGTGATTGTTCGGTTGGTAGTTCATCGGATATGTGCTATGTAACGGTAGGGTCCTCTATTGACCCTGATTTCAGTTTTCGCACTGCAGCTTATGTAGTGGAAAGAGTAGCCGGTCGGCTGCCATCGTGTTCGCTCTCGGATATCGTGACCTCTAATTTCCCCGAAATTTCAATGACTGATGTCAAGTGTACCCGTATGGACCTTCTTTTGGGAGGTGATGTTTATATTTATTTATTTTTTTGTAAAAAACGATAAAATTTGATTACCGCAAAGTCTATAGATTTAAATTAAGAAAAACAAAATAATGTTTTATGTTAAGCCACCTTATTTGACTTTGCTAATTATTTATTCAATATTTCAATTTAAAAAATAATGAAAATTATTTCGGATGCATTTCGACTTATGTCATCCTCAGCGAGTACATTTAAACTAAAAACTCAAAACAATATTCGTATAAATTTGTTAAAAATAGTTTGACAAACAAAAAGACAAAAAATGAAAATAATATATAAATTAAAGTTTTTACGGTTTATTTTGAAATAGTTCGATTGTTTTGAATAGAGGTGAGCGTATCGGTGCTTCCATAGTGTTCATTGAAATGCTTCTATTCAAATATATGTAAATGCTCTCGTAGGCATCTAGTTTTTTAGGTTTATTTACTTGTTGTTTTAGTTTAACGTTATCGATATTCCATTGTGTGTGGTCATTCTCAAGTGCGTGTAGAGCGACCGCTGATTTTGTTGTTTGTCGTTTTTGTATATTTGTCAAATGTTCCTTATAGCGTATTTCGACATTTCTTTTTGTTTGGCCAATGTATTTTTCTCCACATACACAAGTTATTTCATAAATTCCAGATTTTTTCAAATTATCGGTTTTGTCTTTTAAACGTACAATAAAATTTTCGATTTTATTGTTGCTACTATGGACAATTTCAAATTTGTGTTTTTTAAACACTTTTTTGAGTTTGTTTGTCATCTCTGGAATGTAAGGGATAGTTATTCTTTGTACAGGTTCTTTATCTGGTAATAACGATGTTGTTTTTTGTTTTGAAAGTTGTTTTGAATGTAATTTAACTAAATTGTCAACCATTTGTTCTGAATAACCATTGACTATAGCTGCATATTTGATGTATTTTAGTTCATCCATGTAATTTTTTATGTTCAATGGTATTTTACATAAACGGTGAACCATACTATGAAATGCTGCTCGTTTGTGTGATATTGGACAATGTGAGTCAGAAGAAATATAACAAGGTTTGTTCGAAGGTTTTCTGTATATTGAAAATTCTATGTTACCAGTTGATGTTCGATGTATTCGTATATCTAAAAATGGTAATGAAAAATTTTCTTCTTTCTCGACGGTGAACTTGATTGTTTCATATCTTGTGTTCATGTGATTCAAAATTAATTGTTCACTATTTCTTTTTATCACTGCAGCGACATCATCTACATATCTAAACCAAATTCTTGGGAGAAAATTTTCTTCTTTTAATTTCATTTCAAAATGTGACATGAACAAATTTGCTAAGAAAGGGGATAGAGCATTTCCCATTGATGTTCCATTTTTTATTATGTAAAACTTACCATCAAATTGACAAATATTTTGATCCATGCATAGTTTTGTCAATTTTAACAGTAAATTTCTTTTCTTTTCACATGGTTCATGTTTATTAAGCCAATTGTCAAGGATTAATAATGTTTCTGGAATCGGTATGTTTGGAAATAAACTCACTACATCAAAGGACACAAACACTTCATCATCTGATAATTTTTCGTTTTTCATTTTGTCACAAAACTCGAAGCTGTTTTCAACAAATAAACCTTCTGGTTTTGGATAACGACTAAAAATATCGACTAAACATTTCGAGATGTTTTCTGATGGTGCATTGCAATTGGATACGATTGGTCGCATTTTTAAATTTGTTATGTCTTTATGAGTTTTCGGTAAACAATATAATTTTGGTAGAGATGGATTCGGAGTTGATAATTTCCATTTTGTTCTAGCGTCATAAACTGTTTCTATCTCTTTCATGACTAGGGTTGTAGCTCGTATCATTGAAGGTAAAGGATTTTTATTGATTAATTGATAATTGCACGTATTTATTGTTTCAATTACTTTCTCTTTATATTGTGCTTTGTCCGTGATAACGATGTCTCTTCCTTTGTCTGATTTCATATATAAACAATCTTTTTCTCTCAAAATATTTAAAGTTTTTTCAAATTTTATATTTTTCGGAGATTGATATATTTTAAATGAAGATTTTTTGATGACTGCTTTTGTTGCATCTCTAATTTCTTGTTTAATTGTTTCTTTGCAATATTTGATGCCAGTTTCAATATCTGCTATTAAATCAATTATTGGTGGAGATTTTGGTTTCGGTGAAAACTTTAAACCCTTTTGTAAAATTGACATTTCTTCAGTAGTGAAAGATTGACTTGATAAATTTGTAACAAAATTTACGGGTTCAATGACAGATTTTGTTTTGTGGAATTCTTTTTTCTCTCTGATGAACTTTTCATTCTTCAGTTTAATCAATTTTTTATTTAATTTTTCTTTCTTCAATACAAACCTGTTATCATTTGAGTCCAAGATATCTCGTAGTAAATTATCAAATTCTTTTTCTTTCATAAATTTTAATAAAAGAAAATGTAATCTGTACACTTTCTCTTCAATTTGACTGAGTTTGCTGTACAAGAATTTTATGCCCGAATTTTATTACCCGAGACCAAAATACATCCGGATTGTGACCTTGTCGCTCAAAAAAACCGTTTTTGGTTGGATAGTGACGGGAAAAGTGGTCCAGCCGGGGCCCATGCATTCGGTTGTATCGTTTTTCAACCAAGTTGACCTAGATTCACAACTGGCTCGTTTTTGGGAACTTGAAGAGGTTCCACAGGCAACACAGTTGTCTGAGGCCGAACAGTTTTGTGAGGAACTATACCGATCCACGACTTACAGAAATTCTGATGGTCGCTATGTTGTGTCACTCCCGTTCCGTCGAGACTTTCCAGGTGACTTGTCATTGGGAAATTCTCGGGGTAGTGCTCTGTCCCAGTTCATGAGAAATGAAACTCGCCTTTTAAAAAACCCAGAATTGAAATCAAAATATGATAGTGTAGTTGGCGAGTATTTTGAAATGGGACATATTCAAGCGGCGGGGCCCTCTGTCGCGGACTCGGAATCATATTATTTACCCCATCATGCCGTTTTTAAACCCGATAGCGTTACTACCAATCTGCGTGTAGTTTTTAACGCCTCTAACCCATCATCCAACGGCGTAAGTCTCAACAACTTATTATACCCCGGACCTGTATTACAGGCGGACCTAACAGTCTTAATTCTGCGTTGGAAACTTTATCGCTTTGTTTTTAATGCCGACATCGAAAAGATGTATCGGCAGATTTTAATTCACCCTGATCAAACCCCTTTTCAGCGGATTTTATTCCGTGAAAGTCCCGAAGTCGAAATACAGGATTATGAGTTAAATACGGTGACGTTCGGAGTGAATTGCGCTCCGTATCTTGCAATACGGACACTAATTCAATTGGCAGACGATTGCGAGGCTCAAAATCCTGCGGCGTCCGAAATTTTGAAAACCCAGATGTACGTCGATGATGTTCTAGCTGGCTCTCATGAGCTAGAAGATGATTTTAAAAGGCGAAATGAACTTATTGAGGTTCTAGGTTCGGCTGGTTTTGTACTGCGGAAATGGACCGCGAACCATATTCGTCTTTTAGAAGAGTTACCCTGCGAGAATCTGCTTGATGCAGACTTCTTGAAATTTTCGGATGCGAGTACGACTAAAACCCTGGGTCTGCGATGGAATGCTGTCAATGACAGCTTCTATTTTAAACTCGCTTCGCAGCCAGGGAGGGATGTTGTTACCAAACGTGCTGTCTTGTCAGAAATAGCTAAGCTATTTGACCCCGCCGGTTGGCTCTCTCCAAAAATTATTGTGGCAAAAATTATAATGCAACAAATTTGGAAAGACAAGACAGATTGGGATGACATACTTTTTTGGATGATTATCCAAACATTGAGAAAATTAATATTCCAAGATGGGTTAATTTTCACCCCGAACATGAAATCGAAATTCATGGATTTTGTGATGCTTCAGAGAAGGCGTACGGTGCTACTCTTTATGTTCGTAATCTATCTTCTCCCACTGATATAACGACGCATTTACTTGCTTCGAAGACAAAAGTAGCACCCGTTAAAACCGAAACTTTACCCCGTTTAGAGCTCTGTGGAGCGGCTTTGATGGCAAATATGGTTGAATCGATTTGTAGACAACTAAATCTGGCCAAGAAAGAGATTTATTTGTGGACTGATTCTACCATAGTTTTATCTTGGCTCAAAAAACCCCCGTGCCATTGGCCGACTTTTGTCAAGAACAGAGTCGCATTAATTTTGAGGAAAGTTGGAAATGAAAATTGGTCTCATGTTGATTCTAAAGACAACCCCGCCGATTTGGCAAGTCGCGGAACCCTAGCGCGAGACCTTATTGACAATTCTCTGTGGTGGCATGGTCCAACGTGGTTGCGACAGCCTAGAGAGAACTGGCCCCAACATTCTGTGATTGATCACCCGCATTTGGAAATTCAGTCATTTGTTGTTCAGACTGAAAAAGCGTGTGATGTGCTAGAACGATTCTCGGGTTTACCCCGTGCAATGCGAGTCGTTTCGTATTGGTTCAGGTGTTTGCATTACTTGAAAACCCGAAAAAGTTTGTACGACACCCAAGAGATTACCCAGTCTGAAATCAAATTCAGTCGAGATCGTTTAATTCTGGCATGTCAGCAAAATTATATCCCGGAATATACTCAGTTATCGAAAGGCATTCCCTTGTCTTCGAAGAGTAATATACTTACATTAAACCCCTTTATTGACTCAAGTGGATTTGTCAGAATGAGCGGTCGACTGGTTCGATCCCCTGGTCTGACATATGATGAGCGTTTCCCAAAAATTCTGCCCTATTCTGCTCCGTTCACTCGGTTATACGTGGAACACGTCCATAAGTGCTCTGTACACGGCGGACACTCTTTAATGTTGCGTCTTATTAGAAGCGAATTTTGGGTCCCGAAGCTGAAAAATTTGATTCGTACGGTAATTAATAACTGTAAGGAATGTACCATTCATCGGAAGAAGGTCGGTCAGCAGATCATGGCTGCATTACCCCCTGAGCGAACGTCTCTTTCGCGACCATTTACCCATACTGGCCTGGATTTCGCGGGTCCATTCGACATCAAGTCCTACATTGGTAGAGGTTGTCGAATTACGAAGGGTTATGTACTCGTTTTCGTGTGCTTTGCTACAAAAGCGATTCATTTAGAGGCAACGGGCGATATGTCAACTGAAACCTTTTTAGCGGCTTTTACTCGATTTTTCTCCCGAAGGGGATGTCCATCCCATTTATACTCTGATAATGGGACGGCCTTTGTCGGTGCTTCGAACATACTCGGCATCGACCGAAAGCGATTTTTAGCCGAGGTAAAGCAAAAGGTTCTCGTACGAAACAGCTTTCAGCCAGTTGAATGGCATTTTATACCCCCCGGTGCTCCTCATATGGGCGGCTTATGGGAGGCCGGTGTTAAGAGTGTAAAAACGCACTTGAAAAAGATTTCCAGTGTTCAGAAATTCACGTTTGAGGAGTTTACGACGATGTTAACCCGAATCGAAGCTTGCTTGAATTCTAGACCCTTAAGCGCTATGTCCGAAAACCCATCAGACCTGGTTCCCTTAACTACCGGTCATTTTCTGATCGGAACCCCGTTGCTAACACCCCCTGAACCCGATCATTCTAATTTGAAATTGAGCATTGCCAACAGGTGGCAAAAGCTTAAGGTTCTTCACCACCAATTTGCTCAACGGTGGAAAGAGGAATATCTGAAGGAGCTCCACAGGCGTGTTAAGTGGAAGTATCCTCAGAGAGATTTTAAGGAGGGTGACTTAGTTGTTATTCGGCAGGATAATTTGCCTCCTAATGAATGGAAATTAGGGCGAATTGATCAAGTTTTTAAGGGAAATGACTCAAAAGTTCGGACAGCTAACGTGAGAACAGCTTCAGGCATTTTTACCCGGCCGATTGTGAAGCTTGTTCTCTTACCCAATTCAGAATCCAACTAATAATGTTTTTTTTTGTTTTCTTCCCCCCAGTTGTTAAGATGCCTCGTATTTCGCGTCGCTTAGAGGTCAATCGCTCCGTTGAAGCACCCGCAGATCCACAGGATCAGAAACCAGCTCGTGACGAGAGCTTGAGGGATTGTCGCTTGTGTAAAAGCGAGCACGCATTGCGCAAATGCCTTAAGTTTCGGAAGATGTCGGTGGGGGAGCGGTGGAAGACAGTTCAAAAGTATCGGTACTGTTTCAATTGTCTAGCTCATTCCCATATCAAGGACAAATGCACAAGCCGAGAAAGATGTGTAGAGTGCTTGTCGGAACACCATACCCTCCTCCACCGCTTCAAGAAAGACAGAGCTCAGACCTCAACAGCCCCAGCAATTGCTGTTAACAACAACAATTCAAGGCCTCAGACCTCTCGTCAGAAGAGACGTCATAAAAATAAAAGACGTGGAAACAGTAATCGGAACAACAACAACAATCTTAACAACTACAACGACGCTCCAAATAATCAGCGCCATCGCTGCTGTAATCATCAACACCATCAGCTTCCACAACATCAACAGCAATACCAGCCACAACAACAGCCTCCATATAATTATCCGGCTGTTAACTCAACCCCGGCTACAATTGTCATCAACGTCCACTCAGGACGTATCGTTTGATTTTTTAAAATAATTGTTTAAATATTTTTTTGTATATTTTTTTTTGTATATCTTTATACTTTATTTTATATTGTTAACCATTATATCCCTTTGTATATACTATAAATGAATTGTAATATGAATTTATATCCTGATTTTTTTTCTTAATATTTTTTTTTGTATATATATATCCCGCACTTTAATCCTTAGCCTCCTTTGTTGCAGCCTTGCAAGGGGGGCGGGATGTTTAAGCGCAGAGTGTAAACAGCCCCTGTTACTGTGCAGCTGTTTCTATGTTATTGTAAGTTTCTTTTGATATTTTATTCTTGGCGCTTGCCTAACTTTTTATAAGTGTTATGTTCTCACTTACTCAGTAAAACCCATAGCGTACGGTACGTACCCAAACTCAAAATAAAGCCCATTGAATACTTTGAATTTGAAAACTAATTTGTTATTATCTTTTCTCGAATTTTCCGAGAAATATTTCAAGGCAACACACTCTTAGAAATGAACCTGTAAAAATAGCAGAAAAAGCTACTAAAAATAACATTGCAGAAAAAATAACGTATTGCGTTTTAATGCATTAGAGATACAAAAATATTTTATCATATTTGCAAACTAGAAATGTCTTTAGAAATCAGTATAATACTACCCAGTAAAATAGTAAAATCCAAATAACAGGTTGCGGAACAACTTATACTATATTATAACAGGTTCTAATTCTGTTCTACAAGCGATTGTTTTTATATGGAGTTTGTCCTATTTGCAATAGGTTATTTACCTTCAAACTAGTACAGGTTGCTCTAGAACCGGTTATAGAACCAGTTATAGAACTGGTTCTGGGACAGTGAAACATTACATTTTGACCCCCAGGAACCTGTTCTATGTAACCGGTGGTAAAAGAAGATGTTCTAGAACAGGTTTAAATGTAATCCAAAAAATGTTGCCACAAAATACATATAGTAAAACCCCGTTAAGACGAACACCGAGGGACCAAAAAAAAATAGTTCGTCTTAAGCAAGGTTCGTATTAAGCGGGTTTTTTTTTACGATAAAAAATATATTATGTATAAAATTAGCATTTCATGCATTCACAATTACAAATTCAATTAAAATTCTTCATTTAAAAAAAAAAATCTGTTATTTTTTTCTGAATAACTGAATTAACGATTTAATTCGTTATAAGTTTTTCTATTACCAAAATATGATTGTCAGCTTCTTCGGCACACGATTTTGTTCGAATATATCACTTGACAAATTTTCAACATCGGGAGGATTAACAATTTCCAATATTTCTTCACCTGATAAAGTATGTGACGTCAAAACATTAGCATCTATATCTAGAAAGTCTTCCACGGATATGAAATTCATATTAGGTCTATCCCATTAAACGGATAAAGAGTGTACTAAACATGGTAATTTGTATGAAAACGAGTTTTTGGGACTGCTTAAAACAGTTCGTAATAACCGAGGGTTCATATTAACCGAGTTCGTATTAAAAGATGTATTTTATATGAAAATTGTTGCCAGAACGTCGGGACTTTTAAATTAGTTCGTATTAACCAAGGGTTCGTCTTAACCGAGTTCGTCTTAAGCAAGTTTTACTGTACACTGAAAAAAATAAGTTAGTACAAAAGTTAGTAATACGTCTTGTAAATCAAGTATACTATTTTTTAGCAAATTTTTTTGCTAAAATCGTGTTTTCAGCTAAAATTTTTGTTATACTCATTCAGCACTTAACTGTTTTATACTAATGCTTTACTAATATACTACTTAATTTTGCTAAAAAAAATTGTGCTGATAAGCACATTAATAGTGTGGACGACAACCAGATTGAAAGATATACGCAGAATGAAGCAGATGTCGTGGCATGTCAAGATGTAGTAGAGAAGAAGTTTTACTTTTTAGTATCATTTTACTAAAAAGTACAACTCTAATAAGACATATAAAAAAATCAACCATGTAAGACTTTTGTATCTGTTTTTCATACATAAAACAAAATTGAGGATTAAAACAACTTAAATTTTGCGTTATCACCGGCTTGTGAAAATAATTGTCTATTAATAAAATAAAAGACAAAAGAAAATATTTAAATTTAATATGTATTTCTATAATAAATGTTAATAGATTAATAATCTAGTGTGGTCAAATTGCAAACAAACATATACAGACATGTAGACAGAGTAAAGCGAAAGACAAAGACACACATCTTAGGTAGATTTGTATGGTTCATTTTTCTTATTGCAAAAAAGGGTTGTTTTTTTCGTTTCGATTGTTTTTGTTTATTTTTTCGTTTCGTTTCTATAATTATCTTCGGCATTTGCGTCCTTTAAAAGAAAGCATCATTTAGACTACCATTGATGTAAGTAGTTGAAAGAAAATTTTTGTTATGTTATATATATTCTTATATATAAAATTCTCGTGTCACAATGTTCGTTCCCGTACTCCTCCGAAACGGCTTGACCGATTCTCATGAAATTTTGTGAGCATATTGAGTAGGTCTGAGAATCGGCCAACATCTAAAAATGGGCGTGATCGGACCAGTGGGCGTGTCAGCTCCCATACAAAGTAAATATTTAATATCATATATCTACAGTTCTATAACAGCCAGAGTCTTAGAAATTTGTGCACGTTGATTATTTGTTAATGTGAATAGTCATGGGAAAAATGGGCTTGATCGGACCAGTGGGCGTGTCAGCTCCCATACAAAGAAAATATTTAATATCATATATCTACAGTTCTATAATAGCCAGAGTCTTAGAAATTTGTGCACATTGATTATATTATAAATAGTCATGGGAAAATTGGGCGGGATCATACCAGTGGGCGTGGCAGCTCCCATACAAAGTGATTATTTAGCTCATATACAAAATTAATATTAATATTAAATATCTAGGGTTCTATATTAGCATATAGCTTTCAAATTTTGTACGAGTCCATCAATTACAAATATTAGTAGTCGAACTGAAAATGGGCGGAATAGGATAAATGGGCGTGGTACCAAAAGCAAAAAACAAATAAGCATTAAAATAAATCATCACATTCAAGACTTTTTGCAAGGTTATTTAATAATGTTGTTCAAAAATTGTTTTAGCGTTCCTCATAGTCCTAGAATAAAGGCGATAGAAGGACAAAGAGGCGTTGGGCTTCCCATGAAATTACAAATTTTAAAATGATTTACTAATGTGAATTTATTTTTTTAATTATATATTTGCGTAAAAAAATTTTCTTGATTTAAAGAATTAACTACAATTAAATTTTGATGGCAAAGCAACGTTTGTCGGGTCAGCTAGTTTATTTCTATATATTTTCAGATATTAAATTAATTCATGTCGTCAATGTGGGAAAATGAAAATTTTTATATTTCGTAATTATTGTAAATTATTTTTAAAAGAATCACAAAAATATGTTTTATGATTTTCAGCAAATATATTAACTAAATTACAATTTTTTTACAATTTTTTTTGCGTTTTTTTTCAGTCTACTAAAATTCAGCAATTTTGCTGAATCTACTAATTTTGTTGCTAAAAATCAGCTCGCTGATTTTCAGCAAAAGCTTTTGCTGACATTAGCAATTTTTTTGCTAGCACCCTCCTGACTAAAATTTTGCTGACTCAGCAGATTTTTTTGCTGACTTTACGAACTTTTTTTTTTGAGTGTACAATAAATAGAGAACATAAGCTCTGTTAAAAAAAGAATCTTAAAACTATAATGTTTGTTTTAATAAAAATTTATGTTTTACAGCAACAAACTTATCTGTTTTAGTTAATGTTTAAAAAGTTTAAGTGTGGTGCTTGCTCCCGGCACAACATAAGTTGAAAATTTAATTATGGGTGTACTTCAAACTAAGCTTACAATCTAATCTAAAATCTAATATTAAAACTAAATAAAAAAAAAAAAACAAAATTGAAATTAAAAAAAAAATAAAAAAAAATGTTTACCCCTGTAGGCACCTTGAATTTTTGAAACGTAAAATTTTGGCAATAAACCATTAACATATGCAACTTCATGTTCCGCATAGCCCAAAGGTGAGTAGTAGTTGGTATTTAACCAATTAAAACCTAACTGCTCGTTCAATAAACCTTTTCATTAAACCAAAAGCATATGAAGCTAAAGGTGTAATTTTTGCCACATCATAAATAAATTCATTTGAAAACCTTTTATTAACCTCCTGAAAGTGCTTATTAACGCAAAGTCTTCGAACTTTACGTTCGAAAATTTCAAATTCCCTCATTACCGTTGGTGAACATGAAAACCAAATAGAAAATGCATAAAGTAGAATCGGTCGTACGCTTACTTTGTATATTAATAACTTTGTCCTTTCCGGCAAATATTTACTATTTAGCAATCTACCAAAAGAATATTTAATGCGACGAGCTTTATCAAGAAAAATTTTAGCATGACGATTAAATTTATAAAGTTTATTAAAATGAACACCTAAATATTTAAGGTCATCCACAAATTGAATCTCATGTCCGTCAAGGTACAATTTAAGACGTTTACTTTCAGGTACAACAAAGCTTTTGCATTTACCGGAAGCATTCCTTAAACAAATAGCTTTGCTTTTAGAAACATTTATCGTTATACCCCAATGTTTATAGTAACTATTAACAACAGTTAAATGTCTCGATACAGAACGTAACGTATCAATCGGAGAAATACCATGCGCGTAAATCAAAGAGTCATCCGCATAAAGAATTCCCGTGGACTCGCCAAATTCATGCGGGAAATCATGAATAAAAATATTGTATAAATGTGGAGCCAATATTGAACCCTGGGGTACTCCGCATCTTATATCACCTTGATCCGAATATTCGTTCCGTAGTTGAACGCAAAATTTTCCGTTTGCAAAAAAACTTTTAACCAATTTTACTATAAAGGGTTCAAAGCCAATATTAATCATCTTTTAAATAATCCCATCATGGTAAGCATGATCGAAGGCTTTTTCTATGTCAAGAGACACCTCTTTTCCCTTAAATTATTTACGACATCATTTTGAAATTTCAGTATTTCGATATTTATCGGCACCGAATCGGATACACCAAAACGGACTAAAAACGTATTGTTTTCGAAATCCGTCCCGTTAACGTATATGAGTTGACGGATACGTATTTAACGGACCGTTAACGTGCCGTAAAAGTTGGATTTATAATTCCTTATGTCCTAGAGAATCCGCAAAAATGTTTTTTGGATTTATTATACAAATTATAATTTTAAATTCGGACTACCGTTGCAACCCTGGTGGCCATTTCATTATATACCATTTTTCAAAACGAAAAATTGGGTGCCAATACCTTGTTTTGAGAAAAAGGTATTTAAAGTAAAAGTCTCACACGCAAAATATACTGCAAGGACTTTGTTTAACAAGCTGTAGCTTTTTTACTTTTGCGAATTTTTCCCCAAATTTTTAAAAGTATTTAGAAAAAAGTTCAAACTAACTACCCAGTAAAATAGTAAAATCCAAATAACTTGTTGCAGAACAGCTTATACTGTATTATAACAGGTTCTAATTTCGGTTCTGCAACTGGTTCTTTTTATATGGAGTTGTCCTATTTGCAATAGGTTCTTTACCTCCAAACAAGAACAGGTTGCTTTAGAACCGGTTCTAGAACCAGTTATAGAACTGGTTCTGGGACTGTGACACCTTACAATTCGACTCCCAGGAACCTGTTCTAGAACCGGTTCCATGTAACCGGTGATAAAAGAAGTTGTTCTGTAACAGGTTCAAAGGTAATCTGTTCTAAAAAATTTTGCTGGGTAAGCCTGAAATAAGAAAATTCAGCAAATAAAAAAATCTAAAGATGGCTTTTACGGTATTTTGGAGGGTTTGCCTGTTAACCCTGACTTTTATTAAGTATCTCCAGCAAATATCTTTTCGCTTAATAGAATAGGGAAATAAAAAAATCTAAGTATAAAAAATCGATATCGTATTTTCGATATACGAGTACAAAATTATTTAAAACATTTAAACATTTGAAAATTTTTATGCAGTTGCAATTTGATTTTTATAGTGTTCACTTCATACGGTACAAACAAATATAAAATAAATTTTAAAATATAAAAATAAAAAATAATTATTAAAACGTGCTAAAAATTTAATGTTTTGCCTACAAAGTTAACGATTTACAAGATCTATTCAATAAGTTGGGAGTACAACAACAGCAACAACAAAAACAACATTATGAATATTTTTTTACTTTATTTGGTCTGTGGATTATTAATAATATTTATAATTTTTAAACAACGTAAATGTTGGTACTTTATATGGCAACTAAATGGCTGGCATGGCCTAGTCCAACAGCCCATATTATGGTTGTTATTATTGATTTATCTTGATCCAAAGAGTTAAGTTTAAATTACATATTATGTAGTTACTTTATTAATTAATATTAAGTACACTGACAGAAATAAACCACATCTTTTGTAACTATAATTCAGAAAATATCAATTGTAATTTAGAAAATATCAATTGAAATTCAGAATTTTCATTTGAAACTTAGAAAACATCAATTGAAATTCAGATTTTCCATTTGAAATTTAGAAAACATTAATTGAAATTCAGATTTTCGATTTGAAATTCAGAAAATGTCAACTGAAATTCAGAAAATTTCGTTTGCAGTGCTGAAAATATCAATTGTAATTCACTTGATAAGCAGAAAATACTCGTACGTATTGAAATTCAGAAACACTTCAATTTAAGTTCATAATATATCTGTAAAAAGGCAGAACTTAGGTTGTAGCGATATTTAGGTGTATGGGATATCTCGAGCAGGAGTGGACTGTATATTTTCGAACACCTAAATGTTGATGACAATTGTTAGGCCCTTTTTCAAAATTTTATAATTTCTCGTTGTCGAGACAATTATAAAGGAAAATAGAGTTGTGTGGTAAATGAGAAAAGGGTTAGAAAATAAAACAGGTTGATTAGTGTAATTCAATTATCAGGAGATGTAATTTATTGTGCTCACCGTTGCTTAGCTTGTTACAATGTAAGTGAACGATTGTCATTATTTTAATCGTAAAGAAACTTCAAGAATTCATAAATATTTGACACAAGATAAGGTTAGATAATTTCTATGTTATTAGACAATTCACAATAATGGCAATAACGTTAATTATAGCAAACGTTTTTAAAAGTAATCTAGTACAATTCAGTTAATTTAACAAATGTAAATTCAGATTCATTAATTTATAAAAAGAAGGTTTTTTTGTTGGCTAAATTTATGAATTTAGACATGCCGCCGCCTCAATTTATGCGGAATTCCCATTTGGTTGCGCACATAACACTTGAGCCAGCGACCGAATAGCCTCCGAAATAATTTGTTGATCAGGAACTGCTGGATCAGATTGATTGTTGGTAGACCGACGATTTGTTTTGCTAGAACCGGTGCTATTGTTGTTGTTGTTGTTGCTGCTGTTTCTATTCTTGCGTTGTCTGTTAATTGTTCGCCTGTTGTTAGTTTGAAGATTGTTACGATTATTTCGCTGTCCATTGATTCTTGATCTTAGATCATTTCTAGCACGACTTGGGTGTAACAGTGTATGATGATAACTGTCGCATTTCCTGCATAAGTCAAGCGATGGACAGGATCTTAAGTCGTGACTTCTGGCTAAACAATTGTCACAGTAGCCATATCGACGAACCACGCTGTTTCTCTCCTTTGAGTTCATTTTTAAGAATCGCTGGCAAAACCGGAGCGAGTGGAATCTTTTGCACACCATGCACTGGTGGATGTCCGGATCCCGATCACGGCGATTTTGTGGTCTATAGAAGAAAAAAGATAAAAAGAAAACGACAAGAGAAGAAAAATAGAGTGAGTTAGTGATGTGTTATGAGAATGATAAATGGGAGATTTAATTGCTGGAGGAGTAAAAGTTTTAGAGTTAAATATTAATAAAGTGATGAGTCACTTTCATTAAGAAGAGGTAAATAGCAAAGTTTTACTATTGGTCGCGTTATGGTACCAGTAGACGTTCTTACATCTGCGACCCTTACGTTGTTATCAGAACCGGTATGTGTGGACTCAATCCTCCCTAAACGCCACTCATTTGGTGGCAATAAATCGTCCATTACCACTACGAGATCACCGGGTTTAATGTTCGGACTTGAGGTTTTCCATTTGTACCTTTTGTGTAGGGATTTCAAATAGTCCTCTTTCCACCTTATTGCAAATTGGTGGTGTAGGGCTTTAAGTTTCTCCCATCTATTTACAATAGATATTCTTTCTGAATTTGGCTCTGGGAAAGCCATTATGGGTTTGCCTGTGAGGAAATGTCCTGGAGTCAAGGCCGTAACATCCGAAGGATCTTCTGACATTGCAGAAATGGGTCGAGAGTTCAAAATCCCTTCGATTCGAGCGAGAATTGTTGAGAACTCCTCGAAGTTGAATTTATGGGAACCGGCAACTCGTTTTAAATGAAATTTAAAACTTTTTACGGCTGCCTCCCATAGACCGCCCATATGGGGTGCATGAGGTGGTATGAAACTCCATTCAAACCCGTGAGTTACATAAGTCTGGGCAATGTCTGCAGAAGCAGACTTTATAAATTTTGTGAATTCGCGGCCCAATTCTCTACTGGCTCCTAGAAAATTACGACCATTATCAGAGACAATCCTGTGAGGGAGCCCCCGCCTCCCAACAAATCGCGTGAAAGCCGCTCGAAAGGCCGCTGTGGAAAGATCAGAGCATGCTTCAAGATGAATGGCCTTAGTACTGAAGCAAACAAAGACGCATACATAACCCTTAATGTAGGGTGAGTTTCTTAAAGGCGAGGTTTTAAGCTCGAATGGTCCCGCAAAATCTATGCCAGTAGTGTGAAATGGTGTTGAGAGATTGCATCTATCAGGGGGTAGTGGAGCCATTATTTGAGAACATTGTTTTTGCTTGAAAATTATACAAATTCTGCAATGATGTAAAATTTTCTTTATTCGAGGCTTTAGACGAGAGATATAAAACTCAGTTTGCGTCATTCTGCACATTTGATTGCAGTCTGCGTGAGCTAAAAATGTGTGTAAATGAACCAAATAAAGTTGGCAGAGTCGAGAGTTGCCAGGTAATATTATAGGGAAGCGCTCATTATATGGGAGAGAAGAATTAGATAAGCGACCATTAACACGTAATATTCCGTGAGAATCTATAAACGGATTAAGTGGTTTTTAAAGGGCTTTTATCCGATATTGACTGTGAATCTGAAATCTTCCGATATTCTTCCCCATAACATGATCTCTGTGCAAGCATAATTAGTCTAGTTTTGACAAATTTTACTTCGGCCTGAGTTATAACTGGATTAGAGTGACCCAAATATGGTCTAGACTTGGAGATACTTTTATTAAAGAAACGAAAAACATAGCATAATACGCGTAACGCCTTATGGTAAGAAGAAAATTGATCCAATATATCATTTTCACGAGTAGTCACTTGAAAAGTTTGAACAGTTTTGGTTGAGTTTTGTGTAGGCTGTGGATTTAAGGGGTTTCTTTTCGGCCACTCTGATTGTGGGTCCGTTAGCCACAATGGCCCATGCCACCACAATGGGTTGACCTTAAGATCCAGAGGTTTACAACCGCGAGTCCCCAGATCGGCTGGATTATCGTGCGTTGGAACATGGCGCCATGTTGCTTTTGGTAACAATTGGTGAATTTGTGCAATGCGGTTGGCAACATAGGTTTCCCAGGTCCAAGGGGGTTTAGACAACCATCCCAATACGATCGATGAATCAGTCCACAATATGACCTCTGATTCATTTAAATTAAGAGAAGTGACAACGTGATTCACTAAGTTTGCTAGAAGCACGGCTCCATTTAGCTCAAGACGGGGCAAACAAACAGTTTTCAAGGGTGCCACTTTACTTTTGGCTACCAGTAAATTGGAAAATGCAATATAGTCAGAGGTTTGGCATCTAATATAGACTGTCGCGCAATATGCCCCCTTGGAGGCGTCCGCAAACCCGTGAATCTGAACAGAGTCCGTGGGGTTATATTGCAGCCATCTTGGGATAACAATTTCTTCTACATGGGAAAGGTCATAAAGTAAACTCTCCCATTTGGCAAGAGTCTCGGAACTAACGTTTTGATCCCAATCAAGACGTTCCAACCAGAGTTGTTGCATTGGCAACTTAGCGCGTATAACGACAGGCGTTATCCAGCCCGCAGGGTCAAATAATCTGGCAACGGCTGACAAAATAGTCCGTTTAGTAACAGTCGAGCCATGAGAAATAGGGGAAAAGGAGTAGCTAAAGGAATCAGTGAGAGCATTCCATTTGATACCCAATGTTTTCGTAGCGCTAGACTCATGAAATTGAAGAAAATTTGAGTCATAAAGATCATCAGCTGGGAGATGAGAAAGCAATTGAGAATCATTAGCTGTGATCTTCTTTAGGGGAAATCCGGCTGACTTTAGTGCTAACATAAGCTCTGACTGAGATTCTAAGGCATCCTCTATCGTATGACCCCCGGACAGTATGTCGTCAACGTAGGTCTCTCCTCGCAAAATTGAGCCTGCCCTTGGATATTGTGTTTCCGAATCATGAGCAAGTTGAAGCAGTGTACGAATGGCCAGAAATGGAGCACAATTAACTCCGAAAGTGACTGTTTTCAACTGAAAATCTTGAAATAGTCCATTAGGGCCATTCTGAAAAAGAATCCTTTGATAAGGTCGGTCGTCAGGATGAACCAGGATTTGACGATACATTTTCTGAATATCGCCACTGAAAACGAAACGATATTTTCGCCAATTGAGTATTACCGTCATAAGATCCTGTTGAAGAGATGGACCTGTATATAAGGAATCATTCAAAGAGAATCCTGACCTTGTCTTTCTAGATGCGTTGAACACAATCCTAACCTTGGTTGTTTTGTGCTCTGGGCGGACTACGGCGTGATGTGGTAAATAAAACGAGAAGTATCTGTCATCAACGCTAACTTCGCGAAAGGAAGTTTTTTCCATATGCCCAAGTGACAAATATTCTTCCAGCACTGCATTGTATTGTTGCTGCAGTTCTGGTTGCTTTGAGAGTGAATGCTTCATTCTAGAATATTGACCGATAGCCAAAATTCGAGAAGCTCCGAGAAATACAGAGTCGGGAAATTCTTTCTTAAAAGGAAGTCTCACGACATATCGCCCATCTAAGCTCCTTGTAGTGGTTTGTTCATAAAAATCCTCACAATATTGGTCCTCACTAGATATAAGCACTGTTGAAGGTAATTCCTCTTGCTCCCAAAATTTTCTGAGAATATCGTTAAGATCCGAAGTTTTAGAAGTTTCCACCGATGTAGTAAAAGATTGTACAGTTTGAGTTGGAATTGGACCACTAAGAACCCAACCGAATATTGTATTGTAAGCAGAGGCTAGACCACAAATATTCTTTTTTGTTCCCTTGATATACAAGTGTCTTTCACAATCGTTCCCGAGAACGAGATCAATCTGTGAACGCTGATTAAAACTGGGATCAGCTAAATCAAGATTTTCCAAGTCTGAAGAATGTGGAACCTCAAATGAGGTTAAGGGAACATATTTAGTGACATTTGGTAGGACTATTGCACTAACGGAAAATCTAAATTTTGTTTTTTCGGAAAAGATGACCAAGTCACATTCCTTGGAAGCAGAACCTGGCTTTTCCCAAATGCCAAATATCTCATAACTAGACTTACGAGTAGGAATTCCAAGTCTTTTGCTTAATTTATCTGTCACAAAAGACCTTTGGGAACCTGGGTCTATAAGAGCTCTTACAGTGAATAGCTCACCCATGTGTTCAATGTGAACTAAGGCAGTGCGGAGTAATATGTAGCTACCACTAACAGATATATTAGCCTGGACATGTGAGTCAAGTGCCTGTTTCGAAGTAGATGGAAGAACTGAAATATCCTGATCACTTGCGCGAGAGGCGTGTCCAACTCGATGAGAATTATTTGAAATAAATTTTGGAGCTTGAGAGTAATTTGTAGTGTCCCGTGAATTATTGGGTTTGGACGAATGCAGCAAAGTGTGATGGTCCATTTTGCATATAAAGCACGTATGCTTGCTCGGACATTTAGCTTTGAAGTGATTTTGAGAGAGACAATTGTTGCAAAGTTTGTTAGCCAGAACAAAGTCGATTCTCTCTTGCACTGTGAATTTCTTAAAATTGGGACACATTCTCAAATTATGATCACCACTACATACTTTGCACCCAATATTGAGTTTTTTATGTAAATCATAGGACTGAGTTTGAAGTTCTGATGTACTTGGAAGACTCATTCGTCCCCCACTTGGAAGGCTCATGCGCTGCTTTATGACCTTCATACTGGAGATTCTATCGACAGCCTCGTACCTGTCTATGAGAAACTCCTCCAATTGGGACCACTTAATTAAATCTCGATGATTTTTGAGAGATTGCTCCCAGAGAGATAGTGTCTCATTGGGAAGTTTTGAACGGACAAGAAAGACAATAATAAAATCACAGTGATCTGTGTCCACATTTAAAGTCTTGAGAGTTTGCAAGACGTCACTGACAGTAGAATGAATTTTCTGCAGCGATTGACTATTCTCCGAGGTGGCAACGGGAATGTTAAATAGGGTTTCAAGTAAATGATCAACTAAATCTCTCTTATTTTCATAACGAGCCTTGAGTGCGTCCCAAGCTAGTTGAAAAACTATCATCACACAGCGGAAACCGTTTAACGATTGCCCCAGCATCCCGAGTTGTTTTTCTACGTAAGTGGTACAGCTTTACAACTGGTGGACAATTTGTTCCATTAATATAAACGGCCGTGAACATGTCACGGAATGATGGCCACTTATCGTAGCTCCCTTCGAAACTTCCGTGTCACATGGTGGAAGTTTAATACTGTTATTGCAAGTTTGCATTAAAACGCTTTGAGCAGGTAAACTCATCCGAGAAGTGACATTATGAGAAGGGGTGCTTACTCTTGCAATTCTCAGCAAGTCGATAATGTGGGACCTACATACATAATATGACTCGGAGCACGCATTGAAATTGTCCTTGGCATTCTCCTTTAACTCCTTGGAACTTTCAGATGACTGTGAGAGCATGAGATTCTCGTATGAGTTTTCCAATTTAGCCCATCTATTTTCAAGATCTCCTAATTTGGTCTCTAGCATTGAGTCTGTTTGGTCCTGAATCTCGACATTACTAAAATTTGAGCAAAACGTGAGTAAGTGGTCACAATCAAAAACAAATTTATCTTGGACAATTGACTGGGCACTCCCTGTGGTCTTTACGCTACCGTCGTCCTTATTGCCCATGATTAACAATAAGAAGATTTCTATCAGAAGAATTTATTCAAAAATTTTCAGAAAAAATACGTAAATTGACCGTAGCAAATTTATTTGCTGTGAAATATAGTTTATAAGAATGAAACTTAATTATGAATTGTGAGTGACGAGCTGAGGACCTTCAAACAGAGCCTAATGATTTCACAATTTCAGTATCCTTACAATATAGATATTGCCGCTTAAAATAATTTTCCAAATTATATGAAGGATTCCTTAAACTGTTGAATTGCAATCGAAAACGAGTTCGTAGTTAAGAATCAATTATTAGCAGAAAAAATTTTATATTATTAATTAATTTTTTTTTTTTTTTGAATCGTGTTGCAGATATGTTTATGAAAGAAATAGTAGCTTTCTTTTTACAAGCTATTAGTCGTTTAATTTCAGAAAATGTGATTAAGAATTTGTTGTATTCTTGCGAGAAATTCACCTGTTTATGTTGCAGTAATATGAGAAATCAAATTGCCGATTTCTTTTCGACGATTAATGTTTGATGAGAAAAAATAATTATTTTCTTCTTTAGAATACGATTGTTCAATTTAAAACCAAGGGGTAACTAAATTGTTGGTTTTCTTCTTTATTGTAATCTATAAAGAATGATTGTTCAAATAAGACAATATGTGAAAAGAAATTGTTGTTTTCTTTTTGAAAAATTATTGTTCAAATGAGACAATATGCAAAAAAAGAATTTGTAGCTATCTTTTCTTACACTCCAGTTTGAAAAGCCAACTAGAAATTTATCGTATGAATATACTTAAACCAGTATGTTCAGGTTTAAAATTGTTTGAGTTGCGAAATCTGACTTACCAATTTTAAGCAATATCGAAAAATAAATTAAAATGTTCAATTTATATTATCAAGGTTAAATTAGTGTTCAGACGCCCCAATGTCGCCTTTTTAGGTTAATGACCAACTTAATATAAACCAAATTAAACGAATTGAACACTTTTTACTTGTTGCATTTTACCATAGAACTAGGCAATGCACTTTTTTAGAGAAATAAAATATTGACTGTCATTAAAGGTTAATCAATTAAATTGAAAAATTCAAAACGACTTGGGTTACTGTTTTTCAAATCAATATTTTATTGAAGAGTTTGTGGACAATTTTGAAAAAAGAATTCCTTTGAAATTTGACTTTGTTCGTTTTATTGTAAAATTTTGTGAAAAAAAAAAAAAAAATTTTTTTTTCCCAATGCAAAAATATTAATTAATTGTAATTCAATTTTTAAAATTCAAATAATAGCAAATGTATGTACTTTTATTAAAAAAGTACCGCAGCACAGTGGAAGAAATGTAAAAGGGTTAAATATACTTTCAATTGCTGTATTATTTACACAAAAAAAAATACTTTCCAATCATTCCGAAGAGAGAATTTCCAAGAATTCTAATACTCTCAACTGAACCAAAAGCTTTACTGGAATTTTTATGTTTCCATAAAAAAAATTTTAAGAGAGGCACTTTAAATTAAATATTTCAATGTTCTTGTGTTATTTTAACAAAATTTTGAATTTCATTTCAGTAATTACTGTAATTTTTTTTGTTATAAAATTCTCATAAAAAACAATATGAAACTTTTCTCTTAATTCCAGTTGAAATATTAATTTTAATAGAATATTATTCGGAGTATGAAATAATTGATTGGTATTAATGTAAACGAATACAGAGCACAACACTTTTAGCACTTGAATAATTTTAATTTTGAAATTAAAAGTAAATTTAAGCAAATAAAATGTGTTCATGAGCACAAAGAACGCATATTTTCCTTAAAATCTGATTCTGTTTTAAGTTTTTTTTTTTTTTTTTTTAATTAAATTTTGATAATGGGCAATGAGTTCGGAAATAATGTGTATATTGATCACCAAATTTTTTTTTAGGTAAAAAGAAATTTTAATAACATTCACTTACAACAATTATTAACAAAAATTATTGAGTGTAATCCTTGTGCTGAAAGTTGATTTAACAATTATGTTCGATCGAACGCGATGTTTAAGCAGAAATATATTGAAGTTGAAACAAATAAAGCTGTTTGTTGAGTTAAAGTTGTTGTGTTTGATCGAACACGATGTTTGAAAGAGTTTGTTTTTTTTTTTTCCCCAAGTTTTACAATTATCACTTAATGAGAACGATTATATTTTTTCACCACGGTTTGTAAATATGTATGAACGATTCTTTTCTTTCGATATTTCTTTTTCTTTATATTTTTCTTAAGTTTCTTAGTTTTTGCAATGACCGAAAAAACACAAATGTAAGACAAATACAATTTTTTTTTCATATAACGGATTTTTTTTTTTTTTTTTTGAGGATGATAAATTTTAACAAAATTATTTTTTTTTTTTATTAAAAACCAGAATTTAAAATACTAACGGGAATTCACAAATATTTCGTATATTGATTTAAAAAAAACCCCGTTAAGTGACCAACCTTATGTATGTATTTTTTTGTTTTTCTCAAAATTTTTACCGGTTTGTATTTTAATAAAAAAAAATTCTTTGAAATTATACTTTTTTTCCACTTTTTCGTTTCTACAAAAAATTTGTCTTTTAAATATTTTTTGTCTTATTTTTTTTCCAGATATTTTTTACTTTTCCGTTTAATTGTAACTTTTTTTTTCAACTTTTAATGGAATCGTTCTTTTTTATCGTGATATTTCTATTTTTACGTTGAAATTACTTGTTTTTTTCCGCACTTTTACTAATTTCTTTTTTTATAGCTATTTTTATATATTTTTTTTTTTTTGCAATTTTACGTTTTTTTTTCAATTTTAATGATTTTGCTATCTTTTATCACGATTTTAAAAAATTTTTCTTGTTCCGTACGTTTTTATGTTTTTTTTTTTCTCGAAAATTTTATGATTTTTTAATTTTAACCGTGATTTTTTTTATATATGTCCGCACTTTTTTCTTTTAAACTAATTTAATTATTTACATATTGTTTTAACGCGACAATACTGTTTTATTTGATTTTTTTCTTTGATTGCCCGATATCAACTAATTATGTGGAAATATGAGAAATTTACTTTACCTCATTATAATGTGGTGAATCTGTAGAGAGCTTCCAGTGATGTCAATGTTGCTTTTCCTGACGGTTCGAAGTGACCATGTAAAAGGGCAGAACTTAGGTTGTAGCGATATTTAGGTGTTTGGGATATCTCGAGCAGGAGTGGACTGTATATTTTCGAACACCTAAATGTTGATGACAATTGTTAGGCCCTTTTTCAAAATTTTATAATTTCTCGTTGTCGAGACAATTATAAAGGAAAATAGAGTTGTGTGGTAAATGAGAAAAGGGTTAGAAAATAAAACAGGTTGATTAGTGTAATTCAATTATCAGGAGATGTAATTTATTGTGCTCACCGTTTGCTTAGCTTGTTACAATGTAAGTGAACGATTGTCATTATTTTAATCGTAAAGAAACTTCAAGAATTCATAAATATTTGACACAAGATAAGGTTAGATAATTTCTATGTTATTAGACAATTCACAATAATGGCAATAACGTTAATTATAGCAAACGTTTTTTAAAAGTAATCTAGTACAATTCAGTTAATTTAACAAATGTAAATTCAGATTCATTAATTTATAAAAAGAAGGTTTTTTTGTTGGCTAAATTTATGAATTTAGACAATATCATTACACCATACATTTTCTAAATATCAATTGAAATTCAGAAAACGTCAATTAAAATTCAGAAAGTATCATTTGAAATTTAGAATATATTTAATGAAATTAATAAGAAATGTTATCTTAATTAGAATTGATGGATTTTGAATTTCAAGTTATATTTTCTGAATTATAATTGACATTTTCTGAATTTCAATTGATATTTTCTGAATTACAATTGATGAGTTTCTGAATTTTAACTAATATTTTCATAATTTGAAATGATGTTTTCTGAATTTCAATTGATATTTTCTGAATTTTAAATGATATTTTCTGAACTTTAAATGGAATATTCTGAATTTCAATTGATATTTTCTGAATTTCAAATGGAAAATCTGATTTTAATTGATATTTTCTAAATTTCAAATGGAAATTCTGAATTTCAATTGATATTTTCTGAATTGAAATTTCAAAAGGTGTAGTGAAAATAACAAAAAAAAGCTAAGGGAATTTTAGCTTAAGTGGGCCTTTCGTTTTTATTTGTGTTGTCAAATATGTCAAAGCTCTAAACTACCCAGTGTAGAAACGGTAACGACATGTCATTACTATTCTCACTTCCAGTAATGATACCAGCTTACTCTTTGCATTACTTTAACACAAATAAAAGGACTTACTAATAACCAGTTAATTTACTTATTATTTGAATACAAAAAATAATGCGTTAACTATAAGTTCTTATTTTTATCATTATTTTAAAAAAGTACAGACTTAAACATTTTTTAAAAATCTATTTTTAGACTCATTATTTTTTCTCTTCTAGTAAGTACATATATAACTACTTATTTTTTACTTTTTGTAAGCTGAAAAGTAATGTCATTTTGTGCAAGCAAGTCATTTATGTTTTTATCTATCAAGTATAACATGTCAAGATAGCTCAGATAGTAGGGCGCTTGGCTAAAACAAAATTTTTTCAATAAAAAAAAATTTTTTAATTAAATTTTGTTTTTTTTTATTTAATTTTGAATTGTCAGGTTTGAGATCATAGTTAAAATGTTACTATTACAAATAGAAAACACTAAATGTTAATACATGTAAGAAAAGGTGAAAAAATCTTGTGGGGATCAGCGCTAGAGGGAGTGCCGCACTTTCGTCCTAAGCGACTAGACTATGTCTTCTTCATCATCATTATAATCCAACACCCACAATAAACTCAGTGTTTTATCAGGTATACGAGTATATATCAACCAACCACAGCAAATCGCTGATGTTAATTGATTAACCGAACAACATGAGTTATTTTCGTCTTTTCTTACAAGTTTAGCCACCAGCTTTAAATCATAAAACTTTTTATTTGGCGGGTTTGTCAGTCCAACTGCTAATGTTACCATTACTGGGAACGAATTGGGAATCCGTTTTTTCTTTAAATTTATTTTATTTATTATTTTTGTCCATAATGGTAGGCATATAGGTAACCACATATTTTCTATTTTTGTATGGTGTTTAGTAATGATGTGTAATTATTTTGCGCGACATCCCCATATAAAAGTAATGAGATTTGTAATGAAAATTGTCTGTACTTGCCATTACCAATGCTTTTCTGCACTGGGTATCATCAAGTTTAATTTCCGCTATCTTAATTTTTAAAAAGTTTCGACGTGAAAGCACAAGTTTTTTCTTGTTTTATTGTGTCATTTACTACATGACAGTTGTTCGTGTGGTAATCAGTAGTAGTTGTTTTTAACTGCAATTACAGTTGATTTTTTATTAAAGAACACAAAACAACTATTATGAGAGTTTTTTATAAAAATAACTGGAAAAAATACTGTATTTTTGTAACAGGTTTTTAAAGCAGTTATTTTAATATTTAAATAAACAACTACCAAAAACAGTAATTTTGCAGTAATCAGTTAATTTTTGTTAGTTATTTTAAAATAGAAGATTATGTCGAGTTTTTTAAATTCTCGTTTAATTTATATTTGTTATTATCAATTTATTTATAGTTTGCAAATAATATTTTAAAAATTTCATTGTATATCCAATGAATAAAAACGTCATAACTGGAGTACAGTTTGGAATTTTGACATTACATTTGAAGTTGGAGGGGGGAAATGAACATTTTTATTGTAATTGAAAGAAAAAACATTTTTTTTGAATTAAAAACCAGATTTAGATCCACATTAGCGAACATTCCCCTACTAATAACAGTTAAAACTTACATTGCAGAAAAAATTTCTGTCTATTGGGAAATTTTTTTATATGTTATTTTCACTCATAAAACAAAGTTAGTTCAAAGTTTGTTAAACGGTTTCCAATTCAGTTGAGCTGATTTTTTCTGTTGTTATCGTTTCAATTAGTTATTTAGCTAAATTTATTAGTTATTTCAATTAATCATCCATATTTAAACTAATTTTTCTACGAAAAATATAATAATTCGTGATTCTCAAATTTGCGAATTTTGCTAGTTAATTTAAACCACAATTATTTCAAAACCATTATTGTTTTGTAAATCCGCTATCAGTCTTACTTGTAGATGGCGCTATTTTGTTATATTTTTTATATTATTATCACAAAATAGGCTATATCGCGGAAACTAAGCAATATAGAGCAAAATGGACCAAAAATCGCTGAGTCAGCAAAGTTTTCGTCAAGAGGGGCTTGCAAAAAATTGTTAATGTCAACAAAATTCGTAGATTCAACAAAAGACTTGCTAACACTTAGTTGATTAAAAAATAAAAAATCCTTGCTAAAAGTTAATAAAATTTATGTTGAATATTAGTAGACTAAAAAAAACTCAAAAAATTTGTAGAAAAATTATACAAAAAAAAAAAAAAATCGTTGCCAAGTAATTAGGAGAATTTCAACTAATAAAGCTTTGTTCACAAAAATTATGTGAAAACTAGTAATATTTTACTAAGTTTTTCTTTGATTCTGCTTAATGTTTTAATAATTTATGTGAAAAAACTTTATTATTTGAAATGCTCCTAATTATTTAGCAACGATTTTTTTGTTTGTACTGTAGTTAACGTATTTGCTGAAAACATCTTTTTGTGATTCTTTTAAAAGTAATTTACAATTAGTTGCAAAATATAAAATGTTCGTACTCCCACATTGACGAGGGGAATTAATGTAATATCTGAAAATATATAGAAATAATTATATATAACATAAACAAAATGATCTTTCAAGTACTTACATCACTAGTTGTTTAAATGATGGCATCTTTTAAAGGAAGACAAATGCCTTAGACAATTCTAAAAACTAAACGAAAAAATAAAGAAATATGATATATGCAACACTTTACCTAATATATCTGTCCTTGTCTTTTGCCTTAGTCAGTCTACCTGAATGTATATTTGTTTGCAATATAAAATTATCAATTTGACCACACTAAATTAATAATCATTATAAACATTTAGTTTACAAATATACATTTTATCTCTATTAAGTCTAAATACTTTATTTTGCTTTAATTAATAGACAATTACTTTCACAAGCTGGTGACAACACAAAATTTAAGTTGTTTTAATCCAACATTTTGTTCTATGTGTGAAAAACCGATACACAAATCTTCCATGGTTGATTTTTATATGTCTTACAAGAGGTGTACTTTTTAGTATAATTTTCCTCTTCTCTACTACATATTGACATACCGCGACATCTACTTAGTTCTGCGTATGTTTTTCAATCTGGTTATCAGCACAATTTTTTACCCACGTAAATTAGTAAAACATTAGTAAAATATTAGTAAAACATTACTTCAAAACTAAAATTTTTAGCTAAAAACATAATTTTAGCAAAAATGAGCTGAAAAATAGTATACTTGATTTACAAGAAGTTTTACTAGCTTCTCTACAAACTTATTTTTTGAGTGCACCCTTTCGGAAAGACCATTTTAGCAGATAATTTAACTTAGGGTATCCATAAAAACCGACGAATTCAGAAACCCGTTTTAGGTTTGTTCGAAAAATCGTATTTTTAATAAAACCGTTTTTATTAAAAAACCGTTTAAACACAAAATATTATGTTCACAAATTTTGCACACGCTGTTAAAAATCTACATATATGGATCCATACAGGATTCATTTCATTCATGTCCACATGCATTCATACATGATTCATATGTGTTCATTAATGATTCATACATGTTCATATGTTGGATCATTGTTCACGTGTGTGTATTAAAGAACATTTAAGTAATATTTACATGTATGATCGCATATGAACACCCATGAGCATATATGAATCACATATGGAGATATATGGACATTTACGAACTCGAATGTCTGCATATGTAAACATGAACGATTTCATACATGTCCATAAATGGATACATATATGTTGATTTTTTACAGGACAGTTAATTTTCCAGTTTATATAATGCATTTTTAAATATTTATTAATTTTTATTTAATTATTTTTAAAATATATTTGGGAACCTCTACAACCATCTTGTAAATCACAGCAATTGCTAATCCGAAATTTTGGAAATGACGAAATTCGGTGTGATTAGTTACGGTTGTCGAATTTGAAATTTAAATTTTCGACTTCATACAAAATGAATTTGTTTACATGGGCGATTACAAAAAATCAAATTCTGAAATACAATAAATTCAATAAATTTTTTTTTACTGCTTTGTTATTAACGAATTTGCAACAAATTCTGGTAACTCTTGATTTTCCAAATGCTCTAATATGATGAACAATTTGGAAGACAACAAATTCAAAGTTTCTAAAGTCTCATAAAAGTAGTGCATTTTCAAGTAAAATATCTTGTTAAGAAAATAACCGGATTACCGACACAAAATAACCGGTTTCTCGAATATTCAAAAATGTTAAATATTAGAAACCGGTTTGGGTTTTGAAAATAAAAAAAACCGTTTAACGGTTTTCGGGTTTGGACACTCTAGTTTAACTACAAATGTCAACTCAAATTTCCACTAAAAAAAACAAAATCTGTAATGGTTAGTGAAAATTTTGATGTTTTTACGGGAAATTGAACTATTTTGAGATTTGCTGTATTTTTTCCTAAATTTAGCAACACTTGTCTGCTGATCTGTAGTAAAATGAAATTAGTAGAAAAAATTAAATTTTAGTAAAATGTTAGAAATTTATAGTTGACCTGGTGTTTTAATATGTGATGAGGTTTTTTTGGTTTTTCTCAAGGTCATAAATTAAAAATAAAATTCAAATTTTTCATGTTTTATTTTTAAATATTTATTATCTTTTCGACGTGGAGTTGAAAGCGTCCTTACTTGTAATAAGATAACAAACAATTAAGGACGCTTTCAACTCCACGCTTTATTAAAAGATATTTAATTTTTTTCCTGATGATGACCAGCGAAGCTGTTCGAAATATCGAAAAGATAATAAATATTTAAAAATAAAACATGAAAAATTTGAATTTTATTTTTAATTTATGACCTTGAGCCAAACCAAAAAAACCTCATCACATATTAAAACAACAAGTCAACTATTTTCTAACATTTTACTAAAATTTAATTTTTTCTACTAATTTCATTTTACTACTAATTTCATTTTACTGCTGATTTTAGCAAATTAATTCAAAATTGCAGTTTACTGAAATTTTACTAAAATTCAAATTTTTCATGTTTTATTTTTAAATATTTATTATGTTTTCGATATTTCGAACAGCTTTGCTGTTCATCTTCAGAGAAAAAATATATATCTTTTAATAAAGCATGAAGTTGAAAGCGTCCTTACTTGTAATAAGATAACAAACAAGTAAGGACGATGTTAACTCCACGCTTTATTAAAAGATATTTAAATTTTTTCCTGAAGATGAACAGCGAAGCTGTTCGAAATATCGAAAATATAATAAATATTTAAAAATAAAACATGAAAAATTTGAATTTTAGTAAAATTTCAGTAAACTACAATTGTGAATTAATTTGCTAAAATCAGCAAAAAATATGATACATTTTAGTACATCCAATAGAACTTTACAGAATGAAAATTAAAAAAGTAAAATAAAACGACTTTGTTTTTCAATCCTTTAGAGGGACATTATTTAAATTTTAACTCTTTAATAAAAATTTTATTTGTTTAAAATATATATTTTATTTTTGGCTTAGCAAAATTTTTGCAAAATTTAGCAACTGGTTTTCAAAAATTTGAAAAGTCAGCAACAAAAAATTACTACAAAATGCAGTAATTTGTAAAAAGATAATAGCAAAAAATGTTACTGAAATAAAAATTTTTACTAAAAATAAGTACAAAAATAATAAAGTGCAATTGAAAATTTTTTCTAATAACTTTTTTTCTGAGTGTATTTGTTCTAAAATAGTCGTCACCTAAATTTAGTAGACTGTGATTTACTACTTCATTGAAAATTCTGCAGTCGCAAACTCAGATGCTACTTTCTGTTGTCGTAGCTGAATTTTCAACTATTTGAACGGGCTCTTTTTATGACTGTAACTGATTTTAACAAAAACAACAGTAAAAATTAGACTTTTGTACTAACTTTTTTTATGAGTGTGCAAAGAATAGTGACATCAATTAAAATTTCAATTTTCTTAATAAACTATTTATATTTTAACCATGTACCAGGTATTATGACAAACTTACAACGTTGTAGTAAATACTTGCAATTGCCTTTGGCCATAATTTTGTTTAACCGAATTTTGTTGTGTGTTGATGATCCAGAGACTATTGAAAATGTTCTAAATGCTCCAGAATGTTTAAATAAGACATTTCTACAAGATGCTTTCTATGCCAACAAGGGTTTACTACATGCCAAAGGTAAGTGAACAAATTTGCGAAATAATGTTTAAACTTTTAGCGCTGGGTTTCATACTAAGGCCCGATTACTGAATGTCCCGTTAGCTACTAACTGTGACTTTAACTGACAACTATTGTTGTTGTTTCCCATATAAATTTTAAATTTAACGGTTTGTTAAATTTTAACTGGACATTCAGTAATCGGTTCTAAGCCTCATTTTCACCATGTCCCGTTAACTAGTAACTGAGACTTTAACTGACACATTTGTTGTTGTTTCCCATATAAATTTTAAATGTAACGGTTTGTTAAATTTTATCTGGCCATTCAGTAATCGGGCTTAAAGGGCTAAGTTTAACGTACCTATTAGGGTGATCGATTATTCGACATTTTTCAAAATCCGGTTTTCGGGTTCTCCGAATAGTTGACCATTTTTTAAATGTTATACAATTATGTATAATTAAAAATTGATTTTATTTCATAAATTTGAATAATTTTATGTTTTTACTCGATATATGCAAGGGTAGCATAAATGCTAGAATTTTATGCTACAAATCGTGAGCGTCTTTTTTATATGTGTTGCAAGTTTGCAACAAGTTTATCAACTTAGCTATTTTCGCTAAAAAAACTGCTTTTCTAGTAGGATCTTGATTTTCAAGTAGGATCTTGCGACTTTTTTTATAAATAGTTGACTTTAGAGGAGCGTTCACACAGAATTTTTACCTCTGTTGTGAAATAGCTATATTTTTGATAGTTTTCTATAGTTTTAACTTAAAATATTCTACTATATTTCAACGATAGCACTTTATTTGTGAAGTGGGTGTTGTGGTGTAATGGTTAGCGCGTTGGACTGTTACACAGATGGTCCCGGGTTCGATTCCCAGTGACGACAACATCAATTTAGATTTTTCTATCACTTATATGTATCGCTGCGCCCACCTTCGGTGTTGCCAAAGCACTTAACCCCACCGAAGTAAAATAATGAATCAGGGCTATGAAACAAAAAGCTTCAATAAATTCGCCAACTCTACATCAGGTGGCGAGCAACAACTGTTCTAAGACTTATCTACTCGCGCAATTACAGTGCTGCCATGTTTGAAGCCCTTCATCTTTCACCACCTTTCATCTCTCCACTATCCCCTTTCCAGAGAAAGCAACACATTAATTAATAGAAAGAATTTCCTGAGTGTTGCTTCTCTTAAAAAAAAAAAAAAAAAAAATCACATATATTTACCCACACACAAAAAAATTTCAATCCCGAAAACCACCGATTCAATAACTTTAATTGTTGAAATTCCACCAACAACGAAAATTGCTAATTCAATTACAAATTGATAGCTCTTTAATTGAATTATTTTTCAATTAAATAATAGCTTATTTAATTAAAAAGTGATCAATATGGTAAACCTTCTCAAAACGCAAAAAACAATTTGATAAAGTATTGTTGCCATACCAAATGACAGACTCGCACAGAAATTTGTTTTTTCTTTCTATTGAAACGTAGGGAGAATGGCAAAACATTTTTTTTAGGGTTTTTTTTTTTTTTTGAAAAATTAGCCCTTTTGTAAAAACCCATTTTTTTTTTTATAATTTTTAATTATTTTTTAGCATTATTTTGTTTAAAAAACTGGTTACATTTTTATTAAACAAAATTTAACTTCAAAAATTATATTATCAATAATGTTTTAGAATAACTCAATATTCACACTTAAACCACTGAAATTAAATTATTTTACTTAATAAAGCAATAAACCTAATGAGAATTAATAAAATCTAATTAAAACATTTATAAAAATCAACTACATACAGAAATATTACAAAAAACAACAACAATATGTTTTGAGCTATACAATAAAAAAAATGTCAAGCAAGTTCCGAATTTGAGCAAATATTTAATTGATTCAATTAACTTTTAATTGACCGCTTCTGAAACTTTCAACAAATCGATTTAACTGAAAAAGTAGGGAAATATTTTTTTCTGTGCATACTTCAAGAGTCCATATCTTCCATTTTAGCTGTTAATAAAAGTTTTAAAATTTCAGTGTGTTCTTCACTTTATTTTGTCCATTATCATTTTTTAAACAAATTTTTTATACAAATAAAATGAAAGAAGTATTTCTTAACTATTAGTTTTACTCGATTAATCGTAAAAATTTATTCGAGTTATTCGTTATTCGAAAATCATGGTTTTCGAATTTTCTTTTTGTTTGTTTGATTAATCGATTAATTTTTATTTTAATTTTCGATTTATTTTATTTTAAATTTTCCAAAATTGTAAAAGTTTTTCCAATTTTTACTCATCTCATATAGGAGAATGAATACTGCAAGCTATTGTTTAGCTGGACCGTTGGCTTGGAAAGCAACATATTCTTAAAAATGTCATTGTACCTCCAATTAATAAAAATTAAAAATTATATAATAACTTTAGGACCGTTTGAAATTTGGACTTTACATTATAAGTACGATGTGGGATATATAATTTTCGTTGTAATCGAAAAAAGAAAATTAATATATTTTTAAATACCTAAAAAAGAACTGGTAACAACAATAGGTTTTTACCAATTTTGTTCTACATTTTTCTAGTAACATTTTTTAGTTATTTTGACGACATTGTTAGTTATTTTTACTACAGTTGGTAGTTGTTTTTCTGCAGCTAAAAATAACTAAATTTTTAATTTTTTTTTTTAGCGATACTTACATTTGGTTTAACGGCCATTTTTAGTAGATTCTACGGACAAACTAGTTTAAGTGAATATTTTTCTTCTTTTATTTTCCATGCCATCTTTATTTATTATTACCCTGTACCGATTAACACCCAAAACACCAAAGATGAACAATGGAAAACACGCCGCAAGCAACTAAATCCAGCTTTTAGCCAAAGTACCCTTATGAGTTTTTTTGGAGTTTTCAATGACGCTGCTTATGAGATGAAGTTGAAAATAAGTGAAGATATGCTGGGGGATAAGGTCAATTTTAAAGATTTAGAAGATTTAATAGCACGTACGGTATTGCAAGTATCCTGTTGTAAGTATTAAAAGATATTTATGTTTATTTTGCTTAATTCGCTTTTACGTTAAAAAAAAATTTAGTACAAATGCTTTTCAGAATTGTCTTACAAGTTTTAAATTGTATGAATGATCCTAAGGTTACGTTCCACTAAACGTGTTTTAGACCAAAACACCATTTTGTTAATATTTTCTCACACATTTTTCTTACCAAATGTTTGGTTTAAACAAGTATAGTGGATAGGTAGTATAACATTTTTTCATAATTTGCCTACACTAGAAATAAAAAATTAAGAATTTTACTATAAATCTGTTAAAGTTTTGTAGATGTACTAATTTTAAGCAGAACATTTTGAGAAGAAAGTTCTGTTAAATTACAAAAGTAGGTACAAGCAGAGAAAATATCATCATGTTATGATAGTTTAAGAGCATCAGGTTATGCTTGAAACACGTAACAATCATAATATTATTCTAATAATCATATTATGCTGGTTGGTTGGTTTAAGTGGCAGCTCACGCTACTCGTGAGCATCAAGTAGAGTCAAAAAGCGACTTCGTTTGAAGAGACCACACTACCCGTAAGGAACTAGTATCCGAAGTACTAGACCCACTCCGTTCGGTTAAGATAACGTATGAGATCACCGAATCCCACACGTGATATTACCGAGAGGTCGTCCAGTATATGGTCACCCAAGATCCGGAGTCGAATATTCTGCAGCGCCGGACAATCGCAGAGAAGATGCTCCACAGTCTCCTCCTCGCCCGGTATGCCGTAGCTGCGACAATGCGAACCGCGTACAATCCCAAGTCTAATGCCATGCCTACCAATCAGCCAGTGACCGGTCAGAACAGCCGTCAGCCTCGAGACATCACTCCTGCTCAGGAGAGAGTTTGTACGCAATAGGTCGTAGTTGGGCCACGTAAGTCTCGCGGTCCTACAGGTATCCAAATTATGCCACCTGTCCCCCGCCCTGCGACTAGATGACAGGTTACCGAGGACAGATTCCCACATCAGCTTTCAATACAGCTTCTACAGCGCCAAATATTTTGGGTAAATAAATTAAATGTGATAGGGTCAGAATTTGGTATTGCGTGGACACATAATAATTTAAATAAAAGGCAATATTATCACAATAAAGTTAATCTACTACAGTCATTAAAAACAAAATATCTTAACAATATAGAAACTCAAGTCAGACTAGCAGATTTTATAAAAAACTTGTACACAAACGCTGGCCAACGGTATATAACAGAAGGCAATACTCAAGAAACAATAACTTGGATATTAAAGTCTAAAAGTGATTTGATAGAGCTAAATGGAAATAGATTTCAAGCTAATGCATCAACTGTATGTTCTCTTTGTAATATGAATGAAACGGAAAATATACAACATTCTCTAGTTAGATGTCAAGCGTTAAGAGAATTCAGACTTATGTTTTTCAAAAAGGTTTTACTTCAGGAAAATGAAATAGTGAATATTTTAAACGGATTTACTGTAGATTGGAAATCTATAGCTAATTATGTGAAAACTTGTATTCCATACAGAACATTTTTATTAGATGAATTTAATCTTTAATTAAATATCATCTAAATTTTGTAAATTGTAAATTTGTATATGTCGACTGACGACCATAGGTCAATGTCGTACTTATTTAATTTTTATTTTGTATTATATTTTTTTAAATTTATGCTTAAATTTTTATGTATATTGCTTAAATAATTTTTTAATAAAAAATAATATTAAATATAAAAATATTTAAATATTTTTTTGACCTTTTCTTTATATCAAATAAAAATAATTGTTAAGCTCGAGGTCTGATTTTTTATAAATAAATTCTTTATTTATTATCACCTATAGTGGCCGACATTGTTATGGACGAAATCCTAAAAGAATCTATGGAAAAACTAGAGGAGAAACCAAAGCTTTTAACCAAATATGTGGACGACCTTTTCGGGATTGTGAAAATAAGTGCAATAAAAAAGACTTTAGACCAATTAAACAGTTTTCATAAACAGATAAAATTCACGATCGAAGAAGAAGAAAATGGACAGCTACCGTACCTGGATACAAGAATTATTAGAATTGGGAATAGGGTAAAAATAGACTGGTATCAAAAACCAACTTCCTCAGGACAAATAATAAACTTTCATTCAAGCCAACCCAAAAATATGATTATAAATACAGCAAACAATTTAATAAAAAGAGTACTCACAATCAGTGATGAATTGTTCCATAGGGAAAATATTATTAAAGTAAAAGATATTTTAAGGAAAAATGCTTTTCCGGATAATATTATAGAAAGTTTTTTTAAAAACTACAAAAAAGAGAAGATTATTTTATCAAAAGAAAATCGTAAAATATATAAGTCTATTACTTATATACCTAAAATATCGGAGAGAATAGAAAAATCGAGAATATTTAATAAAGAAAAATATAAACTTGCGCCGACTACTAAAAACACCTTAAGATGCCTTTTTGCAAATACTAAGAGCAGATTGCATAAAGCAGCCCACTGTGCGGTGAAAGGCCACACGCCAAATTTCGATAATGTGGAGATACTTCAAAGAGAGCAACAACATAAGAGACGATACACACTAGAAATGCTCCATATAATCAATATACCAAAGGATCGTAGAATAAATTATAAAATGGATACAATTAACTGCGCTCAATCATATAGGCATATAATAAACAAAACGAATTAATAGCAATCAGTACAATATTAAATGATAATGCGGTTTGATGTCGTGTTTTTGATTATTGTTACTCGTTGTAAGTGTTCTACGTTGTTATTAGTATTAGGATAGTTATAATGATTTTGTGTTTATTGATTAAAAAATAATAAATAGTCAAAGTAAATTATCATATAAAATTTATAATTTTTCTGTTAAAACCGAACAAATAAAATCTCACACATAAATTTATAGATCAACGATACAATTCACTATTAAACCACTCACCAGGTACAGTGTAAAAATCGTTTAATGTATATGCTCTACATATGTATTAACAAAAAAATCTTTAATGTTTGTTGATATGCTTTGCTTATGTAGAAGGATAGTATATGATGACATTAGAGAAAAGAATTGCCATTTAAAAGTTTTAACTGAAAGCTAAACTGGCAATTATGATAATGACTAGAGAAAAAACAAACACACTATAAATAGAAACCGTACGTGGTAAATTTCATTCTAACTCAACACACAGAGTAATGTGGGATTTAAAGTCACCCAATTCCTTTAACGTGTGAGTTAAATAGAAGATATTTACGATTAACACTAAATGGCACGAAGAATGTTGATGAAGACCGTAGTGGGTCAGAAAATGCATTCCATTCATGCTAGTGTCTAATAACTTTTTCTGTGTTTTTTTCTAATAGTCAAAGTAAATTATCATATAAAACTTATAATTTTTCTGTTAATTTAGAGAAAAATTTGTCATGATCTAAAACCGAACAAATAAAATCTCACACATAAATTTATAGATCAACGATACAATTCACTATTAAATTTTAATGTTTTAATATTGAATGTATATATTTGTAGATTTCCAGAAGATGCTATCCAATGTGATTGCGAAATATCGATAATAAATAAAGAATGTATATATAAAAAATCAGACCTCGAGCTTAACAATTATTTTTATTTGAAAAAATAATATTACGACTACTACTACTAGATGATGATAAAATCGTTCATAATATAATTAGTCAGAATAATGTTTATGATTGTTACGATCATAATATGATAATCATGTTCAATCATATTTTTTCGTGGCGTGTATTATTCCTTTATTTATTTATGTTATTTATTTCCTTTATTTGATGTTTATTTATTTATTTATTTTAACTGTTTATAGTAACAACAATGGGTTTTGCCACAAATTTTACACAAAATGATGAAAAATGCATTGCCAAAGCATACAGATAGTAAGTTCAGTTTTATTTGTTGGTTAAGACATTTTAAAGTTTTTTCTAACTAAAATTTTTAATTGCACCAATACATAAACCCGCAATACCATCATATATAAATTATAATTGCAATAAATGGTCCTGTAAAAACATTATCATCATCTTAATGTAGTTTAATGGAAATGACTGCATTGAGATTACTTAAGCCATGGTATCAAATTGACTTTATATTTCGTATGTTGGATAAGGAAAATTATGAAAAATCTAAAAAAGCCAACGAGCTGGTAGAGGAATTCGTAGCAGATGTAAGTTTTACTACTTTTTTTAGGTTTTGAGGTAAATAAGAAAATATATATTTTTTAATGTTTCATGGTCTTGTCGTTTTTGCATTTTTTTCTATGAAAAAAAAAGCTCCACACATTGTAAAAAAATTATTAGATTGTACAACAAAAACACACTGAATGGCAAGAGAAACTACAAAATGCTGAAACCATTAGTAGTAATACTCCTGACATGAGACGGCCTACAGCAAGATATAAAGTTTCATCCTCCTCGTCATTAGTGAATGAACATTCAAAAAATCATAAAGTAACTACTGCAACTACTACCACAACTTCTGCAGCTGGAAATGATGCGTTACAAAATATGGATATGGGATCTATGCCAGATACAGATGCATTCATGCATCAGCAACAACGTATTTTTATTGATCAAATATTTTATTTGGCCCAGACTGGTAAAATGACATTGCAAGATATTATGAATGAATCACAATCGATGGTTGTTGTGGTAAGTTATTGAAAGAAATAAAATAGAATATGCACTAAAAAAAGTTTACAAAGAGAGTCTCCAGATGTGTTCAATCCAAGGTTGGACACCGAAATGAATAATGGTATCGGTATTGTTATCGATTTTTTTGTTTGTTACGGCATTGGCATTGGCATTGGTATCGGTATTGCATTCGTATCGGGATTGGTTTAACCAATAACGAAACATTAATGGCGGTATGTACCGGTTAGGCTGCTTCATATTTTTAAAAACGTCGGATTTTTGACGGGACAATCAAGATTCATGAGAAAAATATATCAAATTTTTACAAAATTTTTGAAAAAAATTAAGTTGTCGCTACCAGACTTTGAAAATTTTCCAGATTTGCAAATTGACATATTTTTATAAAAATGGTTTATTTTGAAAAGGTCAAAAAAAAAAAAAAAATATTTATATTAATCTTTTTTTGTATTAAATTTTACCTTAAATACTCAGGAAAAAAATATTTAGTTTTATAATATTGTTAACCCTTAACCGCACTAGACCAAACAAGTGTCTAAAATTTCGTATTATTTTCAAAGCTCCAATAATGAATAACAAATTAAAAAAAAAAATGTGAGATTGCAAACATGCAAATAATTTTGGGTGCTTTTCTTTTAACATATCATGAGAATTAAAAAACAAATAATACTGAAAGAATCCCTTAGTTCACTTAGCGTGTGGCACGATTTAATTTTGGCGGATTTGGTGGAAAGTCAGTATTTTAGATAAAAAAATATTTTAAAAATATATTTATGCAGAAAGAAACTAAAATAACATTATAAATTATTTTATTTGATCTCAATTACTCAGTTCTAAAAATAATAAATATTCGTCGTATTAACGATACACATATTTTCCGTAGGTTTAAAATGCTAAATAAAACAAAGTTGATGGCTAAGATGAATATTTTCAAATAAAAAAATTAAAAAAAAAGATTTTGTACATACAGAGAAAAATGTAGCTGTTTGGCAACTGAAATTCAGTTAGTACGACTCAAATCGAGTTATTACAAATTTAAGACGGTTGGAGCAACTTAACATTAGTTTACACAACAAAGTTCAGCTAATTCAGCTTTATTTTAGTTGCAACGCCCAAAATATTCAGTACTCTAATGCAACTGAATTGATACACAGAATAAATTATCAACCTAAAATATCTAATTAAAGATTTGATTTGAATTTAATTAGTTTCTAAACAAATATTTAATTGGATCAATTAATATTTTAATTGACTTTTAAATATATAAATACATATTTTATTTTAGCGCAATTATCATATTATTTTTTCATACTCTGTATGCATAAATAGAAAATTTTCTGTATAAAATACCAAATACATTTGAAGTTACCAAGCAAAACAAACAGACTAAGCATTGCAAAAAACACACATACCAACGTATATATCACACACTTTTTTTGTGAGTATCATATTTTTTCATTCTTAATTTTAATAAAAGGTTTAATTGCCGTGATAGGTGCAAAATCAATTAAAATATTAATTGATTCAATAAATTTTTTAATTGAAATCCGTTTTTAGTTTTTTCTGTGTAAGTTGTTACCACTTTTATATTCGGTTGGCACTTTATTTCTCTGTGTGTACACATGAGACAAATAACGAACATTTTTTCTCACTCAAAATTTTTATGGAAAAAGTGCCCTACTTGGGGGGGAAAGTGCCTAGAGGCCCCTGGGGGCAAGTTTCATTGCAATCGGCACACTAAATAAGAAATGGCTAAACTATCCCACTACTCTGAAATTGTACTTACAAGAAAACTACACATTGGTGAATATGCAGATTTTAATGAAACTTGTATATGTTGTAGAAGACAAAAAATATTAGTCACGTATTTATAACTTAAGTTTAGGGGTTAAAAAGTGGTGTCAAAAATTAACCAATTTGAAGTTTTTCTTAATATATTTCTGTTATAAATTAATAAACTATAGGCAAATTGGGTATTCAGTTTTCGTAATTGTTCGGCTTTAACACGACTTTTTCCGAAGAACTTTTATAACCCATATTTTGTTCTCTCGAGCACTTTAATACTGCGTACAAAAAAATCTGAATTTCTTAAATTTTAAAGCTCTTTTTCAAACACTCACAATTTAAAAAATGAGTACTCTTTTTCTGTATATTCAACCAATTTTGATATTTATTTTTAAACATTGTTTAAATAACCCATACAAGTAGAAAAAACAACAGAAAGACTTTTAAAATAAGCTTTAATATTTAACGGACGAAACGTAAAAAAAACGATTTTTTTCGCTTTGTTTTTGAAATTTAAAAGTTTTTGTTTTTTTTGTGATTACACAATCAAATTTTTGTATTTGTTTGTATTATTGTTATGTTGGTATGTTTACATTTCTTGTAAATTCAATTGAAATAATTTTGTATTTACACAAACTCTTTTTGTAAAAAATTTTATGTGAATTATTGGACTTTTTTAAAGAAAAAAAAAAATTCAAAAAATAAAATTCAAAATTTAACTGCCAATATTTAACTACTGCCGAAAGTTTGTTTTTTTAAACTACCCTACGGGAAATGAAGGGTCGATTCATCCGAAGTGACAAATCTGTGATACGTGGAAAGGAGACACGTCGCAAAACTGGTATAAACGAAGACTTTGGTGTATGAAAGGGTGGCAATTTCAGCAAAATATCCAACCACGTGATTATTTAAATGGTGGCAAAACTTTGGCTGGTTAATTCATGATATATCATGTAACTCGAAAAAAACTAACATAACACTAAAGCGGACCAAAGTAACTAGGGCTGTAACAGTAGAAATTGTGAAGTAACTCTGAACTGTTGCAAAATAATTAGGTATAAAAAAATAGCAATCGGTGCAGAAACAACCAACCCATTGACTGTTACACATCGGACCTAATAATGAAATGATTCAAAAAGAACTGTAGAAATTATCACATATCATAATTGCATGTGCGACAAAAGTCCATGTCACAAAACTATTCTAAAAGGCAATGTGCGGGGACATGTCAAATGTTAGGTCTGTGACATGTTACATGGTATCAATTTTCCCCTTCGATGACAGTGCCTTGTTAAATTGACAGGCCCGTTCCATATAAAGTTATTGGTTCCACTTCGTCTTAATTTCCCATAGGGTCTGCAAAATTATAAAATTATTGAGTCCGACCACGTTTCTGTTATTTAATAAAAAATGATTTTTTTTGGGACTTGCGCAATATTATAAAAACAGGTAATGTGACATAATTTTTTAGGAAAGTTCAGTGATTGGATCCGTCCATATTCTTTTTGTAACCCGTACATAATAGGGCACATGCGGAATAAAAAGTAGCATGTGACACGCCAATTACTTTTATTTTGTCCTGTAACTTGTTCGCTTATCGCAGTTTAATGATATGTCACGAAATTATTAATTTTGTACAAGTCCGTAACATAAAGCATTGCGATTAATATTTAACTAGTGTTTTACTAAATAGTTTTCTTGAGTACTGTGATTTGTACGCTTAAACCAGTTACGTAATATTTCATTTCGAAATGGTCCTCCTACATATCAAATAATGCCTAACATGAGACTAGTTGCATACTAGATACTTTCAACTCGTTCTGTTGCGGATTCACTTAAAAGAGTTCGGTGATATGTTATATTCGACAAGTTTTCCGATATATCTCAATTCGCTCAAAAGGTGGAAAATGTCACCTCCTATGACAAGCCCATGTTAAAAGTACCGGTCTTTTTCATATAACAGAACCGAAACTAGGACAGGTTCATGCACACAAAGTTCTAGTCACGTGACCATACCAGTGACTGGTCTATTTCCCGCTGGGTACCGATAGAAAAAGTTGAACAAAATATATCTATGGATTTTAATTTATTCTTCATTTGAAAACAAACTTTATGTAAAACTTTAAAAATAAACGTGAATTGGTAACAGACAATAAATGTTGTAATCTTTGACCCCCAATGTATTCCCTGTAAGATACACTAATTTGTATGAAAAATGTTGAGGTTTCTTCACATTTTCACTCATATTTTTTGAATCACTGAGTCGATTTTGGTAATTTCAATACCAATCTTTTCGGGAAAATGTGTATCTCTCTTTGTAAAATAAAGTGGTCCCGATTGCATATTCGCGCCGTAATCTCCATTTCAACAGACATATAGAAAAACGGACGTCGCTAAATCGACTCAAAATTCAATAAGGATCAAGAATATATTGCTCATTTGTTTATTTATTTATTTACTATTCTTTTAAATAACTGAGCCCAGAGGGCCATATATGGCTAAAAAATAACTCCTACACAAGACTACTGTATTATATAAATAAAAAAAAAATATAATAATAGACACAAACGTATATAATACTCCTCATTTATTATTCTTAAAAAATTTCCCTAATGAATATAGTTGCATTCAAATATCAGATGTACACTAACAAATTTAATAAATTTGTGAATAAAAAGGTTTAAACATTGTTATAGCAGGCATATTCTTTTAGCTTGAAACTAAATACATTGACAGAAAAGTCAAATTTTCTAAGTAATAGGGGCAACGAATTCCAAATTTCAGCTACCCTGTACTGAAAAGATCGTTGAAGAATTGATGTATTATGTATAGGATACTTCAATTGAGGGTTTCTTAAAGACCTTGAAAATACAAAATGTTCTAGTAAATATTCCGGACATTTAGACCTAAAAACTTTATAAAAATGTATTAACAATCGCGTATGTATAAAACTTTTAAAACTGCATCCTAGAAAGTCTACTACATAATCTGAAACATGATCGCGATATTTAAGGTTGTACACAAATCGAATAATTCGATTGAAAAGAAGGTTGTATCTACGCATTACCCGACCCTTGACACCTGTAAAAACTTCAGCTTGCTTTTTTACATAAATTGGTAGATAAAGATTCAAAGAATATAATCGACGTAACGTAAAATTTATAGTAGAACACAACCAGTTTATATCAAAATTAAGACGTGAGTCAATTAAGACTCCCAGACATTTAATACATTCTACAAACTCAATATTAACACCATTCACCACGATATCAAAATTTACGTCAGACCTACACTTAGAATACTATGTAGGTAAAGACCACTGCAATTGAAGTTGAAAACAAATGAAATTACACTTAAAGAAAGGACGACTTACATTTCATTAAAATCACCTAACATTGTCATTTGTTTTATAATGTTCAAAAAAATGACTAACAATTGTAGTAAAAATGAACCACATGGTAAAAAATAAACAAATATTTTTTTTTTATTTTTTTAAATAACAAAAAACAACTGTAAAAAATGGATGTGAAATCATAAAACAGTCATTTAATATGGTTTGTTTTTTTAAATGAACTACAAGGTTAGTCAAAAATTTTATTTGTTCTACAAATGACTGACATTTACATTAAAAATAAAGAAACTGTATAACAACCCAAACAACTACACATTTTTAAAGCAGAAGTTCCCTGAGTGTAGGAGATTTAAAAATCATTGCCTTAGGATTAATACAAAGATTACAAAGATCCAATCTGAGACATCTGACATTATATAATTTATCACCTGCTCCAATACATCAGAAAACTGACGCTCACCAGAAAAAAGAAGCTGAATATCATCTGCAAAAACAAAAGCCTCGCAAGAAAACCCTTCAACAATACTCATCATATCATTCATATAGAGTAAAAATAGCAAAGGTCCAATCACAGATCCCTGTGGAACACCGCTTGTCACTGTCGATCAATCAGAAACAGACCCCTACAATGAACATATTGACGTCTTTCTGTCAAATAAGAAAAAATCAGCATACAAGCCGATTGGGAAACCATCATAAATCAAAAATAGCGATTTTCATGCTTTATATTGTGTAAAAATCTCATATTAATATCATGTATACTTTTCGAGAAAGAGGATAATATATTTTATTTTTTTCTTTAAAGTTGAGCATAAAATCGTCAAATTTTCCAATAAAAATCGTCAAAATCGTCATTTTATTTTCAAAAATCGTCAAAAAATCGTCAAAACAAAAAATATTTGTTACAAGTGAGATAAAGTTTTAATAAAAAAAAGAATAATAATGTAATTCACATTTCAAATGCTCATATACTATCGGTGTAATATAATACGATTTTTTACACTTTTCTGTAATTTAAACTTCGAAAATCATGATATTTTATAACGATAGCACTTTACCACTTTAACTGTTATTTCCTTCTACATAATTCTGTAAACACCACTTTTTTAAATCTTAAATTATTTTACATTGTTTAGAAATTTTTTAACAATGTTATTTTCTTTAATTATTAAATTTGGACTTCCATTAACGAATTATAGTTTCAACTTGCATTACATGTGATAACATAGTTTAATGCAATAAATTTTGAAATTTTTTATTATTTCATATTTTTGGGTTGGCTTTTAATATTGCTAAAAATTATTTATTATTTTATTTATTATTTATATTATTATTTATTTTTATTTAAATATTGTTTATTACTGCATGTTTTTCCATTTTCAAATATAAATTGTGAATATCATAAGTTTCACTTTGGAACACTTATTTATATTATTATTAGGCCTGTTTTTTAAGCACCGGATTTATTTTTGGATTTATAAATCGGAATATTCGAACTCGATGTTTGTTTCGCAAAAACTTGGATGTTTTTTTTTTTAATTTAAAAAATATTTTATTTTTATCTCAATCTTACACTAATTAAACTTTATAAAAATATAAATGTTAAAAAAAGCAGAGTTGGCATTCAATAACTTTTCATAATAACGATTGGCTACCACAGTAAAAAAAGCGATTCCATTAAAGACATCTTTCTTCTTATGTGAACGGTTTTAGTTTTCTGTTTGATTTATCTTGAACTAGTTAACGTCAAAATAACGCTAAAATACCGAAACGACGATTTATAACGTTAATTTGTTGATTGTAACAAAATTTAATGGGTAGAATTTTTAAATAAACCCTGTAAAGAGACATGCCACTATTGGAATCGTAGCTTTAAAACGTTCATAACGACATTGGTGTGGCCGTGGAAGGCAACTGCCATTGTAATGAAAAGGTAGTGTTTGCCAACCATGAAAAAAGTAAGTACATCCTCAGGGAACTTCTGATGTAAATATTTGTCGTTGTTTCAGTTGTAATACAGTATCTTTATTTTTAAATAAAACAACAGTCATTTGTAGAAGAAATTTAATTTTTGACTACAATTGTAGTTCATTTAAAAAACAAACCACATTAAATTACAGTATTATGATTGTACATTCATTTTATACAGTATTTTTTTTATTTAAAAAAATAAAACAAATTAATGTTTGTTTATTTTTTACTGCACTAACTGAAACACTTATTAATAATATAATTGTAGTTAATTTTTTGAACAATAAAAAAACAAATGACTATGTTAGTTGAATTTACTAAAATGTAAGTCGTTCTTTCTTCAAGTGAAATTTCATTTGTTTTTAGCTACATTTGCAGTGGTCTTAACCTTAATTAAGTGCAGAAAATAAATTAAATAAACCTAACATGAATCCATAAAATAACTTTTTTGCTAAACTTTCAATTAAAAATAGTTTTTAATTTTAACGAAATAATAAAAATCCAGAAATAGATCCGGTGATTGTTTAATAATAGCAAATAATCATGTTTTGCTGACATATTAAACGTTTGTCAAAAAATCGTCATTTTGGAAGCAAAAATCGTCAAATCGTCATTTAGTAATTTGGGTACTAAAAATCGTCAAAATGACGATAAATCGTCAAACCTGGCAACAGTGCCCCTTATTTATAAAAAACGACCAAATAAATAGAGAAAGGGTAGAGCGAGGCAGATATGGATTAAAAACTTTAAAATCGTGTTTTTTGAGCTATGTCAGTCTTGCAGTAAATGAGCCATATATACTTTATGGGGTCTTAGATCTATATTTCGATGCGTTACAAACGATGAATGACAAACTGATATTATCCCTCATCACAGTATGTAGAGGGTATGAACATTTAGAGAAGTAGTTTAAAAGACTGTCCAGTAAAAGTAATCAGTAATATTATCGTTTATATTATAGCATAACTTATTCCCAAAGCAAAAGAAAAATTATCTTTTCAATTTACATTTAAATTAACGACTTTACGAATTATATTAACTTTTACTTTATTCTTTTTGGCGATTTTGATCAACTAATTTGGTTTTATTGACCTGCAGTCCTTTGAAACTGTATCAACTTGTATTATTAACGCATTACTGTGTTTGGCAATTAACAAAGAATGTCAAATGAAATTACGTCATGAAATCAAGCAAATCCTGTCAAAGAGACGTAAAACGACATCAATAAAACATAATAATGTTACTAATGTTGCCGATGATGATGGTGACGGTGATGTTGTCAATGATTCTAATACTTCAAATTGTACTAAAACTGATGGCAATGACGATGATGATGATGTGAAAGTAACCATGGAACATTTACAGAGTATGCCATACCTTGACATGATTATAAATGAGTCGTTACGTTTGTTGACAACTGTTCCTATGAATTTACGTAATGTCAGTACTGATTTTCAATTGAACATAATACAACGTGACAATGCGACCAGCAGCAACAATAGCTGTTGTCGTCGTGTTGTAGTACCAAAAGATACTATGATAGCACTGGATACGTTTAATATGCAACGTAATGAAAAGTATTGGGGTGAAAATGCTTTGAAATTTTATCCAGAACATTTTTTAAAAAACATGAACAACAACAGCAGCAACTTCAGCATGAAACGAATACGACATCATCAACAACTTCAACAACAACAGCATCAAGGCATTCATATGCATTTATACCATTTTCAAAAGGATTACGCACCTGTATAGGTAACTATAAAATTGAGTATAGCATAGTCATTTTTTAGTGTTAGTGTGATATAAATATGTGAGCTTTTGAAAAATGTTTTTACCTTCTGATTCACAAAGATGGGAAAAACTGAAATCGAATTACAATTAAAATATTTGTTAATTAAATTCAAAGTCAAATTAAATTAAATTCGGTTTTATTAAGGAGATTGTATTTAATATTGCAAGAAATAGCCAAAAATTAGTCAAACAATTTTTTTTTAAATGTTTTACTTTTAAATTTTAAAAATTAAAACCAAAAGTTTATTTTTCGATCTTTTATCATACATTATGATGTGAGCAAGATTATTCGAGTTCAAGATCATTTGTTTTTTGTTAAACAAAAAACCGTGCAATATTTATTTATTACTCAAAAAAGTTTTTGCCCGCTTTCTTATAGCAGACTTTATCTACTGACAGGTCCTTACATGTTTCATTTCGCGTCACCGAAAATCATCAGAGAACCAATGTAGAAAACCATTTTTAAAATTTTAAAAACGTTAAAATTGGAAAAATTGCTGGTGTATGAGAAACTAAAAACAAACGCCAAAATTGAAAGAATCGTCAAAATTTAAAAAACTCGCTTATAATTGTGAAAAATCGTCAAACGTTAAAATTCAAAAAAATCGCTCAAATTGGAAAGAATTGACAAAATTTAAAAAATCACCAATACTGGAACAAAATTGTCAAAATTTAAAAAAAAATTGGTATAAATCGGCAAAATTTAAAAAAAAAAATGATAATATTCCAGCAAAACCTCGGTGATAGGTTGGTATTACGGAACATGTTACCTGGTAAATTTAAATAAAAAGTTTTTGATAATTCTCTACCTGTACGTGAGAAGTAACATGTTACGGAGGTAAGTGGTTACCGCGATGGAAATGCTCTTGTTATAATAATAGGCTTTGTAATAGAAAAGTAACATGTTACTTTTTTAATTTTTCCTCCCAAAACTTATAAAAAATTTAGTTTTTAATTTTTAAATTTTTAATTAATATCCGATGAAAAAAAACAATATTTTCAAAAAAAAAAAGAATAAACTTATAATGGAGGGTAATATGTGAATGGACATTAGAGTGGGTCGCACCCCATACAAAAAAAAAAGTTGTGCCGGTCACCCCCTAGAATTAAAGATAATTTGAAGAAGATTTGAAAAAAAAATTTTTTTTTTTTTTGCCACGCCCCTTGACCCCGCGCATTTGGTTTTTTATTTCCTGTGGCTCCATTTATAGTCCGATCGTAACGTGTGATATATCATTGTTTTTGGAATGACAACGGCTACATTTTCTACTTTGATCACTTTTGACTTCGACGTCAAATTCTAGAAGTGACTTCTGGAAACTCGATTTCTACCACCCTAATTCACGAGTTTTTCTAAACGATAAAAAAGTTTTTTAAATTCCATGAAATTTTGTCTTTTACAGTATATATATTTATTCAGTAACAAAAAAGTTACGAAGGTTTAAAAAAATCAATTTGAGTTTTATTCCAACAATTGTTAACAATAAGCTTTGGTCTTTTTGTGGTTATTGTTTTTGTGGCCATTTTTAAAGTGCTCTCTTTTTACTCATTTTTCTATCAAATATTGTTGAGAGAAACTCTATTCTTAAAAGTATAAACAATGGTTTTTTTTTAATGTGGTATTCTCCTTAAATAGATTAATTTAAATTTTGGCGAGACTCCAGCTGTTTATACTGCTCTCGACCCCATGCGCTTTTCGTCCGTTACCTTGTTTGCGGATTCACTAACAACTCGCACAAAGCGTTCGGTATTTTGCGAATGGCATGGAAATTCTAATAAATAAATTATATATTTTAATTAAAAACAATTTAATTATATTTTTAAAGAAAAAAATATTTTAGTAATTTACACTAATTTTATCAAAAAGGTACAGCTGTAGACGCGAACACTTGAAGAGGAATAATAATATGTAGGGCTCGGAAGTTAATGCATTTATATTTGTGTTTTATGTACATAAAATATGTATTTAAAATCGTAAAATATGGATTTAAAATTTAAAAATATGCATTTATTATTGATTTTTTAATTTTTTTCTATATAATTTTTAAATTTTAGTAATTTCTGTTTTAAAAAGTCGTTACAAAATTGAGAATAACAATTAAAAATATTCTTAAAGTTTGTAGTTGAATTTTCTGTCATATTACATTTCTTGATAAAAAAATTAAATGTATAAATTTGATAAGATTTTATTTCTAAAAAAATTTAAATTGTAAAAATTTATTTTTAGTAAAACATCAAAAAAAATTGCCACAAAAAGACCAAAGCTTATTGTTAACGATTGTTGGAATAAAACTCAAATTGATTTTTTTTAAACCTTCGTAACTTTTTTGTTACTGAATAAATATATATACTGTAAAAGACAAAATTTCATGGAATTGAAAAAACTTTTTTATCGTTTAGAAAAACTCGTGAATTAGGGTGGTATAAATCGAGCTTCCAGAAGTCACTTCTAGAATTTGACGTCGGAGTCAAAAGTGATCAAAGTAGAAAATGTAGCCGTTGTCATTCCAAAAACAATGATATATCACACGTTACGATCGGACTATAAATGGAGCCACAGGAAATAAAAAACCAAATGCGCGGGGTCAAGGAGCGTGGCAAAAAAAAAAAAAAAATTTTTCAAATCTTCTTCCAATTATCTTTAATTCTAGGGGGTGACCGGCACAACTTTTTTTATCGACCCGGCCTAATGGACATACCCTTGTTAAAATAAAAGGGTTTGTAATACAAAAGTAACCAGTTATAGACCTTCATTTCTTATTCCCAAGTTTATTACCGGGTAATAGAAAGTTTTGCTGGGTATTTGATTAAATCGCTAAAGTTAAAAAAAAAACAGAGGCTAAAATTAAAAAAAAAACGCCAAATTGGAGGAATCACCTAAATAAAATTTACAACGTCCATATCTCGAAAACGTTTTTACAATTTTTTTCAATTTAGTTTTTTTTTTTTTAATTTTTGGTGATTTTTTTAAATTTTTGTTTTTTTTTAAATTTTTGAGGATTTTTTTAAAAATTTTCAGCGGTTTATTTAATTTTTTTTTCTATTTGGTGAATACCCGAGTAAAAAAAATAATATGATGTCATTTATAGTGAATGATATCTCCTTTGATATGCCAGAAGATATATTGAGTTCCGAAAAATGGTGCATCAAATTACATTGTCATATCCAACATATTAAATTATATAAAATTTGATCCAATATAATCATATCCTATTTGATTTAGAAACCCATAATTTTATAGTCTTATATGCGGTACCAAAATTAGCCGGCCTAACAAAGAAAACACATCAAATTTGAAAAAAATGTCTTTATTTCTCATCATAATCTCCTTTTAGCTCGATACACTTTTCCCAGCGATATTCAATAGCTTCGATACCCTGTTTATACTCGTAGTAAGAACTGTCTAGCTCTTTAAAATAGACAACAACCACAGACTACACATTTATGGCAAATGTTTTACCACTGAGCCATTTTTCCGAGTTTGGAAATAGAAAATAATCCGAGTTAGCTTAAACTGAAATCTCAAACGCTGCAATAATTTAGCACAATACTTCCGTTTGAAGATAATCAATAACAGTTATCCCACGCGCATCGCAAAAAAAAGACGCCATGACCTTGCCTGCAGATGGAGCTGCCTTCGCCCTCTTTGAACACGATTCTCCCATTCCAGTCCACTGCTTTGACTGTTCCTTTGTCTCAGGTGAGAAGTGGTGGACACATGTCTCATCCATGGATACGAATCGACGCAAAAATCGGCTTTATTGCGTTGAAATATTCACAAACACTGTAACGACACGTTTTCGCTTGATGCTGGGGCAGAACTCGGCGATGCCCAGGGTTCGTTACAAACTATTTGTATTTATGACAAAGAGAGAAACACTCGCGCTTGATTGTTTTTTTTTTTATATTATTTTTTTTTCTTTCTTTATTGTTTTCTTCCTTTGGTTTTCTTAAACGTTATAATTTTATTTACACGAGATCACGGGACGATACATAATACGATACGTACTAACACACACACACTCGTCAGCCGGATGTGTAGATGACCGACACGGTTTTACCTCTTCTTCTCTTAACTAAGTGTTAAAGGGAGAGAGACGATATGCCTCATCTGACTTGCCAGCAGATAAATCGGGGAGCGTAAGGGCGGTTCACGAGGGTATCTGCGGACCCGCTCTACGAAGAGAAATTATCTGAAGACTCCTCCAGAGTTCTCTTACGAAATGAGAGCGCGACGGTAGAAATTGAGTACTAACCCAGTTCTGTGAAGAGAAATTATCTGAAGACTCCCCCAGAGTTCTCTTACGAAATGAGAGCGCGACGGTAGAAATTGAGTACTAACCCAGTTCTGTGAAGAGAAATTATCTGAAGACTCCTCCAGAGTTCTCTTACGAAATGAGAGCGCGACGGTATAAATTGAGTACTAACCCAGTTCTGTGAAGAGAAATTATCTGAAGACACCTCCAGAGTTCTCTTAACACCGATTTACTATGAATAGTATACCACAAAATACAATTGATTTAACTGTGGAATGCTTAATCCCGTAGCAGTTAAATGATCCTACCTTGTGGCCGGCTACTGACGAACTCCCTGAAATGAACAACAGTGCTGCCTTATATAGTGGTTGACCGCACACACAATCATTCACATACACACAATCTACATTTGACAACTACACAGTTACACTAGTTGGTACTTATTTCAGTGTTGTTCTAAAGGTAGTGTTTTTCTTGACTTGTACTTATTCTACTGACCGCTAGAGGTTTTAATACTTATAATGACGGCCGTTACATTCAAATTCATTTTACTTTTAATTCATTACAAACAAAACACAAAATAAAATAAAAAAAATAGATGTGCGTAAAGTGATAAACACAAACAAAATATACTTCATTAATAAGAAAAATATAAATAACGTATGTTGGCAAAAATTGGTGAGCGAATTTTTGGCGTTACATTTCCCCCCTTCTTCCGATGAATGCTGATGATGTCGATGATGGGGATGTACGTATGAGGATGGGTACATCACTTCTTCTCCTTGAGCCATGTCACCGTCACAATGCCACTTCGGGCGATGTTGATGCGATACGTCTTATCCTTTACGACCTTCAGCGTTTTTACCCGTTTATGGGAAGGGCGATTCTGCAAAATGTCTTTCACCACTCGTTTCACTGGTGAGGGTACCTTTTCCCATGTCAATTCTACTGGCTCTTGGGCCATGGACACTGGACTGCCAGCTGGCGTACTATGCTGGGCCGGCTGACACTGCTCAACCCCCTGTTGGGTTTCTACTATCCTTTCTGGTGGCAAGTCTGTCACAGACTGAAGCCGTGGGTTAATACGTGGCAATGTTGCTTCTGTTTCGTCATCCCGGGTTTGTTGATTATTTATTTGTATTTTTGATGTTGCAGGAACCACAGATGTTGCTACCGATAAGTGGATGTTCGTATGGGCGTTTATTGTTGGCGAAACGGCTGTTCCCACTGACGATGCTGTTGTTGGTGTGGTTGGCGCAGGTGACGCCGACGATGCGGATGATGATGAGGAAGACGACGTTGGTGAAGATGACGAAGATGACGACGATGATAAAGATGACGAAGATGACGACGATGATGAAGATGAGGCAGCTGACGACGATGATGAAGCCGATGCTGGTGATGATGATCTGGGGGTTACAGGCTTCTCTACTTGCGGTACCCCGTATGTTGGTGTAGTCCCTGGCAATGAATTGATCAGACCTGGTGATGAGGCGCGCCGAATGGGCGTACTTGTACCTTTTAATGCGGCTGACCCCCCTGAGCCGTTCCTGGATTTTATTGGTTGGGTTGGGTATGGCAAACTGGTCGGCGTCCCTATATTGGAAGATGAGCTGGCCAATAATGGGCACGCTGCCTGATGGGAGAACTCCATTATACCTTTTTCCTGTTGATTAGGTGACCCCATGGAGCTGAGCGGCGACAGCTGTGACACCTCTAACCATGAACCTGATGAGGTGGAGTTATCTGATAGACGTCGCACTAAAACTGGCGCGGGACAATCTGGTTCTGATGTGGTGGCTGTTATTGGCTTCGTTACTATGTTGGTGCTGGACCCCTTTTTGCTACTGGTTCCGCCATAGTCAACCTTGGGTAACGTTCTTTGACCTTCACCATCGTTGGTATTATTTTCTTCTTCTACGGGTACTGTATGGGTAATGGCACGGGTGGGCTGTTTGGAGCGCACCAGGAGCCTAACTGTCATGGATCTTTCAAAACATTGTAGGCCCAAATATTGGTATTGTCGGTCAACAATGTGGTAGCTGCCGAGTCCTTTTCTTTTCCTTGGGGTGGGTGGTCTATAATTTTCGTTTTCCGAATCCAGTGATGGCGGCGATCGGGGTGGCAATGGTGAGGGTGGTGTTGGCCTACGTTGGCACACTGTGCGATCGAAATAACCATAGAACGTTCGACGAGTTTCATCATCGAGCGTTTGTGAGCCATTGTTGGTTGCTGTCAAGTTGTACGAAATGGTCTTCTTCTTGTGGTAGATCCGAGTTTGTTTTCTTCTTATTCTCCTCGTTGGACCAATTACTGGTTTGGTGTGGGGTTGGTGGCCGTCCCCGTTGACGGGATGTTGTTGGTGGTGATTTCTCATGCTTTTCTTCAACGTTCGCAAAGGGGAAGTAGTGGGGAACTCCCGTTTCGTGATGATCTACAACACTCGGACCCAAATCTGGTAAGTTCGTAATTCCTTCTTCAATACCATCGGTTGGCCAACGAGGTGGCGGTGGTGTTGGTGATGTTGGCGATTGAACTGGTGGTGTTGGAGATGTTGCTGGTTTATTACACCCCTCGTCATCAATAAATATGGTATCTCCATCATACAGTGGTGGTAGCGTTGTGCATGGGTTGGATTTTCGCTTTTTGTTGTCTTGCGTTGACATTCTATAACAGAAAGCTGAACTACGTGTGACCGGCCGTTTTTTTGTTGCTTGTTGTGTTCGTCTGCCTTTTGACGTGGTCGGGACATCGTCGTCACTCAAGAAAATGGTTTTTTCGAACTTTCGCCATCTCTTCCTCCATCCTTTTCCGGAATTTTCTTTGGGAGTTGATAAACTTATTCCTTTCTTGGCTCATCGTTTGTTGGGTTTTTTTTTTCTTTTTATTTCAGTATCTCATTAGTGTTGTTGGGGACAGGTTCCACGATGCCCATGCATTTCCCTGTCCTTGCATACTCGGATTCACAATGAAGGTTTAGACCAGCGCACTTGATGGTGGTGTTGAACTTCCGTAGAAAATCCAATCCCAAAATCATATTTTCAGTTGATTCGGGTAGCACAAGGAAAGTGCATCTGGCGGTGACGTTCCCGAGAGTAACGGTGTATTTTTCGCCTCGGGTGAGTACTTTACGGGATCCATCCGCTAAAATTACTTCAACGTCTTCCCGAACATAGATAGGATGTTTTAATTGTTTGGCAAACTCTGGGTTAATAAAACTCCGGCTTGCTCCCGTATCGATAATGGCCGTAATTCGTTTGCCCTCAATTACCAGGGTTGCCGTTAATTTTGAATCTTCGCATTGTAGAGAGGTCAAGTTATGTGAGGATTTTTTTCTTGGAGGACCGTCGTTCCTCAATTCCGACGGCCTCCGTTTGCATTTTCCGATCGACGAGCGCAACAATCTCTGGTGCGAACCCCTCTGCGTCCGCATTCTTCGCACAGTACACCGTTGTTTGGTCCCGAAAGCATACGGTGATGTTCGACTCGGCTTGGTTGCGAGGTGCTAGGAATACTTTCCAACTCATCGGCCAATGAAAGAAGGTCACTTAGTGATGAGAAATCCCTTCTCCGGATATACCACTGATAATCCGACTGAGTGTTACGGAAAATCCTCTCGAGTTTTTGCGCTTCCGTAAGGTTAGTATGACGCATGAGATTTTGCAGGGAAAGTACATAATCTTTGAAACTCTCCCTGGGCCGCTGGCTGCGTTTTCTAATTTCATCTTCCAATTTTTCGAAATATCGGGGGGGAAGAAAAAATGTACAGAAATCTGATTTAAACCGTTTCCACCCATGCCAATGTTTATTGTTGTTTCGAAACCATATGAGGGCTCGATCGCGAAAGAACTCAGGCATAATTCGGGGTAGTTCATCCATATTGATGCCATACATCTCGGATAGTTCCTCGAGTCGCTCAAGGAATCCCAATGGATCCCGACCACCATCATATTTCAGACCCCATTTCCTCACCTGGTCTATCAACCCGGCCTTATTTTCTGGCAAAGTATTTTTGTACGCTGCGTCAGTTGATGAGTTTTCTGAAGGTTGGTGCCCTTCCGTTTTCAGTGGTGTCGTAAGTTGCTGACTAGCTCCCTCTTGCGGTACTTGAAGCGTTACCTTTGGTGATGTCGCTGTTGTTATGTTTTCATGTTTCGTTTGTAATTCACCCAGCCGTTGAAGTCTTGTCGGATCGTGTTCTGCTCCTAAGAATTTGCCAAATCGTTTCCTTAGTTCCTCCACCGTTCCGTTAGTATTTAGTTCGAACTCCGTTAAATAAGCAATTAGTTCGTCCCGTTTTAGGGTATATGCCCACGCCGCCTTTAACATTTTTTTATCCAAAATTTCTTCTATCTTTTTATTATCTCTTTTTTTTTTCGAATCGTTACAGAGTTCAGTTTTTTTTTTTTTTTTTATTTGCTGCACACTTTTCTTCTTTCACTTATTATGTTCTTTATTTTATTTTATTTTCTACGATATCACATTTCGAATTCACATCCATTTGTTTCTATTTTGCTAACTGTTTTTTTTTTTTTTTTTTTTTTTTTTAGTTTATCGTCGTTTGTTAATAAAAAAAATATCACGTTTCACTTTAATGTATTTTAAATTCTCTCATTTGTCTGGAACAGTTTATTGCTGTCCCTGCTCGGGCGCCATTGTAACGACACGTTTTCGCTTGATGCTGGGGCAGAACTCGGCGATGCCCAGGGTTCGTTACAAACTATTTGTATTTATGACAAAGAGAGAAACACTCGCGCTTGATTGTTTTTTTTTTTATATTATTTTTTTTTTCTTTCTTTATTGTTTTCTTCCTTTGGTTTTCTTAAACGTTATAATTTTATTTACACGAGATCACGGGACGATACATAATACGATACGTACTAACACACACACACTCGTCAGCCGGATGTGTAGATGACCGACACGGTTTTACCTCTTCTTCTCTTAACTAAGTGTTAAAGGGAGAGAGACGATATGCCTCATCTGACTTGCCAGCAGATAAATCGGGGAGCGTAAGAGCGGTTCACGAGGGTATCTGCGGACCCGCTCTACGAAGAGAAATTATCTGAAGACTCCTCCAGAGTTCTCTTACGAAATGAGAGCGCGACGGTAGAAATTGAGTACTAACCCAGTTCTGTGAAGAGAAATTATCTGAAGACTCCCCCAGAGTTCTCTTACGAAATGAGAGCGCGACGGTAGAAATTGAGTACTAACCCAGTTCTGTGAAGAGAAATTATCTGAAGACTCCTCCAGAGTTCTCTTACGAAATGAGAGCGCGACGGTATAAATTGAGTACTAACCCAGTTCTGTGAAGAGAAATTATCTGAAGACACCTCCAGAGTTCTCTTAACACCGATTTACTATGAATAGTATACCACAAAATACAATTGATTTAACTGTGGAATGCTTAATCCCGTAGCAGTTAAATGATCCTACCTTGTGGCCGGCTACTGACGAACTCCCTGAAATGAACAACAGTGCTGCCTTATATAGTGGTTGACCGCACACACAATCATTCACATACACACAATCTACATTTGACAACTACACAGTTACACTAGTTGGTACTTATTTCAGTGTTGTTCTAAAGGTAGTGTTTTTCTTGACTTGTACTTATTCTACTGACCGCTAGAGGTTTTAATACTTATAATGACGGCCGTTACATTCAAATTCATTTTACTTTTAATTCATTACAAACAAAACACAAAATAAAATAAAAAAATAGATGTGCGTAAAGTGATAAACACAAACAAAATATACTTCATTAATAAGAAAAATATAAATAACGTATGTTGGCAAAAATTGGTGAGCGAATTTTTGGCGTTACAACACTCTATTAAAACATCTTCACGACACTGTTTTTGTTCTATTGTGAGCAAACGCGGCACCTATCTTGCGCAAACCTTTCTTATCTCACAAATTTTCGGTCAACATGCGAAGTATAGCAGTTTTTGAACTGCCTATCATTTCACCCAGTTCACGCACCTTCAGCAGGCGATCATCCAATACCATTTTGTGGATTTTCTTAACCGTTTTCTGGCGTTTACACCTCAATTGGTCGACCACTACTGTGTTTGTCTTGGCAGCTCCTACGGCCACTTTTAAACTCTGCCACCCAGTATTTTATATTACATAAAATATCACTTTTGATATATTCACTTTTCACGATATTTTTCCAAATCATTTCTGCCACATGTCTTTCTTTAAGAGATCTAATATGGCTTCTTTGATTTCTTTTCGTCACATTGACTTATACATTGACTTATACAAATATTAAATAGTTACAATAAATTTATTTCCTATTCCAAATCTTACCTTAAAATTTTATTTATTTAATAAAATTTCAACCCTCAAAGATGTTAAAAATAATTTTTCCAAGTCCAACAATCGGAATTGCAGTTAAAATAACTACAAACGCATTACTCTACACAAATAACTGTCATGTAGTAGCTGTTAGGGTATACAAATTACTTGGGTTTCGTTTTTTTTCGAGTAAACGAGTTTTAGGTTTTTAACTTACTCGAATAATCGAGTTAGATTTTAAAATCACTCGAGTAACTCTAATAATTTCAATAGCTTTATTTCATTAATTTTTCCTTAAAAATTCAAAATTAAACACAAAATAAACACAGTGCAACACGAAAAAAAATAACCATATATGGACACCACTACGTGATAAAAGACTAAAAAAAAAAAGACCCGTGTCTTCCAATTTTTCCGAAAGTCATCTCCTTTTTTGTTTATGGGCCGGCAAAGATTTGGGGCCTCGGTATCATTTTCGCAAAAAAGTGATAATTTTCTCAGGCTCATATCTTGCAAACCGTTCAGAATTTCGATTTACTCTCTATGGCAAAGTTGTAGCTCTTGTCATAAAGAACAAAAATTGCGAACATATAAAATCAAAAAAACTTCACCTTCTAGATCAAAATCGCAAAAAACTTAAAAAAAATTCGATTTTTTTTACATTTTTTCCCGTGTTCAGGTCCATAGGTAGCAAACCGTTCAAAATTCAAGGAAACAATCAACTACAAAAATTTACCTAAGGTCTCAATAAACAAATTTCTAGAACATATAAAAATGTCTACAATAATATACAATTGAGGGGTTTTACAATATTTTCTTTCGTTTTTATAAAGTTTCGACTTTAAGAAAACATTCGAGATGTACAGTCAAGGAAAAAAGTCTACATACACCCTTTGATTTAGGAGTTTAATAGAGTTTGTAAAGAAAATTAAAAAATATATTTATGTCAATATTTAAGGCATTAATAAATAAGTGTATTTATAAAATGAAAAAGTAATTCTTTTTACATAATAAAAACAATAATAACAAAAACATTAAAATTTAATTGGAAGAAAGTCTATATACAACTACAAAAATTAAACATTATTTCAAAATGTTATATAAAAAATATAAAAAAATTTTAACTTTTAGTATTTATTATTTAACTTTTGGAGCATCAATAACTGCTGGAAGACGACGTGGCATTGACCTCATCAAATTTTTAGTAATACCGGGTGTTATTTTGGCCCATGCACGAATAAGGGCGGCTTTCAATGTTTCACGACTACCAATGTTATATTTTCGAACCGATTTTTCCAAAACGTCCCATATGTGCTCTATAGGGTTTAAGTCTGTAGACTGGGGTGGTGAATTGAGCTGTCTTGGGGCATAGTGTAGAAGCCAGTCTCGAACAACGTGTGCAGTATGCTTAGAGTCGTTATCTTGTTGGAAAATCCATTGATATCAAAGGCTAAAGCTATCAACAGATGACTGCAGAATATGTTCCAATATGTTCTTATATTGATAGCTGTCCATATTACAATCGACAAAATACCAAACGACCAACTCCAGATGACGCAATGGTGCCCCAAACCATAACCTTACCACCATCATGTTTGACAGTATTCTTTGGATCAAGTGCTGTGTTTGGATGCTATTAAATCCAATGTCATGTAGAACATTTATTATTGTTCGTTGAGAAACAGCTATATTGGAACATTTTTCGATGTGTTCCGCCAATTTTGGGGCACTTATTTTCGGATCCTGGTTGACTACTTTAATAATACTGCTAACATCGTGTCTTGAAAGCTTCTTAGGTCTGCCAGATTGTGGCTTACCTTCGGCACTATTGGTATTATTATAATTTCTAATGATCGTATGTACAGTAGCACGACTTAATTTATCTGTCTTAGCAATTTCTCCATAAGATGTAAGGAGTTGCTACGCTGTATGTAGACTTTTTCCCGCTAATAATTATGTTTTTCCCTAAAAATTTCTAGGTTTTATTTTTTCATATTTTTTTTTTCATCAAATAATCTTTATTTTAGATGCCTTAAACATTGATATAAAATGTTTTTCAATTATCGCTACTAATTCACTAGAACTTCAAATCCGTAGGGTGTATGTCGACATTATTCATTGACTGTAACTTTTAGAATTTTTTGCAAATATCAAAAATAATATTTTATGCAGTCTATTGCCTCGGAAACATACAGAGTAAAAATCATATAATTTACATAAACTTTTAACTTATTTCATTAAGTGGAATATATATCCGAATTGAAAAAAGAGTGAACGGCCCAATCTGAGCTGTAACATCATAAAACTAATTACAATTCGAATCTTGCAAAATATTTAAAACAATGTAATGGTTTTGCGATTATTGCGACTTTTATTTATTGTTGAATAGTTAGATACTTAAAAATTTAGCTAAATTTATGGAAATCGAAACTTCTGGTCTTAATTTTTATCTTAAGAAATTGCTATAAAAAAATGTGATATTTGAGGCATTTTCTCCAAAAATAATAAAGAAAAATATTTTTTATCAGTACAGTATTACTTATATCGTGGGACTACGTAAACAATTTCTAGCCCTACCGCACATATACATATAATATGTAAATTAACACGGTAACTGACACATTACTCTATATTTTATACTACGTTCATATTGAACACTTAAATACGGTTTCGATTTAAAATTTGTATGGAATTTGAAAGTCTAAAACTAAACTAAAAACTAAAAACTAAAAAAAAAAAAAAAACGAAAATATGTACATATTTCCGGCTTCAGTGTGAATGTAGTTTTATGAAAAAAATCATTTTTGAAAAATACGAAACAATTTTAGTTTTTTTTTATAAAATATAAACTGAAAGAGAACATATTTTGGAAATGTTGAGGTTAAGAAGAAGAATAAACGTTTTTTCTCTAAAAATTATTAACACTATTAACTTTTAAATTAGACTATACTAGTTTCTGCCTTTTTATGGAAAGGCGTCATCAGTGATTTTCCATTTTTTAAAATTGTATTATTATTTGTGTATTTATAATTGTTAGATTGTCTCTATATGATAAGTTTTTTAACAACCTGCAGCTGTAAGAATCAAACCTGCGCTCTTCTTACATTTCAAACGTATTAATACCAAGTCATGACCGTTTAGCGATCACACCCAAGTATGGCATCGAATGTAATGCAGCTAAATTGAGGGTTTCTTTCCTATTAGCTTTTCTGTTATTGTATATTCTACTCAGAAGTGACACCACCAACAACACAAGTATTCTATTTTTAGATTTTTGTTTAGTTTTCTAATCTCCTCCGTCTCTATTCATTTTGATTTACTAACCAAAATTGTTTAAGTTATTCTGTTTTTTTTTTTTTTTTTTTTTTATTTCTTCAATTTACATAACCGAGCCTACTAAATAATGCAGAGTATAAAAAATAATAAATAATAAAAATATAATATATAAAATAGTTTATGTAGAAAAAATTAAATAAATAAAGGATACACTAATAAAAAAAAGTTTGTAAAGTCAGCAAAAAATTTTGCTGAGTCAGCAAAATTTTAGTCAGGAGGATGCTAGCAAAAAAGTTGCTAATGTCAGCAAAATCTTTTGCTGAAAATCAGCGAGCTGATTTTTAGCAACAAAATTTGTAGATTCAGAAAAAGTTTTGCTAACACTTAGTAGATTAGAAATAAAAAAGCGTTGGTAAAAATTAATAAATTTTTTGCTGAATTTTAGTAGACTGAAAAAAACGCAAAAAATTTGTAGAAAAATTGTAATTTAGTTAATTTATTTGCTGAAAATCATAAAACATATTTTTGTGATTCTTTTAAAAATAATTTACTATAATAACGAAATATAACAATTTTAATTTTCCCACATTGACGACATGAATTAATTTAATATCTGAAAATATATAGAAATAAATATATATAACATAACAAAAATTTTCATCAACTACTTACATCAATGGTTGTCTTAATGATGCTATCTTTTCAATGACGAAACCACCGAAGATAATTCTAGAAACGAAACGAAAAAATAAACAAAACAAACGAAACGAAAAAAACAACCCTTTTTTTTGCAATAAGAAAAAGAAACCATACAAATCTACCTAAGATGTGTGTTTTTGTCTTTCTCTTTACTCTGTCTACATGTCTGTCTACATGTCTGTATATGTTTTTTTCATGGTTGATTTTTTTACTTGTCTTGTTAGAGTTGTACTTTTTAATATCATTTTCCTCTTCTCTACTACATCTTGACATGCCGCAACATCTGCTTATCAGCACAATTTTTTTTAGCAAAATTAATTAGTAAAACATTAGTATATTAGTAAAGCATTAGTATAAAACAGTTAAGTGCTGAATAAGTATAACAAAATTTTAGCTGAAAACACGATTTTAGCAAAAATATTTGCTAAAAAATAGTATACCTGATTTACAAGACGTTTTACTAATTTTTCTACTAACTTATTTTTTTGAGTGTACAAATAAAATGGCATTATACGCAATCACCATATTCCTTTAGCTATTAGCAGGCTGTAGCAAGTAGAGATAAAAAATATTTAAAAAAACAAGAAAACGAAAAATCTAAAAAATCAAGTCATGTTCAGTAACATATTCCTCAAGTCTTCGCCTAAAACTTCAAGCGAAAACGAAAAGCACCTCAGATTCCTAGGTAAGTGATTCCATAATCGAGACATTCTCCTCTGAAAAGATCTATCATAAATATTCGCATGACAAGGAGGGTAAATTAATTGCTGGTTTCTTACGCGCTGACTAAAGTGGCAATTATCCACTAGATATTCGGGAAAACCATTTAGCATTGTTTTATAGAAAAACAATAAGATCCTAATACCGACATAGTTCCGAAAAGAAAATCCTAGAAACTTGATCACATAAGGAGTGATATGCATACGAAGCCTTACCCCGTAGACAAATCTAACAATTCTATTAAAAATTTTAGAAAACTTCTCAAATTCACCATCGGTAGTACCAGAGAAAACCTCAACACAATAAAGTATATGAGGCATTAACAAAGCTTTAACAATGAGTACCTTAATTGATAGTGGAAGATACAAATCCAGAGAATATAGCCTTCTTAATAAAAATGATATTTTAGAAGAAACACTGTTAATATGCGACAAGAAACTTAAACTATTATCTATGACAACTCCAAGACATTTCATTCTGTCAACAAAATCTACTCGCATACCATCAAGAGTAACGGTCACATTATGTGTTAAAAAACCAAAACCCATAACCTTCGTTTTTCCCGGATTAACAGAGAACCCATTGACAGAAGTCCAATCTAATACCTCCCTAATTATAAAATTAATACCTTCTTCTAGGACGTCAAAAAAGTGCTTTTCAGCATAGCAAAGGAACTGCACATCATCAGCATAAACAGATGGCTGACAAGACATACCATTAGCAATTCTCAAGAGATCATTCAAATACATTATGAACAACAATGGACCAATGACAGAACCTTGCGGAACACCACTAAGAGTACACGAAGAAAAATCACGAATAAAAACAAACTGATTTCTATCGCTAAGATAAGATTTAATAAGTCTACAAGCTCCTGGTGAAATTTCAAAATAATTAAATAATTTTTCTATAAGTTTTGTGTGCATTACCCTGTCAAACGCCTTTGATAGATCCATCGAAAGAAGAACTACATTCTTATTATTATCCAAATACTTTCTAACAGAATCCGTTAGACTTAACAGAAGCGCAGTTGTACTATATCCACGTCGAAAACCGGACTGAGATGCATGGATTAGAGAATTATTATCAAGATAAATTACCATTTGTTCCTTCAGAATATTTTTTATTTTTTTTTTTTTTATTTTATTAATTAATAATCATATAATTACAAATTATATACTATTACCCTAACCGAGCACTAGCTACTATGGCCTTCGGCGCGTTGTAGCGAAAACAGACCAGTGCCTCTGGTGGGAATCGAACCCACGACCCCCGCACTGATAAGTCAGCACGCTACCAACTAGCCTACCATTTCATTTTACTCGAACAGTTGTTTGATTAAAATTCATTGATTAATCGAGTAACGGTTAACCGATTGAATACCCTAGTAGCTGTAGAACTTTTGTAAGTGTATTTACAAAATTTTTTTATAAATTTATTTTTTAATTCTGTTATGTTGTTTTAACTGCATTTGTAGTTGTTTTTACCACATTCGACAATTAATTTTTAACAGTTAAAAATAACTACACATTGCAGTTGATTGAACTGCAAATGTAGTGCACACATTATCAACTGTAAATGCAGTTATTTTAACTGCCATTTTGCAGTTGACCTACATAATTTTCTAAGTGCTTAAAGAAAACAAAATAAATGTGCGAATTTCGACTTTATCTTGTCTTTGTGAGTCAGGGGGTTAGTGCATTTTTAAAAGTACATTTGCACATGTTTATTTAGTATTGTTATTTATAACTGATTGATGTATTTTAAATTCCTTTCCTTAGGTGTGTATAAAAACTAATTTTAATATTATATTTTACATTTTACGACATTTTTTAATATATTTTTCTTGATTTTCTCCAATTTAAAAATATCTTTCAAGGTTATCGCTATAGTATTTATGTATCAAAAATCATTTTGATAAAATTAATTTCTTCCTTTGAGTTTGCAACCAGTTTTCAGTTAAAGGATTTACAATATTATGAGGGTATTTCTTTGAAATTTCGCAATGCTGAGAATATTCAATTTCAAATTAATTCTGTTGGCTGAGTGAACAACAACAATAACGACACTTTGTCATGTGACTTCCTTCAATTGTTAATAAATGTAATTTAAGGATTTTATTTATTTAATAATGGTGGCGGTTGATTCTTATTTAATTAATTGATGTTTTATATATACTTTACAAATGATTGTAATGAAAAGGAAAACAAAAACAAAATTAATCAATGTATATTTTTTTTTTGTTAAAATTTAATTAATAAAGAAGCTAATAAGTAAATTGTTTTTCGCTTAGATTTCGCACATTGGGACAAAATTTATATTTGGAAATAATACATACATTTGTTATTGGAATTTGCACAGCAATTTGATATAGTCGTAGAAATGATATCTTAGCGCTAAAGTAGAGCCTGTCGAACATACAACAATATTGAGAGCACTGCGCCACTCGAAGAAAGAAAACAAGAGTACCGACCATTAATTCTAAATATTTCGGCCATGCTGACTTTAAGGGCGTACCATGTTTTCTCACAGGGCTAGATTTTTTTTTTTGGAAAATTACATTAAAATTTTGCATGTTTTAACGTATTTTTTTTTTTATATACAAAACTTTATTGTACACCCAGAAAAAAAAATTGGTTGGAATTTGGTTAAAACCATTAACATTTTTTTGATAACACGTTATTTTATTAGGAATTACCTGTAATCGATTAATAAAGCAAAACTACTGTACTGGTTATTAAAAAAGTGGGAAAAGGAACTGCAAAATAATCCTTTTATCCAATTATTGGCATTTCCAATCAACTTTTCAACTAAAATTCGGTAAGTAATTTTTTAATTTATAACGAGCTTTCAAAATCCGTATATTTACAAAAATAAAGCAAATCAAACATATTAGCTAGGTTGATACTAGTATTTCGATCTGGCTAAAGATCTCATCAGAACCCGAATTTTAGAAAGCTAGAGCCTCCATAATAGGCAGGAATTTTGTACGGTAGAGTTAACCATTTACGTAGTTAAAATGCAAAGAAATTGGTACCAGGTATCAAATTTATCAAAAAAATTATCGATAATCGAAAGCGGTAACTGCAAATACGGGTTTCCCAATTAAATATACAATTAAATTAATGTTTTGGTAGAACCAACCAAATTGTGGATTGCATTGATTTATGAAATGTTTGTAATGTTTATGAAATGTTTGTAAAATTAATGAAAATCTTTATGAAACTAATGAATCATTCTGACAATGAAGCGTTTATAGAATTTATGAAACAGTTTCATAAAATTTTTTATTATTAAAAAGTTTTCTTGAATTAATAAAACTCTTCATAAATGTATTAATAATGCACTGAAACTAAGCGAATGAACCGCAAACTTACTAAAAGTCTACATTGAAATAAATTATAAATTATGTTGAACACTTTAAAATTAAATCTTAAAACTAAATTTTAAAATGTATGAAAATTAACGAAATTATGAAATTTTATGAAAAAAATAAAAAATCAAGTCTATGAAATAGTTTTATAGCTCTAAAGAAAATGTTCATTAAATTTATAAAGAGATAATTTATGAAATCGAATGAATTTTTTTTATGAAATTTTGAAATTTTATGAAAAATTTCTTAAAATTAATAAAATTTCTAGGGTATAATGAAATTCTTCATTGCATGTACGAAAAATTTTATGAAATTGTTTCATTAATATTATGAACGATAATTCTTTCAGTGTAGTGTATATCGAAACTTATTTTTATCCTATTTTTTTTTTTTGATAGAGACTGAAAACATCTGAAATCAACCAGTCGATTTCCTTCACCCCTTTCTGATTTCAACAAAGTTTGGTATAAAAGATGTACATCATATAACTATATCCTCGCCCAAATGAAGGACAGCTAATACCAGCGGATCTTGAAATATCGCATTTGAAAATATGAAATCTATTAGAAAATTTTAAAAAAGTAGTCGTATCCATAACTTTTTAATGGCTTAAGCTACGAGAGTCATTGATGATATCTCGTTTTAAAGCTACTTAAATTGTGTATTAGCGCACACAAATTATGTACTTTTCCTCGGCAAAATGAATTGGTTTTAAAAACAGCGGTTCAAAAAGCTGTATTTCAAAAAATAGGTTTGAAGAAACTTGCTTAACGGCGACTCCAATCTCTAACCTACACTTGGTATCCAACTATTGTATGTGAATAAAGCGCATCATAAAACGTAATAATTACTTGTGAAAAAGAGTTAGGATTAAGAAGAAAAAGCATTCTAGTTGAAAAATGAATTGTGCATTGGTATTAGTTAATTCTGATCGAAACAATACTTGTGTGTACGTAGTGTGACCAAACTCCACTTTAGCCTCAGTCATCGCTGTGTCGACCGTGGCTCAACTCGTTAAGAGGTGAAATTACGATGCATAGCTTGATGCTAAGGCAGTGAGTTCAAATACCAGTACGACACCAAAAAATAAAAAGTTTTTCATATAGAGCAAATTAACAATATAAAATACTTTGTTCAATTGACACATAAATTAACCACTGACGAGTCCCAGGAGGGGGACGAAACTGCGGCAGTCTGGTGTATCGCTTGTGTCCGTAAAATGTTTCAATAAAAATGTTTCTTCTTCTTCTTCCTGTAAAGAAACTAACTAAAGTAATATTCTACAATAATTAATATAAAAATTAATTACGATTGCAAAACACTTTCTAACATAAAATATTTTTTTGTTTATTTTATTTACAGTGGCTTGCTTATAAAAGAGGTATCAACGACTCACGTAGCTTTAACCATTAAAAAGATATGGACTACTTTGTTAAATTTTCGATATTTTTCGTATTTCAAAACGCGATATTTCCACAACCGTTAGAGTTAATAACCCAAAACTTGTACGATGACATATTTATATGAGACTTACCTTCCGTACCATGTTCGGTTAGAATTGAGGGGAGAAGAGGTCGAAAGTTGGATATTTTTTCATGGTTTTATATGGAATGAGTCTATAGGTAAAATAAAATTATCAACTATTAAGTGTTAAATGTGTGTTAAATAATTGTAGCTTTTGCCAACAAACCCATACTTATGTACACAACACGTATTTGTGTATGCATGTGTTAATAACTTATGTCAAACTCAAATTACACAATAGCTATGGAAACCCAATAGTGTTCAGTGTGCATATTAGGGATGCCAAACTTGAAATCCCGAATCCCGGGATTTCGTAAATTCCGAATCCCTTAATTTTCTTTTTTAAATCTCGAGTTCTTTCGGAATTTTTTGGGACTTTTCGGGATTTGTTTTTTTTTTTGCTAACATTTAAGATAAATTAAGTTTTTTCTTGAATTTTCTGATATTTCTTTACGATTCTGAACGACACCAATATTTTTTGCAAGTACACTCTTAATAATCTTAAAATTTTTTAAAAATTTGTATTTCTTCTAAACAATTTTTAATAAATACAAGGTGTTGTGAAGTATTTAGTGGTTCAATAATTTTAGGTATTGTTTTTAAATTTTAAATCCGATATTACTATACTGGAAGAATTACCTGCATGACATTTATGAATTATTGCATAAAGTCAAAGAAATTGTACTGGAATTCGTCCATTGAAACTTTTCATTAAGTTAATGCCAGTTTACATAAAATTGTAGAAAAAATATAATATTATTAATTAAAAGTTTCAAAAAGTATAACATTTCTCATTAATTTCAAGAAAATGTTCGTTTATTTTGTGAGGAATAGTTTCGTTGATTTACTGAAAAATTTAATTATTTTTCTTATATTCCTCATTTTTCGTTCAACAAAATTCTCTCTGTGTATTGTAATAAATTTTGATATTACATCGTTATTCCAGAGAATTGTGATCACAAAAATGGGTTAATAATTTGAAAAAACTATATCGTTGGGAAAGCTACATTTAAAAAAAAAAAACTATGGTTTTCTTATCACAATTTTCGGTTGTAATTTTAGATACTGAACATAACCAGAATTGTTTTCAGAACATTTTTATCATCAAAATTACTCAAATCCCTCTGCGAAATTTGCACGGAGAAAACATATTCGTACCGACAATCGAAATTCAATTGATTTTGTTGAGGTTACCGAATTTTTTGTTAACATAAAGAAATACCAGAATACCGAAATATCCAAAAATCCTGAAAAACTCGGGATTTTGGCATTGTTTGAAATATTCCGGGATTTTTAAATACCAATCCCGATTGGCATCACTAGTGTATATTTAATGTTATACAATAAAGAGGTTAATTAAACTCAATTTCGCGATGTTGTAGTTGTTGTTGATGATGTTGTTGCTCACCACTCCGTTGTTGATTCAAACGTTGGTCATTTCTTTATTACACTTGGCCCTGCTAACGTTGTATAATTGGGTTAACAAAAACTGATTATAGCAACACCACCACCACCACCACCATCAACAACCGGCAACGTAATATAAACTACAATAATATTACTCATACGTACATGTGCGCTCGTATGGTTTCTCGTATCTGTGCATGAGTGCGTATGAGTAATATGCTAATATAATATTCATGCTATGGTGTTGTTTGGAGTTTTTATACCACTAAAACATGCACAATCGTGCATACTGGTTTATTTAACAAGAACGTAAAGTGGTTTCATAATTGGCTATTTTTGCGGCAATTAAAAATCGTTCATGCATGTGTTAAGGATTTGTCGAGAGAAATATTAATCGCAAGAAATTGCATTAATTTTAATACACAGAGAAAATTTTAGTGGACAAAAAATAATGAACATTTTATGTAAACTAATGAAACATCATAAAGTGAACTAAAAATTATTTCTATAAAACTGTTTTTTTTTTTTAATGATACTTCTTCATTGAGTGAATGTCACATTTAACAAATAAAATTGTATTTTTCATAAAATTTTATGAAAAATTGCATTAGTTTGATAAAAAGTAGCAATGAAGAAGTTCCAGTGAAACTTCATTGCTTCTCTGCAAATTTGAATGAATAACATGAAGAGAATTTTCTTAGTGTAGAGCAAAATAGGTTAAATCAATTAATGTTTATACAATTTTTGTTCATATAAGAACAAAGAAAAACTGTTGAGTTTATTTAAAATGAAAAATAGTTGATTTAAATTTATTTAAAATGAAAAATAGAACTTTTATGGGTATACAACTATATTAACCCTCTAACGGACAAACGCTGCTTTGCTATAAAATTCTTACCAAGTGGTCGTCTCGAAAAATAAGCAATAAGTTCTTCTACAACAATTTGTATCGTTGTCTACCTTAGGCGATATGAGCCAAAATAGACTTAGGGTGCATCTTAAAAACGAACTCATAAACTAGAAAAATTTTGAACAAAAACTATTGCTCTTGTCAATATATAACCAGAAACCTAAAATTATTTTTTTGTGCTTCTATTTAAGAAGATATGGCGATTTTCGCTTTTTTGAAAAAGCGAAATCTGGCGAACAAGTATATAAACTTCAATTTATATTGTTCAAAATTTAACGGATTGCTACTAATAAAAATAATAGCCCGTAAGGAAATCCCTTTTTAAAATCTAAATGTTTTCTCTGTGCCAAATTTCATAAAAATCCGTTTATTAGTTTATAAGTTAAGACGATGTCCTTTAAAGGTATCCTGATATAATACTGTGTGTCATTTTACCAAAGTAAGTACACTCAGGGAACTTCTGCTTTAAAAATATGTAGTTGTTTGGGTTGTAATACAGTTTCTTTATTTTTAATGTAAATGTTAGTCATTTGTAGAACAAATTAAATTTTTTACTAACCTTGTAGTTCATTTTAAAAAACTAACCACATCAAATGACTGTTTTATGATTTTACATTCATTTTTTAAATGTTTATTTATTTTTACTAACATGTGGTTCATTTTTACTACAATTGTTAGCCATTTTTGAACATTAAAAAGCCAATGACAATGTTAGTTGAATTTACTGAAATGTAAGTCGTCCTTTCTTTAAGTGAAATTTCATTTGTGAAATTTCAATATTGCTGAGAGTTTATTATTCAGAGTTTTTAGTCAAACAAAAATTGTTTTTTAGATTTTTGAAAACTGTTTGCTTAAAAATAATTGTTTTTTGAAATTTTACGAAATTTGAATTTTCAAGTTTTCTATTTGGAAAAGCTGTGAAAATAAAAAATATGTTTAGTTTTGGTTTTTAACAATAATAGATTTTTGTATTCTAAAAAACGTTGTCTATAAGAGTAAACATTTTAAAACTATAACTTTTAAAATCGTCCTACTCTTTAACTATTATATATAATAGCATGAACTTTTTTTATATGTCACACAATTTATTCTCTTTTCAAAAAAATATTTTTAAAAATATTTGCAACTTATACAAAATTTTAAATTTTTAAATAAATGTAAGGTACTTAGTACAAAACTTACAAGAATGCGTTACATTAGGGTGTTCTGTTAAAAAAAATGTTGAGTAATAGCTCTTAAATGATGCATATTGAAGAGCTGAATACGAAACGTATAACAATTGTTATTTTTTTTTTGAAAATAATTTTAGCTTCCCACACGCGATTTAAGATATGCAAAATTGTATGTTTTGTCCAAAAAAAGTTGTCTTTATTTCTATCGAAATAGAGCTCTAAAGCATCGATATGTGAATTTTATTATGAGGAAAATATTTATAAATTCTTTTAGAACAGTTGGGTCCACTGCAGCATTTTTAAGTCTTTAGGATATGTGTATATGGTCCACATAATTATGGTCGACATTTCAAAAAAAAGTAGTTAAGTAAAGAAAATATTTTGTAATGTACTAAATGAAAACTTAAAAATGCTGTGGTGGACCAAAACTGTTCAAAAAAAATTTATAAATATTGTTCTCATAATATGCTCTACATAACGAAACTTTTGAGCCCCATATCGATAAAAAGTAAAAGAACTCTTTTTTTTGTACCAAACATATGCTTGGTTTGGTTAGGAAGGGTTATGTGCCCAAGAGCACATCTCCACTCGGAGACCAATATGGTCCATTGTGAATCCCTTCAGTGAAAAAATAGTAAGAAAGAATAGAAATAGACAGCAAGATAGATTGAAAGATAGATATAAAGAAAGATAGAAAGGATATATACTCCCCAGAACCAGCTCCTATCGTCCCCTTGCTAGAAACAGCCGTCCTATCTCCCTGATAAATCCCAGGAAATCTACTGGATTGCATCCAGCGACACACCCAAATTCGTCGTGAAATCTATCTCCTAGCTATTTCTGTCTGAGACCCTGCAACCTAGGACAGTGGCACATTATATGCTCAACTGTCTCCAGTTCCTCAACGTCCTCGCACAACCTGCAAAAATCCGGTATGTCCCTGTCCCATCTGCTTGTGAAAGCCCTGACAGAACAATGACCGGTCAGGAACCCCGTAAGGATCCTGAGACCCTCCCTGTCCAGTCCCAAAAGAACCTTGGTTGCCCCTGCGTCCAATGCGGGCCATAACGCCCTAGACACCCTGCAATCCATTCTGTCCCTCCATGATTGGTTAACGGTTTCGCGGAATCCCTTCCGTATAACCTCAAAGTAGTAACATAGTGGGGGCTTTACCCCCGTCCCTTACCGCCAAGACCAGATTCGAACCCTCCCTCGCAAGTTCGTCCGCCAACTCATTCCCATCCACCTTGCAGTGTCCGGGTACCCAACACAGCCTCACTGTGAATGCCTCCATGAGCTCCCTCAGAGCACACCTACATCGTGCGACCAGGCGCGAGCGCACCGTGTAGTTTGTCAGTGCTCTGAGCGCTGCCTGACTATGGACATAAATTGTCACCCTAGATCCCCCAACGATGTGACCCAGTATACCTTCCGTCGCCCTCCAGATCGCTAAGATCTCAGCTTGGAAAACACTGCACTCATCCGAGAGTCTGTATGACCTTTTCACGTCAGTGTCAGCAATATAAACACCGGCACCCGTGCCCGTGTAAATTTGGGACCCGTCCGTGAATACTGCCCACCTCTAGAACAGAACCTTGGATCCACGCCAGACTTCCCTGATCGGGAAGTCCACCGGAGGTGTTCCACCGAAGTCTAAGGTCAAGATCATATGATCCGATATTCCCTCGAGAATACTACCCTGATCAAGCAGTCCTACTTCGTACAGTGTTTTTGTGTGATCATATGTTTAATTTGTTATATTTTGAAACCCGTATCGGAACCTAAAAGTAACCTCTACAAAAATTTCCTTATATTTTTCTTATTTAGGTCTTCTTACAATTTTGATATAATTTGTATTAAAAAAAAATTATGTTTTTTGCCCTTTAATTGTGTAATGAAAATGAAAAAAATTATTCAAGTTCGAGGACATACTCTTTATTTTTTATTAGGATATTGTAAATTCATTTAACTTGATTTTTGTTAGTAAACATTTGTATTGCTAACTTGACGTTTGGTTATCAAGTATTAATTTGAGTTGGCTAAATTTCGTTTTTTTATAACAACAGTTAATAAATCAATCGAAAACGTAATTTTTAAATAATATCGGTACGTACCGGTATTGATGTTTTGGTATTGGTTACCTATACCAATATCGAAACAAACAAATATCGCAACCAATTCCGATACCAATACCGTTATTCCTTTTGGTTGATAACATTGGTATTCGTACAAAATCGTTAAAAAATATAAATCGTTTCATCGGAACCCTACTCTCTTTATTATTTTGTAGTTTTTGCTATACACTCTAAAAAATTATTGTAAATTTACTACTATAAAATGAGCGAAGTTTTATGTAATATTACATCAGTGAATTTAATCACAAAATGTGTAAAACTGTTTTGCGCACACTTTTATATACATTAATACACACTTACAGTATTTTGACCCATTATGTGTTTACAATTAACCACATTATATCAAAAATTAGTAGTATTTTGTTAAACAAAATTTTTACGCATAAAGTTTGTAAATATTCTAACTTTTAATAATAATAAATATTTTGGCATAAAAAAAATCTAAAAATTTATAATTAGTGAAAATTTTTGTGAACAACTAAACAAATTAAAATGTATACATGTGCGCACCGGTAGGCTAGTTGGTAGCGTGCTGGCTTATCAGTGCGGGGGTCGTGGGTTCGATTCCCACCAGAGGCACTGGTCTGTTTTCGCTACAACGCGCCGAAGGCCATAGTAGCTAGTTCTCGGTTAGGGTAATAGTATATAATTTGTAATTATATGATTATTAATTAATAAAAAAAAATGTATACATGTAATATTTGTGATAGTAAATTACAAAACCAAAAACATTTATACATACAGAAATAGTAACGGAATTTCCAAGTATTTGCAGCCTAATTGTGGAACAATATTTTCAAATTATAATTTGTGTATAGAGCTTTAAAATAGAGCTTCCAGATTCGATTGTTCAATTTTGATTGGCTATGGAATGATTGAATTCTTAAATCATATTTTTACAAATCGAAGGAATTCTCAATTGGTCTCATACGATTTGATTTCTAAAGACTTTAAGCATTCATCATTTCATTTATTCAATTACTGCCTTGCAATATTGGTTATAAAGGGTGCTTTTTTAAGAGCTTTCGGAGTTGATTTCAAAAAACATAAAATTTAGAAAAATGTATTAAAAATTTATTTGAGTCGATAGAACGATCTCTATAATTCAATGTTTAAAGATGATTTCATGTATATATTGACCGCGGATACGCCTCAAATGGTTCATACGCTGGGTCCAATTTTGGTATACTCTCTCCAACATATCGGCCGGTATATCACGAACAAATTCTTAAATATTGGCTTGCAGTGTGTCAACCGTTGCGGCTTTAGCATAGCCCCACCGATCTAGGCGGCCAATAGGCCGGCCCAAAACGTGTTCACCGAACTCGCCTCTCAATGGGGCCATTGTTTTGCGTGCTGTGTGGCATGTGGAACCGTCTTGTTGAAATTTGTAATCCGCGCACGGTAGCGTTCGTCATTCACAGTAACGTTTCTGCTTTTTGGTCTTTGAAAAAGCCACCGGCCCATAATCCACACCAAATAGAGCATTTTCCGGGATGAATTGGCAGCTCTTGCAATGCTTCTGGCTGCTCTTCACACCAAATACTGCAAATTTGCTTGTTCGTTCACGTATCCATTCAACCAGAAATGAGTTTCGTAGTTGAACACAATTATCCGATAAAAAAGTGGATCTTAATCAAACTTCGCCAGCTCCCATTAACCAAAAGTTAGCCGTTGTGGTAGGTCGTGTGGCTTCAATTATTGCACCAGCTATATTTTAAAAGGTCTTACACCCAAATCATTCCGCAAAATTTTCCACGTAGTTGAGTAACAGAGGGCCAATTGCTGCAAACGGCGCCGAATCGATAATTCACGGTCATCAACAACACTGGCGGATACAGCTGAGATATTTTCCTCTGTCCGCACTCTACGTTTGCGTGCTGGTGGTTTAGTGCCCAATAATGTAAATTTGTTGCGAAATTTAGTCACAATACTCCGAATAGCCACCTCAGAACGTCGCCCAAACTGACAATAAATTGGAAGAAGTGCACTATGCACTTTCTTAACCGAGCATGAATTTTAATAATAAATCTTAATAATCAGCAAGTGCTGATCGTTTGTAAGTCGATTCATGGTTAAATTATAGACCAAACTGAACATGTTTAACAGTAACATGTTACACGAAAACAGTTGAGTTGCCAAAAAGTAAGTTGCTAAAAAAATCACCCTTTACACTGTGATGTCAATAATTTTCAACACCTAAGAAAATTTTTCATATTAAAATACCACATTAAGTACTTAGCATATTAATGTCATATAACAATAAATATTTCTTTAATATTTTTCACACAAACATTTCAAAAGTTTAGCTTATGTGCCATAGAAATACCAACCAACATTCCCTATTGTCATTAACATCGTCGTCAACGTCATAATCATTGTCAATAATGGCTTTAATGATATTAAATACAAACACAAACACAAGCACAATTCAACTCAATACAATTCACAATACAAGTACAAAGACATTCCAATCGACAATATGAATAAAATTATTTATTATTATTTGTGTCACTTCAATAAACGTATAAATAATAAAAATATGTATGGAAAAACGGTTGGTAAACGGAATTTTACACCATTTACAGAAGCATTTTCTTAAACGAAAAGTTAATTTCGAATTAAAATAACTACATCGAATCAAAAAAAATCAATTTAACTTTTTACGAAAAAAACTTTCGTACACTCACCGTCGCAAAGTGGTACATTTTAAGAGAAGGCGGCCAAAAATCTATAAATTTTGATGGAGTTGACGTATTTTGATCGAAAAACGTGATGCTGAATACTGTATGCTCGTACAATAGATGGAAAAAATTTAAAACTTTTGATCTTGAAACTATTTTAGAATCTGCAAGAAAAGAGGTTGTTAGGTGCATAAGTAAAGTGAAATCATCTCGCTATAAAAAAAAATTTGAGTCTGTAATTGACAGTCGATCCAAGTGGAGGGAAATCCGCAAGATTGTCATTGGTCAGAAAGACTTTCCGGCTGATAGTCAAGATATTGATGTATATTTGCGGATACCATTATTCCCTTATCAACAACAAATATTTACGATGACCTTTGTTATACGCAAATTCTAAACACTTTCTACCTTTGTTGTGTTAAACAGTCCGATAGTAGTAGTAGTAGTAAACAGTAAAAAAAAAAACCAGTCCGATATACCGAAAAATAAGTTTGCAGTTAAATTAAACGCTGTTGATATATATGAAATGAATCCTACTTCTTTAAGGACTCTTAAATATCGTTGTACTAACTGAATTCATGAGTTATTACCAATAAAATACACTTTTAAATTCGTGTTGCTTTTTTGTTCTTTAAAATTAGCTTCAATTGAAAAATGTAAAATTGCGTCATACCTACATATTCACACATGCCTGTGAGTAATTGGGAATTATAATGTGAGTAATTGGGAATATTAATGTTATTAATAACATATTTGGTTTATTTCCATCTTTTTTATTTAATTGCATTATGTAACAACGAGGAAGTCCTGACATTTTTATATTTAAAACAACCACAAAAAATAGATTTAAATTTCAGCAAAATAAATTAACTAAAGAATAAACTTTATACAAAGTTTCTTAGTTTAGTTCAATCTACTAAGCTAGAGTAAAACTTTTGTTGATTTCAACAAAGTCGATTCTAATTTGGATTCAGCAAAACATTTTGCTGAATTTACTAATTTCTTGCTAAAGATCAGCTCACTAATGTTCAGCAAAATATTTTTGCCGATATTAGCAATTTTTCTGCAAGCACACTCATAGCATAAATTTTGCTAACTTAACTAACTTTTTTGCTAACTATACGGACTTATTATTTGAGTGTATAAATATAACGGTTCTGGTGAAAAACTTGTATTTTATATTGAGTAATCATAAAAATGGATATCAATGGCTGTAATTTCAGCAAGAACATTTTAAAAAAGTTAATTTTCTTCGAATTCGTTGAATAAAAACTACTTCTGACCCGTGTAACACATATAACCATGTAACAAATTAATATTACGTATACGTCTTTTAAAGTGTTACCAATTTTAACTTTTTTACTTTTTTTACTTTACGAAACTGAGCCACCTGGTGGTCAGGCGTGTGTGCCCCATGATCAGCCGCTTACACATTTTTTTACACTTTTTAGAAATAAATTCCAAAGAATTCATGTTAATATTATAAATTAATATCAATATCTTAAAGGGTATTTCGTTTTAATACACGAAATGAAAAAAGTTTTCCCAAATTTACTATTTCTATATTATTTTGTTTTGCAACTCAAAAACACGTCTGTCCTTGACTACGTGTGAAGTACAAGTGTAAAATTTGGTGACATGATAGGTGATCAATAACTGTACAAATTATGGAAAGGGACATTTTAATAACTCTTTGATATACCACGAAAATTCGGGGTAGCATATGTGCTTCAGTGAGCCTTCCAGACTCGGGCGACGTCAATTACATTTCAAAATCGTTCACTTGTGAAATTTTTACATATCGTTAATAATATCAGACCTACGCTCACAATTGTGAGCTTAATCGCTTCCATGGAAAATTTGAAAAATTTTTAATACCAAACATGGGGATTAGTAAAAACATTTGGGTATTTAATTACAGGGCAATTACTTAATTACACCCAATTACATGTAATTGAACATAAAAAAGTAATTGGCCTGTAATTAAGTACACAGATATTGGTATTATGTCCCATGTCTGGTATTGACAAAATTGAAAATTTTCCAAGGTAGCGTTTAAGCCCGCATGTGTGAACGTATTTCTCACATTTGAAATGATATAGAAAAATTTCACAAGTGAATGATTTTGTAATGTAAATGAGGTCGCCCAAGTCTGCTCCCTTCTACCCTACCTCAAACTGTATAATATTACACCATATTTTAAATACTGTTCAATTCCATTAAACTGCAAAAAAACCCTACACAGAAAAAATGGGCCAAAAATATCTAATTAATCGATTGTTATAATATCAATGGTAATTTAAACAATCAAAAATTTTGCAAATTATTTTTTTTTTATTTTATTTAGATAAAATAATCAAACAAAGGTTTAATTATATCAATATATTTAATATATTATATTATTTAATTTGTAAATAAAAAGAAAAAAATCGCAAATTATTAACTTTTAATAAGTTGAATAGTTTACCGACTTCAAATACACGTAAAATCGTAGTTATTTCACTAGAGTTTGCAACACTCTTTTTGTTGAGATATTCGTGTACGCACGAAAACTTAATTTAGTTTCGTGTTTTATCTGTGGTAATAAAAGTGCACATGTGGATTTAAATAAACCTTATCAAAAAAGGACAATTAAACTTTTATTGTTGTAAATAATTAAATTTTCAATAAGTATAAGTGTCATTAAACTATAATTTTAAAGTTGTGTGTGATTTTTTTAAGAAAGCAATTCAATTACAAGAAAAAGTTCAAGACAAGACAAGTAAAACAAAAATTTTGTCTTTTCTTTTATTTGTTTTCTTATAATACATTTTTATATTAAAAAGCTTTAATTTTATTATAAATAAAATGTCAATTTAATTTACAAACCTTCATTTCTTTTTTTATTTAATGGAGGGCATATAACAAAAATAAAAAAAAATACGAGTTTTGTAAAGAAAAACAATAACTCTTTCAATTGATATTATTATTATTTTAATTGAAAGAGTTTTAATAAACTGTCTGCAAATTTTTTTAGTTAATACTATCATTTCAGTGGTAGGTGCAAAATCAATTAAAATAATAATTGATTCAATAAAATTTTTAATTGAAACCCATTTTTAGTTTTTTCTGTGTATGAAAAAAAAAAGAAAAAGTTTAAAATTCGGAAAATGTCGGTTTCAATTGTAAATCGCCATACAACTTTTTACAAAGCAGCGATATAGAAATTACTTTTTTTTGTGAATGTTTATCCCAAGTCTTGTGACTATATTTTGTATTGATTTGGATCTGAAAGTTGAAAACTACGAGCAAAAATATAAAATAAATGTAAAAACTCTTGGAAATTTCAAAAAAATTTTATATTTCGATATTTAAATGGTTATAATTTCCATAGATGATGACTTTGCGTTCTAAAACTTTGCATGTCCAAATTTTTAAGTGTCGTCTCTCTAGCCGTGTAAATCGTTTCTCTTAGTAAAAAAAAAAAAACACAAATAAGAGGCATCTGCAGTCAGTTTCTACCGATTTCGAAAAATTTTGAAATTCCTCATATGTGATACAAAAAATAAATTTAATAGAATCTGTATCATTTCTTTTATCACTAAATTTTTTCTTAATTTCAAATAAAGAATTTTTGAAATACCAAAAGAAAACTCAAAAATTTTTTGATAATTAGTCAAAAATGGCAACAGTGTAGAAAACCTATTACTTATTCTTTTGGTACGAAGGATATAATAGAGTATGAAAGAGTGACACTTAAATATTTAGAGAATGTAAGCTAACTTTCTGTTTCATTGCATGTTTGTTCGTCATTGTCTTCTACTAGAGTATGAAAGTTGTACGAAATACTTACTCCTACAGAATTGAGTATATTATTAAATTCTTTCATACAACTTTTTTTAATTCATTGTGAAATTGATAGGGAGTAACTAAATGTCATGATAAATATCTTGAGTTGAGAGTTCATGAAGTATAGCGTTTTGGTATGTAGTATTTTTATTAAAAATAAAGTTATCTTACAAAAGTTATACCTTTTGTAACTCGCGTGTATTTTGAGTGAAAATATTTTTATATACACACAAAGAAATAAAAAGCCAACCGAATTGAGAGGTGTATATTAATGGTAACAACTTATAAATTCAGTTAGTGCAAAGCTATTTACATCACGTTTCAGAATATTTTGGGTGTTGCAGCTAAAATTCAGTTGGATAAACCGAACTTTGTTGTGAAAATTAGTGTTTGGTGTTACCAACCGTCTGCATTTCGTAATAACCGAATTTGAATCGTAGTAACCGAATTTTAGTTGGTAAATTGCAAAATGTTTCTCTTTGTGTACATATGCAATTTCTATTTCAATATCAACTTTAACATAAACTTTAATATTAAATAAAATTGCAAAACAAAAACTGCTAGCATACCGTTGTCTTATATTCAAACGGATCTATCTACACTTTTTTAGAAAATGAGTATTTGACGCCAAAATTTTCATGACGTAACTGTCATAATTGCAAATATAAATGATCACTTTAGCACTGGTTTTTGCAAAAATTAGATTGAGTTATCTACAACACTGTTTTTTTTTTGTATGGAAAAGCGCTATCTACAGTAGGATGTCCCTTAAAATAACGATTTGTCGATTTTCGTTCATTACACTCCTAGTTTTATTACAAATGGTTCCAAATGGAAGAAATTGATTTTTTTGAAAACGTTAACCCGTGCCGAAAGTTACCCGAAAATGCCACATTTGGCAACCAAAATTCTAAATTTCAAAAATAATGGAGCACATCGATGATTAATATGTTAAAGCTCTGCCTATTCTGGACGCTCTAGATTTTCGAAAATATGAAAATACAAAAAAAATTGTAACATATACCCTTATTCCACTAAAGAAAATGTTCAAGTGTAATTTTATGCTATTTCTGCTTAATATTTTTGAATGAAATTTTGTTATATTTGTAGAATAGTAAATTTTGACCGTTTCCTACGGTTTTTTACCTCTCCTGAAGACTTTGGTTTTTGGATTTTATACCCTTGTTCGAGCGAGGCATTAATTTCTTTATTCTATAAATATAACATTTATGATCTACCTTAAAGGTACTTTTGGCCAAATTATGGCGATGCTGGCCCACACTGCGGACCAACCTATTTTTCCTATAAATTTTGTCAACAATTTTACAAGGAATATAAGCTTATAAAAAAAATGAGTTAAGTTGTCAATTGCTTAAAAAATTTGTTAATAAATTTATTCAGTTTTGTTGTTAGAGAGTTAACGTAAATTACTCACAATAGTTAAAATATATTTTTTTTAACTTTTTGTACTCGTACAAAAACCAGCAACGGTTGGTATTACGGAACATGTTGCCTGGTAATAAGTTAAACTTCTTATCGTTGTATTACTTCTCAACTTTTGGTATTACTGACTGTCCATTAGGTTTAAATGTTTTTGTGACATAATTAGTTGGTTTCTAGAAAAAATTCAATATAATTACATTTTTCTGCAAATGTGACAATTTCAAAATAATATTTAAAAATTCAAGACTTTTGTAAAAAAAATGTTGGCCTGTATGTGTGGAGTTATAGGTTACCGAGGTAAGTAGTTACCTTAATGGACATGCACTTGCTAAAATGATAGAGTTTTTAATAGAAAAGTAACACTTTATTTTTCCACCCAAAACTTCATTTCATATTTAAAATTTTTTAGTTTAAAATTTTAATTTAATACCCAATATAAAGAAATAAAACTTTCCAAAACAAAAACAAATAATGATCTACGGAAAATTCTAAGAACTTTCCCCAAAGAAACCATGGTTCTAAAATCAAAATCGAGCTTCCGGTTTTTTAAGAGAAAATTTGGTGCTCAGGAAATCCGAAAATAATGCTATTTGTATGGAAATATTCATTGCAATTCATTGCAATTGGTGAATAGTTGACCTGTAACGCTGGAAGAGGGCTTATTTTAAAGGAAATTTTCTCAGCTTCCTATATCTGTTCTCATTTATAGAACATTATTTACCCAAATAATGGTTTTGGAGGTTTATGTTAAAATAACAATAGTCAAACTGTTAAAAACCTAAAACTGTTACGATTTTTCTACCTAAAACTTAAAAAAAAAAATTATTTAACTAAATTGGTATTCAAAATTGAATTAAAAAAGTAATTGAACTTAAAATTGGTTAAAAGAAAATTTATTTAACAAAACCTAAGTCAAAACTGAAAATTTAACAAAAAATATCGATTTTTATTAAAACTCACTTTTTTATTTAAAAAAGTTCTTCAACTTAAAAAAAAAAAATAAATCAAAAAATAACAATGAAAAATGTATTCAAAAAAATATATATATCGGCCAAACAGGGAATCGAACCCTGGGATCATATGTCACAAAGCACGACATAACCACTACACAACAGCAGTTGTTAACTAATGCGTGCCGGCTGCCTAGGTTCGAATCCTGGCAATGCCCATCATATTTATTTATTTTTTGTTTGCTGTTTTTTATTTTTTTTTTAAATTTAATTAAAAAAAATCTACGAAAAATATTATTTTCCTCGTTTTTATGTTAAAATGTAATTAAAAAAAAAAGAATTGTAAATAAAACAAAAAAAAAATAAAATATTGTTTTTTCTTATTTTGTTTATTTAAACAATTAATTAACTTTTTATTTAAAAATTACACTATGCTAGTTGAAAAACCCGACAAACGGGGCACCCAGTGGGTTAAACTAAATCGACTGTGCTGAATCGAATGGCGTTCGCCGTTTTATTAGGTTAGCTCTTAAAAAAAGTTAGGTGGGTTAAAGTTTCCCCCTTTTGGCCTGTTCTTGAAAAATACCGGTATATAAAACTATGTTTTCTTTACATCTGAGGTGTAGGGTGTGTTCAGCAACTTTGTAGAAAATATTATGCCAAATATTTTTGTGGAACATTTCAACCCTCTAACTGCCCCTCATAACGGCATTTTTTGGCTTTATTCTAACAAATCGTTAAAAACACCCCGAAAAAGGGGAGGGGAGGGCATGAAATGTTCTACAAAAATGTTGGCCATAAAATTTTACTATATACGTCAGAACACATCAAAGCCATAAACTTAACACAAACACCAAAAACTAATCATATTCAAAACTGCTCATTAAGGGTTAATTTAGTTATTATTGCTTCCAAAATTATTTTATATTTTTTGTAATCCTTAATATATATTCCAAGTTTTAACTAGCTTGTTCCATTTTTGGACCTAGCCCATTCAAAACATTCTTACAAAGTTACACTTAAAGGTCTAAGAAATCGTTAGAAATCTGCCTCAAATCGGGTTTATTTCTTTACCGTTATTTTTTTTTTCGGCAAACCCTCAATTATAAAATTGTACAGTGGTACTAACTTTGAAAAATAAGAAGTATTAAAAATAAATCTAACTTTAAAGTTTTTGACAATCTCTTATCAAGTCGGTTATACTTAAATATCTAAGATGGAGGCGTGTAATAAATTTAACTACTTTTGTTACGTGTGTGGAAAATTTACAATTATGCCCAGTCGCCGTAAAATTACTATTGAAATAATTAACTTGTATGAATCATATTTTTCTTTAAGTGTTACTATTTTATTTAGTTTAATAATTAATTAATAATTATAATAATAATTATAATAATAATTAATAAATAATTATTAAACTAAATAAAATATTAAAAAAAAATATTGGCCAAACCGGGGTAACTAATTTTAGCTTCGACCTATAGCGGCAATTTACATACAAGATCTTTTTTGCTATCCATTCGTGGTATTCTTTTGCGGCTTTCAATAGTAACTGCCAAAATATCATCGCGATTACTTTCTATTGCACGCCGGCAAACATTGGTAAGCAAGTGTACAAATCGCTCAGTTCCCTGAATATGTGACGGTATTCCTAGATCAGAAAGCGGTGGATCATCGGATTCAATGTATTCCAACAAATGTTCGTAGGGGATATTTGTGGTAAATGGGGGCTCAGACAAAATACTATCGTCATCTAAGTCAATCATATCAACATAGTCTGAGCAATCAAAATTTATTTTAGGTTTTTCGTAAGCTCTAAGTGTTGACGGATCCCAAAGATTGTTACGAAAATGCAAAATTTTCTTAATGCATCTCTCACGCACGGATTTTCTGTCGTCGAAAAACATTGTCAATAAAACATTTTCCTGGTGAGCAAAGTATCCATTGTTTTGCACAACCTTATTAACAATCTCTCTATGACTTGGCGGTAAATATTGCGTCGACCGTATAAACTTAAATAAAAGTGCACTCCCGTAGATGACTGAGCTATAGAATTTCACATTAAAGTACATTGGCACATAAACTCTCATAATAAATTCTGTTAGTGTTTTCAGGTTTTCCGATGGTGATTTAGTTGTTACATATAATCGCAAAATTCTGCTGGCTTTTGTTAACCATCGAGAGTGGACTATTGGTCCCGGCTTTATGTTGGCTAAACCTTCGGGGCAGAAACCACTTGCAACTGCATTAGCTATGCGATATAAATACTTTACGTTCGTCGAAAGTGTCTGTTTAACTTCAGTTTCTAATGGTGGTGGCATGCTTCCCAAAGAAATTGGTTGAAAATCTGTAACAACCTAGGACAATTTTTTATTTTTTTTTTAAATAAATTGAAATTTATACAACGATTTTATAAAAGTCTAGCTAAAATATATATTTGCCTACCTTTTGCTGCTCGCAAGTTTCTATCAGCTTAGTCAAAATACCACTGGAAGTTCTAGGCCCGCTTGTGGCTCTAGCGCGGAGAACAAATGTCGAAATGGTAACTCATTAAAATGTAGCAAACAGACAAACCAATGTAATGGTCTATTTAACATCGTCTCGAACCTTCGAAGTATTCCATTTTGACTTCCAGTATTACTGACTTCACCATCGCAGCAAATCCCGATCAAATTAGAAAGGGATGAGTTCCTTTCCACAAAGAAGTCGTAAATTTGCTTCTGCTTGGTCTCATCGTTTTCAGCATTAACTTTTATGTGACCTAACAATTTTGTTTCTGGCTCCTGAACAATGACTATATGTGGCTCTTTGACTAGGTTTGTATGATACTTGCCTCCAATATTAACCCTTGATAAGGAATTATTCTTTCTGCCATCGAAGGAAAACGCTATGATATCAGAGTCATTGAACTGTTGTGGACGAACAAATGCTCTGCACTTCTTTTTTTCACGAGCGACTTTGGCTTTACCCATAACAATGAATTCCCCCACTTTGTCCTTAAACTCAATATCTCTGAAAAGAGCTGTTGCTAAGACCGAAGCTACTCTGTCAGAAATGCCGAACCTATCGCAAGCCATTGCAAAATTCAGAGTAGTGTACCTTTCCGAATATGGACCTCGTTTTAAAGGAATTTCATTTGCTTGAAATTCGATCCCATAGTCAACATCCTTTTCTGACGAGTCGGGCCTGTATGTCGTTTCATGACTAGCTGATGGATTTGTTGTAAGCAACTCAGACATTTCTACAACAGGTTCAGGAATGGTATGTTTCCTATTAGTGTGTTGATCTAGCATAAACTCCTTTAATTGCTCTGGAATCAATCCACATGAACAATGGTGTATTTTTAAATCGCACTGGCATTTTCCGATATAAAATAAGTTGTCTATTGTATTCAAAAATGCTTTGTAACTTTCAGATGTTGGTTTACTTCTGGTTGCCTTAGCGTACCTATTAAGCAGGGATTTAAGCTTTTTCACAACACTTTTCTCACTAATAATTGCAATATCCAATTTCTTCCATAAAACAATCAATCTCTCTGCAACTTTCGGTGTAAAACGTACATATGTTTTCAGCTTTACAACAATCGTTCAAAAAAAACAGTGTTTCAATACATCGTGTATAGTAGGTAAGTTAAGCTCAGAAAATTCACTTGGCAAACCAAAAGCACTACAATTGTAATGTGGCATGTGACCTAAACTTGATTCGGAATTTGCAACAGTTAAAAAATCCACCTCCTCCAAAGATCCAATGGATATTGCTGAAGAACCAATAAACATTGCTGACGACTCCATGCTTGACACAAACTTTATTTAAATTTTCAAAAAAACACTGATATTAAAAGTTAAAATAGCACTAATTTCAAATGCACTTGTTGCTTGAACCCACGCTTTCAACTGTAGAAATCAATCAAAAAAATAAATAACTATTAGAATTCATGATTTAAAAAAAATAACGGAATACTATTTCCAGAATAGATAAAAATAACTAGTAAGAATATTTACTAAAAACAAAAAACTAATGTTACAAAATCGATCAAACAAAAACAAAACCTATGATTAGCTACCTTCTTTCTTTCAATTTTTGACAATATATAAGCTAGTTTTAATGTGTTTGATCCCAGTAAAATAGTAAAATCCAAATAACTGGTTGCAGAACAGGTTATACTGTATTGCAACAGGTTCTAATTTCTGTTCTGCAACTGGTTCTTTTTATATGGATTTTGTCCTATTTGCAATAGGTTCTTTACCTCCAAACTAGAACAGGTTGCTTTAGAACCGGTTCTAGAACCAGTTATAGAACTGGTTCTGGGACAGTGACACCTTACATTTCGACTCCCAGGAACCTGTTCTAGAACCGGTTACATGTAACCGGTGGTAAAAGAAGTTGTTCTAGAACAGGTTCTAAGGTAATCTGTTCTAAAAAATTTTGCTGGGATCATGTGCTTCAGGTACCAAAACTCGTATTAAGCTCATAAGTTAATAAGTGCTGTTGTGGTATAGTGGATATGTCGTTGTACGCCCTGGACCCCAAGGTTCAAATCCCGTCTGGGCCAATATTTTTTTTTTTTATTTTTGTTTAATTTTTTTTTTATTCAACTACGTACGAATTATTTAATTTAATTTTTTTTACAATTCTTTTTTTTTTTTTTTAATTACATTTTAACATAAAATCGATGAAAATAATATTTTTCGTATATTTTTTTTAATTAAATAGTTAAAAAAAAATTAAAAAAAGCAAACAAAAAATTAATTAATTTGATATGCATCGCCAGGATTCGAACCTAGGCAGCCGGCACGCATTAGTTAACAAGTGCTGTTGTGTAGTGGTTATGTCGTGATTTGTGACACAGGATCCCAGGGTTCGATTCCCGGTTTGGCCGATATATAAATTTTTTTTTTTAGTACATTTTTCATTATTATTTTTTGATTTATGTTTTTTTAAGTTTTTTAATAGAAAGCTTTTTAAATAAAAATGTGAGTTTTAAAAAAAATTTATATTTTTTTTTTTAATTTTTTCGTTTTTAGTTTTGACTTAGGTTTTGTTAAATAAATTTTCTTTTAACCAATTTTAAGTTCAATTACTTTTTTTAATCAATTTCGAATACCAATTTAGTTAAATAATTTTTTTTTTTATGTTTTAGGTAGAAAAATCGTAACAGTTTTAGGTTTTTAACAGTTTGACTATTGTTATTTTAACATAAACCTCCAAAACCATTATTTGGGTAAATAATTTTCTATAAATGAGGACAGATTTAGAAAGCTGAGAAAATTTCCTTTAAAATAAGCCCTCTTCCAGCGTTACAGGTCAACTATTCACCAATTGCAATGAATTGCATAGAATATTTCCAAAAAATAGCATTATTTTCGGATTTCCTGAGCACCAAATTTTCTCTTAAAAAACCGGAAGCTCGATTTTGATTTTAGAACCATGGTTTCTTTGGCGAAAGTTCTTAGAATTTTCCGTAGATTACGACCTTGCTATACGCTTTGTCAGGCAAGTAGCTAGGGGGGGGGGGGCTTGGGGGCTAGAGCCCCCCGAAAATGATTTGAGAAATTTAAAAACTTAATACAATTCGTTAGAAAGAAACAATGTTATTGATAAATTTAATATGAAAATATTTATTTTTGACTTGGATCAAATAGGAAATAGTTTTATATGATTCGAATCTTAAAATTTCGTTAGAAAACATCGCCTGCAAATGGCCGGCTATCATTGTTAAAAGCAATAAATAAAATCATTTCATAAGAGATTTCGATGTCTTTGACTTAAAATATAACCAAAAAATTGTTTGAGACAATACAAACTAAAAATTAAATATGTCTACACAGAAAAAACTAAAATTGAGTTTTAATTAAAATATTTGTTGATTCAGCAAAAGTTAAACTGAATTCGCTCGTGTTGATGCAATTGTAGTAACAATTTAAATCATTTGTATCTATTTAATTAATATTATTTTCAATTACATATAGTTTTATTCACATCTATTAAAATTTAATTGAATATTGTTTACTTTTGGGAAAAATTACAAAATTTAAAAAAAAATCACCAAAATTTTAAAAAAAATCGCCAAAATTTAATAAAATCGAGACCATTTGAAAAAAATCGCAAAATTTGAAAAAAAAACTGCCAGAATTTAAAAAACCAAAATTGCAAAAATTTAAAAAACTCCCAAAATAAACACCAAAATTCGAAAAAAATTTAAAAAAAAGTCACCAAAATTAAAGAAACGCGAATTTTCAACTTAAAAACGATATTTTTAATTTTGGCGACTTTTTAAAAATTTTGCATTTGTTTCAATGTTGTTATTATACGTTATAAAAACTGAAATTTTTTTTTATGCCAAATCTTTTAAAATGGAGGTACCACTAAGACTGAAAGCTAGGTTTACTTGTGCTGTAAAAGTCGTTACTTTACTTACAGTGCAATCTTTTTATTTAAATTTGGTTTGCTACGCACGCATCTGATAACATAGTTTTCAGTATTTTTTTACGATATAGAGCAATTCCATATGAAAACGATCAAAATTGGCAAATTTTTGGACGAACCCTCTCCGATTTTAAAATAAATAGTCTCAATCGATTGCCCAGCAAAAAATAATGTACCTACATATTTTTTTTTTTTTATAGTGACTGGTTTAGTGGTGGTGTGCACCACTGTCATGTGACAAAAATTGAAGAATTCTTCATAAGGGACCTCATTGAAAGTTGTTTTAAAAAAAAACTACTAAAGCGATCGCAACGAGTGATAGCTCGTTGGAAAGGTATTGAATCAGGCTCTAATTGAAAAATAAAATTTTCCTAATTTTTCTCAGAAATTTACCTTTTTTCCCATGAAAATTAAATTTTCCCATGAAAATTAAATTTTCCGATTTTCCACAGAAGCTCCTAAATTTTCCGGCTAATTTTATTTTTTTTGGATTCCTCATAATTTTTGCTTTAAGAATCAGCAATAAAAAAATGGGCCCCGACTCCTTGTTTGGACAGGAGAAGAGCATTTAAGAGACCACCTTGTTCTCATTGTTTTTATATTTTTTATAATTGAATTATTTTTAATTATTTAACAAGAAAAACTAGGAAAATTTTATTTCTCAATTAAAGCCTGATTCAATACCTTTCCAACGAGCTATCACTCGTTGCGATCGCTTTAGTAGTTTTTTTTTTAAAACAACTTTCAATGAGGTCCCTTATGAAGAATTCTTCAATTTTGTCACATGTCATATGGAATTGCTCTATAGTGACTGGTTTAGTGGTGGTGTGCACCACTGTCATGTGACAAAATTGAAGAATTCTTCATAAGGGACCTCATTGAAAGTTGTTTAAAAAAAAAACTACTAAAGCGATCGCAACGAGTGATAGCTCGTTGGAAAGGTATTGAATCAGGCTTTAATTGAAAAATAAAATTTTAATAATTTTTCTTGTTAAATAATTAAAAATAATTCAATTATAAAAAATATAAAAACAATGAGAACAAGGTGGTCTCTTAAATGCTCTTCTCCTGTCCAAACAAGGAGTCGGGGCCCATTTTTTTATTGCTGATTCTTAAAGCAAAAATTATGAGGAATCCAAAAAAAATAAAATTAGCCGGAAAATTTAGGAGCTTCTGTGGAAAATCGGAAAATTTAATTTTCATGGGAAAATTTAATTTTCATGGGAAAAAAGGTAAATTTCTGAGAAAAATTAGGAAAATTTTATTTTTCAATTAGAGCCTGATTCAATACCTTTCCAACGAGCTATCACTCGTTGCGATCGCTTTAGTAGTTTTTTTTAAAACAACTTTCAATGAGGTCCCTTATGAAGAATTCTTCAATTTTGTCACATGACAGTGGTGCACACCACCACTAAACCAGTCACTATAAAAAACAAAAAAAATATGTAGGTACATTATTTTTTGCTGGACAAGCGATTGAGACTATTTATTTTAAAATCGGAGAGGGGTCGTCCAAAAGGTGATCGCTTTCATATGGAATTGCTCTATAAGGTTTTGTCTGCCAGTGCATTTAACCGGACATAATTATATAAATTCATATATAAAATTAATTTTGTAGAAAAAATTTAATATGATGTCATATATAGTTGCGTATAATTGTATATTGCATTTAGAATACGCTAAAACTAATCCAAATAATAATTACGTTATATTTATATACCTAGACATTGCTAAATAATATATATTTTGATATTATATCATATTTTAAAAAACACAATTTTATTTTAGATAAAATTGTATATTACCCCATGCAGAGTCACACTAGAAAATTTGTCAATTATATTTTGGATGTATATATGTATTACATCAATACAATAGTACAATTAATTGCATCATTTTGTGTATAATTGCATACACAAAATTTACCCCAATTTTTGTCTTTTGAACTAATTTCTTTCTGGTTCTTAACCCTAAAAAAAGAATTTGTTTCATTTGTAACATTATGAGTTCCTAATTGATATTTCGGATTTTCATGACGTTTTAAAATCAAAAACCGGATACAACTAAAGCTTATTTTGTATATATCAGTATCAGTTCAGATATAAATTTATACCGCTATATAAAATCGTATTTAATTGTATCGCGTCATTATTCGGATGTTATTTAATTATTATGCCCATTTCTCGGATAAAACTGTATTAAGACTCATATTAAATTTCGTATGATTATATAAAGCATTATATTAATTTTAATCGGGTTATTAGAAGTTGAAACTTTTTAACTTTTTTTACATTTATCAAGTTTTAGCTACTCTAGACGTATATTAGCACATAAAAATATAAAGTAACGAAATTTTATTTTTCGCGGTTTTCAAAAAGTTTTCCGCATAATCCTTTTTTTATTTAATTAAACTAAAAATTAATATTTAGCTAAAAATTTAACGTAATTAGACAATAACGATGCATATCCAACATAAAGTACACAAACATTTTCAAATTTGTTATCAAACATATTAAAGCGTTGTTTCGCAATATAGACATCAAAATTCGCAAAATAATGAACACAATAAGTAATAAATGAAAAAATGCATTTTAGGGAAATGCACTTTATGCGGGAGGTTTTTGTTGCAAAATGTCCTGAGAAAGCGATTTCTATTATTAATACATGATTGCCCATTACGTGTAGGTAACAATTTAACAAAAATTTAGGAAACAAAAAAAAAAAAAAAAAAGCTGTTACTCTAGTGTGCAAAAAAAAAAAAATATATAATAAAAAAAAAAATCGAAAAGCCCCCCCGAAACAAATTCCTGGCTACGTGCCTGCGCTTTGTCATGTTTTTCGGTCCCGAACAAATTGACCCACCCTAACGTACAGTATGTGGAAAAAATAAGTTTCCAATGTAACATATTATATTTAATAAGTTGTGAGCATCCTAATACTTGGACATGGGAACACATCATTATCATTTGAAAAAGTACTCTTATGTAAGGTTATATAAGAGAAGTTTGAGAAGTTTTGCTCTTCAATATAAATAACGGTAATTCAAATTATACAAAAACAAGTAATATGCTTATAGAAAAAGTAAGTTTCTAAAAGAAAACATGTGGTGATTTGTTACATATTAACAATAGTTTGGTAAATATTTTAATTGTTTTCGATCAATATAGTTCTAATAGTGTACTAACAAACATATATAAGGTAAATGTATCCTTAATTCCATTAATATTTTTGCTTCTTTTCGAGATATTAAAACAAATTTAATATTATACTACGACAGAAATAATTTCAGAAATAATGGTTAAATTCAAACAATTGACTACTGAAAAACGCAAAATAATTATAAATCTTTATAAAAATGGTCACACCTTTCGATATATTGGCGAAACAATCGGTAAGTCGCACACCGCAATACGTAAAGTGACTGTTGCCTATAAAAATGAAAACAGAGTTTGTGCTAAAAAGAGACCAGGATGTCTTAAAATAACAATCGAAAGACTTGACAGAAGAATACTCGATATATCGGAGGCTAACCCACTAAAATCTGCACCAAAGATTCGATCTCAGTTGATAAACGAAGGCATAATTGCACCATCAATATTCACAATTCGTAATAGACTCAGAGCCAGTGGTAAACATGGAAGTGTAGCTCGCAAAATTCCATACGTAAGCAAAGTAAATACAGTACTTTTCGCTTATAGTCACATCTCTTAGTTGCACACAAGTTGTGGACTATATCGCTAATGTGACTATATCGCTAGTTTTTTTATATGCCATTTTGTTGCCTATAAATAAATTGTGATATAGTCATCATAAAATGTTACTATATGCAATTTATTTATTATTATAACAGGTGGATGTTTTGAAAACGATTCAGCTCAGTTTCCTTGTTCCAATTTTCGTTTTAGCCTCTTAAATTTTTAAATAATTTTAAACCGAAAAAAATTCAAGATTTCACAATTATATTAGAAATTTTCTGTATTGTGACTATAACTTAAATTATTTGCATATAATTTACTTTTAGTAGCCAGAGTTTAGTGGCATATAAGCCAAATGTGATTATATCGTGAATGGACTATATCCTAAATATTTTGTATGCAATTTGATTTTAGATGACAGTAAAAGTGTAAAAATGGACTATATCGCTAAATGGACTATAAGCGATGTGACTGTAAACGAAAAGTACTGTATGACAAAAAGAATGCTTTTTTACGAGGAACACGTTTTAAAACCACGAGAATTTTGGTACAATATCTTATGGACAGACGAATCCATGATAAGACTGAAGTACTCTCATGGTATGGTACACGTTTGGCGTAAGGCAGGTGACGCATTGTCTTATAAGTGCACTTTGCCAACTCTTAAAGCGGTAGACAGAGGCTTAATGGTGTGGGGCTGCCTCTCTGCACGGGATACAGGTGAAATAATTGTATTAGAAGGAAAAGTCAATGCTGCGGTATACATGAAAATTTTAGAAGAAACCGCCATTCCAGAGGGAAATCGCTTAATAGGTCAAATTTTCATATTCCAGCAAGACAATGCGCCTATACATACTGCAAAAAAGGTGGTAGACTATCTTTCTGAGAAAAATGTTACCCTTTTGAAGTGGCCACTTCAAAGCCCAGACCTTTTTCCAATTGAAAACGCTTAGGCTATGCTAAAAATTCGTATTCCTGAGGAGGCACCCCAAAATCTAAGCCAATTAAAAGATTGCATAATTTCAAACTGGAAAAAATTTAGTTCAGAAGAGTGCCTGAAGTTAGTAGACACTATGGAAAACCGACTTGCTAAAATGTCTCTCCGTGGTGGTGGTCACTGCGGTAACTAAGTAAATTGGAAACTTATTTTTTCTATATTATTCTATGGACACATTTAATTTTTTTATTTAACAACTATGAAATAAATATCATTTTAATAAATTTGTATATGGTACAACTAATGAAAATAATTTTGAAAATAAAATAAAAAAATGTTCTGATAATATTAGCATTAATAAAAGTTACACACGTTTTTATCTGTAGTTTTGTCTTGAACTGTATATACTGGAGGTAATATATGTTTTATAAGCTGTTAACAGAATAGACTTGCCCTTGTAAAAATAATGGGGTTTGTAATAGAAAAGTCACCAGTTAACAAACCTTAATTTCTTATTCCCAATCTTACTTATTAATAAAAAGTTTTGGTATGAAACTACATAAAAATATCGACTTTCTATAAAACTTAAGAAATACTTTCAAAAGTTCTTTTGACAACAAATAATATAAATAGTAAATTCAGTACAAAATGTTTTCTTTTTTTTTCGAAAATACTTAAATTTACCTTCTGTCACCACAGTGTGTAAAAAATTTTTATCCCCCTAGCTTTGAAGTCAGTTTCGAGTTAAAGACTAATAAACTTTTTGTTTATTTTTTCTGTGTTTTTGTTAAACTCTACAAAAAAAAAAACTTTCGCATTTTACTTTTTATTTGCTGTTTTTTCAACATTAAGAATTGAAAAGACAACATGAAATGAAATGTTTGAAAAAAAACACATGACAAAACCATTCTAGTATTGCAGACGAATTTCGACTTAAATTGTTACCACAAATGAAAAAAACAAAAAACCATCCATGGTATGTATAGTTAACTAAGAATAGTTATAGATGATATAAATCGGCTATCAAATACCTAACACTACTACTTCTAGTAAGTACTATTTACTACTAAATTCTAAAATAAAAACTTAAATAAACTAAGAAAGTGTTTGAACAGTTCTGAAATTAATACACACACAGAACAGATTCGTTGTGTCAACCGAATTTGTCGACAACAAAATTTTAATAGTCACGTGTACTATAACATTATTCCGACACTGCTACCGTCTTTTTCAGTTAATCCAATCAAATTCATTTTGATATACAGTAGATCCAACCAAATTTATTTAAATATTCCTATCGAAATAAATGAAACACCGTTTTCAATATTTTTTGTATTTTTTATTTGTTTATTTTAATACGTAGAATATGAAACAAATAAATAAATTATTAAATTAAACAGATAAGATACGGAACAGTTTTACGGAGTATTTAAAGATTTTCCTATAGGAAACGTCCTCAAAATTTGAGATTTTATAAAATACGACAAGATATTCAGAAAGTTCTCAGAAACTTAGAGCTTTTGAAAAGAATAAAGTCGACAGAATTCAAGAATTTTTTTTATAGAAAAAACATTTTAGAATTGCTTTGCTTTTCTATAGGAAATATTGGAAGAAACCATTACATTATGTTGGTTTTTTCTGTAGATTTCCGCATATTATGATAAAAAATCCACGGATTCTGATAAACATTTTTATAGAATCTAAGTTTTTTTTCATATAAAGCAAACCCCAAAGATTTTGATAATTTTTTTTATGGAAAAACTTACAGATTCTGAGGACTTTTTCTAAATCTCTTACAATCAAGAGGAAGTCTATATTCAAAGGACTATTTTGTATAGAATAAATACACACTTAGGATATTATGTAGGTAAAGACGACAACAATTGTAGTCAAAAACAAATGAAATTTCACTTGAACAGAGGACTATTAAAATTTCATTAAATTCAACTAACATTTGTAATTTGCTTTTACAAGTTTGATATTATTTTTATTAAAAATAATATGTTTTTATGTTTTTTTCGACCTTTAATTGTGCAATGAAAATGAAAATTATTCAAGTTCGAGGCAATACTCTATATTTCTTTATTAGGATATTGTCCTAACAAATAATCTATAGAGTTTTTGTTTTCAAATTAATTAATTGACCACTTTTGGGAATGTGTTGACAGATCTATTTTGGGAATTTTCGGAACACGTTTTGAAAGAAGTGACAATCCTATGCAAAACATCAAACATTCATATAACCGGTCGTCGTAGTCGAATTCGAGAGTATGTCGAATTTGCAGAAAACTCATTAAAAAGACAACTTTTAAACAATTTTACAACTGAATTTTTCACAAATAAAAATCTGATTCTAGAAAATATTTAAGCAGGGTTTCCTAAATTCTGATACATTTCTGAATTTCAGATCTGATTTTAAGTTTATAACACTAAGTAGCGTATGCAAATTACGAACTATATATTATTATTTGCATATGTGAAATAGTGAAGTTAAATCTTTTCCAAATAAAATATAGTGATATTCGTTTCTGTATGTACAATTTCAGCAACATTTTACGAAGAAAACTTTCGTAGTTACTTTTTTCGTAATATATACGCCCAGAAAACAGAAGCCAATTTGTAGCCAATTGTACACTCATAATAATCTATAGGTAAAATACACGAAAACCGTTGTTCATTTTACGAAAGTTTTGGTTATTTTGACATTACGAAAAAATTTGTAGAATATACAAATCACATTTCGTAAAGTTTTGTAAAAAATTTTTTTAAATAAAACTGTGGTGCATACCTTACGGGTTTATTTTAAAATTAAAAAAAAAAATGTAATGGTGCCACACAAGAATCGAACTCACGATTTCAGTGACGTTCTGCTGTGTTGCAGTAGACCCCTCTACCATTTCCACCAAAGTAGCTGATGCAATACAACAAACTAAAAAGGAACTTAAGTCGAAAATATTATGAAATTTTTATGAAAACTAGAAAAATATGCTACAAATATTTAATAATATAACTTTTTTATAAATATATCAAATAATACATTAAAAAACAAAATAAAAAAAATAATAAAATAATAATAATAAAAAACTTAAATAACAATTTCAAACTAATTGCATTTTATTATTAAATATTTTATCTTTTTAAATATTTGTTTTATTGAATTTCATACTAAACCCGGCAAATAAAGTGGAAGTAGTGTTTTCGGGTCCTCTTTAACTTGTTTTAGGATCCTCTTTATTAAACAAAATACAAAATATCCATTTATATCAAAACACAAAAACAGTAATAATGAAATAAAAAAAAACATAGAAATTTAAAAAAACATTAATAACAAAAAAAATATAAAAAACTAAAAAAAAAAAAAAAAATTTGTCCTGGCCAGAAGTTGAACTCGCAACCTTCTGATTGCAAATCCGACCTCTAACCACATCAACATCCATATGTAATATTTGTAACATTACAAATTTTTGTACAATGTACTAAAAAAATATTACGAAGTCATGTTTGTATTTTTTACGAAATTTGTAAATTTATATAATTTGTTTTATACAAAAGTTTTGTAATATAAACAAAATGTTTGTACATTCTACGAAAAAAAAAATTACGAAAAATATATTTGTATTTTTAAGCATGGATTATTATGAGTGTATGGTTCGGTGGTAGTCATCGAATATTTGGTTAGTGATAACCGAATTTCTGTTAAGACAATCGATATTTTATTGTTGTGATAGAATTTCTGTTGGTTGAATCGAATAACTGTGATCACAACCGAAAAATTAAGTCGCAACAACCGAAGCATTCGATTGGCAACAAATTCGGTTGCTACTACCGAGTCTGTTTTCTGGGTGTACGAATATTTCGTATATTCTACGAAATTAAGTTTAGGCAAGAATTTACTAATTTTACAAAAATAACGAAAATCTTTCGTATTTTTTTTTTTTGGTGTAGTATACACGATCATTGAACAATATTTTTTTTTTTGCTTTTCAGATCCAATACCTACCGAATGAACATACCTTAAGTTTTTTTTTTAACTGGTGCACAATTTGTGTACTGCAACCAAAAACGTTTTTTTATCTCAAAATTTCTTTAGAATTTGATAAGTTAATAAAAAAGTTCTTACGAACTACTACAACCATGGTTAGGGTTTAATCTAGTAAAAATTCGTTATCCCCAAATATATCTATTTTCTTTACCACATATGCAAATTTTACTAAGATCGGAGAGAACCCATCGGGAGATTCCCTTTGTTATATCTTAGGGTAAATATCTTCATAGTGTGTAATGCTCATAGTGTGTAATGCTCAAAGCTATTTTCACAAAATAAATTTAAACATTAAATATTTGAGAGACATATAAAAAATACTTCGTAAAATGCCCACAAAAATTTCGTAATTTCGTATATTTTACGAAAGATTTTCGTGGTGCGAAATAATGAAATTCTTTCGTAAAACACAAAAATAAATTCGTAAAATGCGCACAATAATTTCATAGATTTCGTACATTTTACGAAAGATTTTCGTGATGCGAAATAACGAAATATTTCTTACAATGTACGAAACGTTTCGTATATATTACGTATGAAGTTTTTTCAGCATAGGACAGTCAAAACTCCCAATAGCGAGCACTTCCTTAGCAACTTAGGGTAGAATTCGTGAAATCAAATCAAAAGTTCGGTGTCAAAAGAGTGTAGTTTTTTGCCGACTGAGGAAGAAGTGGAATCGCAGTTGATATTTATTATTTGGAGTGTCTTTAATCCTAATATGGCAGTTAAAACCCGCTAAACCTATGGGCTAGTCCCAAAAAATTTACTAAATTCATGCATACCTTCATTATAATGAACTCTCGAAACTTCGAACTTTAATTAGTTACTACTCCATAGACGTTAAAGATATCTGAATTATTTTTTTTATGATTATTTGGAAAATCTGTGACAATAAAATAAAATCCCGGGTTAAAATGATAATATATGGTAATATATAAACATGCATGATTCCATGTTTGAGATGCAAGCCATGTATGGGTTCATAGATATATGGTAATGTATGATATCACGTATCGAAATATAGCTAAATATTGTTCCATATATGATATTAATTGCTTTATGTTACTTCATATGTGATTTTATATTAATTTATATATCGTTGATTTAGAAAAAATTCCATTATTGTTCATATATCATTGACTTAGAAATAAACAATTATTGTTTCTTAAAGTTGTTGAACGCTCGATTTTTAAGTATCAGAATCTAAAACTAGTTTTATTTTTAAAAAGTCTTAAGAGCGTTATAACTCTGAATAGACTCGCTTATAAAAAAATTAAAGTTTTGTTTCAAATTTTGTTTAATTTATATTTAAAATAGAGAAAATAAAATATATGCAGTTTATTTTTTGCAAAAATTGGTTGAAAATTTGTTTCATGATTACATCTGATATATACGGTTACGTGGTTTTCAGGAAATAGGTGTTTCAGGTGTTCAGGAAATAGCGTATTTAAAAATCAAAATAAAAAACGCATCATTTAAAAAAAAAAACTTATCATTTTGAGTTTTTAAATTTTCTTCCAAAACGAAATAAAAATATTTGAAATTTCTGTCAAACTAAAATAAGAATATAGAAGAAATTCTTTGTAATTTTGAATTTTTTCTGTTTTATACTGAATGGTTTCTTTTCACATTTATTGAGAATTAAATTGGAACTCCAAGTTCTGGAATGTTACAATCTGCAAAAATAATCCATAAAATGTCAGAGTAACAGTCATTAGTTTTTGTAAGAGGCAATTTACACGAAGAAATTAATTGCAGGCAATTTTTAAATTCTCTTTTAAAGTTGCTTCTACAAATCATGAACATTTACACGAGGAGTTTTTGCATGCAATTTTTTTGACGTTTATTTTGCCAATCTTCTTTAATTGTTCATTCGTTGAAATTTAATTTATTCGTAATAATTTTAAAAAAAGGTGTTTAAGCAATTACAAAAATAAAAATGTAATATTGAATAAAGAATTGGAACGTTTTACCCGGTCCAAATAAACAGGATCGTTGACATTATAAAGATTCTCATTTTCCTGGTACTTTATAAGTAAAAGTTCCACTAGTTCTTTATTCCACATTATTTATTTTTTATTTTACGAAATATTTTCGACACACAACACTTAAGAAGCCGAATACGAATAAAACAAATTAACAAGAATACGAACGATAGCAAAAAGAAATGTCAAAAAATATCTTGAAAAACGAAAACCGTGCAATTTTTGCTACCCCCGCTTGCTTCTCTACCCCGTTTGCCTACAAACAATAATTGCACGCAACATTGCATGCAAAAATTGCCTCGTGTATATTGCCTCTAAGGAATCCTTTTTGAATTTTGTTGTTTGGCTCTGATGTCCGATTAAATAAAAAACTATTTTTTGATTTTTATTACGCAATAAAGTAAAAATCATTTAACAGTTTTTAATTTAAACGCACCTCAGAGACAAACAAAAATAAAATAAAAAAAATAAACATATGACTTATGGTCATGTATGAGCCACATATGGCCATATACCCTAAATTTTCGGATCCAAACATATATGCCACTTCATATTGGGTATACAATAGGGTGGGGCGATTAGTATGGATGGAAAAAAATCTTAATGGGCGCTTCGCGTTTCTGATTCTTGGGATTGTACTGAGCAAAAAAGTCCACTAGACCACACGTCTACAGGGAAAATCGAGATTCCAGATTTTGACTTTACGGCAAAAAAATCCCTATTTTGAAATTAAAAATTAACCCCTTAAACCCCACCCACAAATATGATTGATACATTAATCTGCTAGAGAATCTTCCAAAGAAGAGATTGATACCATAATCTTGGATAAGCACCTCCTACTTCCTGAGATATGTCCATTCCACACATTGTTACTTTCACAAAATACGGCTAAAAAGTCCAAATGTGGAAGCTCGATTTTCACCGTAGACGTATGGTCTAGTGGACTTTTTTGCTCAGTACAATCCCAAGAATCAGAAACGCGAAGCGCCCATTAAGATGTTCAAATCGCCAAACCCTAGTATACAAGTTAATAATGTCGATTTTTTTGCTTGAAAAATGCTTTTATTATAATAACAAAATGAATTGATGCATTATTCAGAGTATTGCCCATCGTTAGCCACTACTTTTTCCCTTCTTCCTGGTAGCATATGGATTTCGCGCCAACAAAACTGTTCCGGTTTTGAGGTAAATAATGAATCAAGCCAATTTCTGATATCGTGTTCTGAAGTGAAGCGTATTCCAGTAAGGGCGTTCTGTATCGATCGAAACAAATGGTAGTCAGAAGGGCAAGGACTGGGCTATAGGCGGGTGAGCCAAAACTTCCCATCCACTGTTTTCCAAATAGTTTTTGACCGGTCTTGCAACATGTGGCCGAGCGTTGTCATGATGTAAGATTATGGCCTAGTGTCTGGTCGAATATTCTGGTCGTTTTTCGTTGATTGCTCTCTTAAAACGAATCAATTGTGTTCGGTACAGGTTCCCTGTGTTCGTCTGACCCGATTTCAACAGCTCATAATACAAAACACCCTTCTGATCTCACCAAATATAGTGCATTATCTCTGTGTTCACCACTTTTGAATAGCGCAAACCATCGTTCACAAGCTTTTTAAGTTGGTGCATGTTGACCGTAAGCTTCTACCAACAATCGACTTTCAGCAGCTGTTTTCTTTAAATGGAGAAGGTTATCGGACTTCCCCGCAAAACATCTTCTTTAGGCACAAAATTCGACATTATTATAGCGATTGAAAAAAGTGTGTGTTTACACTTTGGCGTCTATCGAATACTGAATATAATGACAGATGTTTACATTCCAAACTACCATATTTGTTATAATTGACACAAACCATATGTGATAGTTATGTAATATGTTGTCCAAATCGACATTATTAACTTATATACCCAATATATGATAATATATGATCACTTTCGCATGTGATGTTTATTTTTTGTTTTTAATAATAATATATTTTTTAATTTAAAAAGCGCTGTCTATGGGAATGAAATTTTAAAAACTTAATAACTTTTAAAATTTCCATTCTCTTTAACTTATATAGATAAAAACGTACTTTTTTTTTTAAATAAATATTACACAATTTATAATCTTTTCAAAAAATATTTTTGAAAATATTTGCAACTTCAGAATTTTTAAATAAATGTAAGTTACTTAGTCCAAACATTATAATAACTTTTCTTATCAAATATTTTTCTAACTAAACTAAATATTACAGTTACTAGGTTGGTCCCAAAATTAGCCGGCCTAACAAAGAAAACACAACAAATTTGAGAAAAATTTTCATTATTTCTCAATTACTCCTTCTAGCTCGACACACTTTTCCCAGCGATATTAAAAAGCTGCGGCACCCTGTTTATAGTAAGAACTGTCCAGCCCCTTAAAATAGCCATCAACTGTAGACTCCACCTCTTTGTTGGCAAATCTTTTACCAACGAGCCATTTTTTCAAGTTTGGAGATATTAAATAATCCGAATTCTGGCAAATAATAAGGTGCGTGATGAAGCAATTTGAGCTTTAATTTATTAATTTTGGCCATATCTCCACGACTCCGTTTTTGTTCTATTGTGAGCGCACAGCTTTATATTTTTTATTTTCACAGGTTTTCCAAAGATTTATAAATAAAATATAATTAAATCATCTTTAACGTCTGTGGAGTAGCAACTGCTTAAAATTAAGAGTTTCTAGAGTTCATTATAAAGAAGGCATCCACGAATTTTGTAATTTTTAGGAACTATCCCATGGGTTTAGCGGGTTCTAACTGTTATATACGGATTCAACACAATCCAAATAATAAATATCAACTGCGATTTCACTTTTTTCCCAGTCGGCAAAAAACGTCACTTTCCGACACCGTTCTCTGAGTATAAACTAACCGGCAAAAGTTTACTTTTTCGGGCACCCTTAAGAAAAAAAAAAAAATATGACTCCCTTCGTAAATTTTTTTCCTATTTTTAGGTAAGGGGGCTGGGCACCTGGGTCACGCCAGGCCATAATAACCAGTTGAAGTATATACAAGAGCTTCCACTACCTAGGCGTGTACATCTTGGAACAGTGGGTTAATTATATGCAAATTTACGTTTACATGTAAAACCCTTTCAAAATAGTATGCAAATCTTATGTTTTGAAAGAAAATATTTATCAGGAGACGTTGGTGTTTTTTTTTTTTTAGATTATTACTTTAAGCGGGTAAAGTTCTTAAGTGGAACGAGATATTGCATTAATTTTTTTATTTAATCAAGAATTTACTTGTTTAGATTGTTACTCAGGAACCCACATGAGTTGTTGTTGGTTTCTAAAATTTAAATTGACATGCAATTTACTTTATTCGAAAGATAATCTTCTGGAATTATAATTTAAATATGACTTCTGGCATATGACCGCCACGGATGGCTCGGACGTAGTCTAATCTGGAGGTCCAATTTTCGATGACTTTTTCCAACATTTGTGGCCGTATATTTGCAATAACGCGGCGAATGTTGTCCTCCAAGTGGTCAATTGTTTCGGGCTTATGGGTGTAGACTAGCGACTTCAAATATTCACACAGAAAATAGTGCAGTTACCAAACGTTTCCTTCAATAAATCAATTGTGGCACGAGCTGTGTGATCAATTCCTGCACATCATGTGATCAATTCCTGCACATCATGTGATCAATTCCTGCACATCATGTTTGTTCAATTGATGAACGAAAAAGTCAGTAATCATGGCTCTATAGCGGTCACCATTGACTGCAACGTTCTGACCAGCATCGTTTTTAAAGAAGTACGGACCAATGATTCCACCAGCCCATAAAGCACACTCACATACATTTGAGGATTATTATCACTCCAAATACTGCAGTCTTGTTTATTGACGTATCCATTTAACCAAAATTGAGCTTCATCGCTAAACAAAATTCGCTTATGAAAATCGGGAACAACAGCAATCTTGTTTTTTTGCCAATTCACCGAATGTACGCCTTGCTAGGTGATCGCGTGGCTTCAATTGTTGCATGAGTTGGATTTTGTGAGCACGCAAACCAAGATCTTTCCGCAAAATCTACCATAAAGTGGATGGATCCAATTCCTGTGCACTATGGCGGATAGACTGATTGGGGTCTTCCTCTACGCTACGCTCTACAGCAGCTATGACTTCTTCTGTACGCACTGTACGACGTCTCTATGGATGCCTTTTATCATTTAGAGTAAACATGGTGCGAAAACGTTCCATAGTTAATAAAATTAATTGCTCTGATGGACTATTATGTTGACCGTAAAATGGACGTAGTGCGCATACGTATTTCGAACAGAACCATGTTTTTCAAAATAAATTTGCACAATTTGGAAGCGTTGTTCAGGCGTCAGTCTAGTCATGTTGAAATGCAAAACCAAACTAAACATAAATCACTTAACAGCTGACAAAATGGCCGCCAGTTAAAAAAGTATTGCCAACTTAAAGTTCTATACCTTATAAAAAACACCCTTTACTAGCAGATTAAATATAGGTTATTTTTTGAAAATCGGATTAGAAACAAAAAGATGCCTAGTACTGACAATTTTTTATGCAAAAAGTGCCCTACTTTGGAGGTTCATATTGCCTGCCCCGGGTGGACTGTACCATTAGGTAAAAAATGGCCGAATTATTTGCAAAAATTTTGTGATATATCCCATTTTGCGATAGCGTTTAACACCCTAAAATGGACAATAGCTTTCCACTTTTCGAAGTTTTCACTGTACATAAAATATAAAAAATTCACAAGATATGGAAACTTGTGTAACGAAAATTCATGCATTTATACTGTAAAAAATCTGAAAAAAATTAAATCGTTTTTATTTTTTTTTGCCTTTTGTTAGTATGAAATCAATTTTTTCCAACATTTTTTTCCCCAATTCAATTTTTTACGAATATTTATCTCAAGCCACATGAAATTCACACATAAATAAATGCTACATACAACATGAATACTTGTAGCAGAAGAAAACAATTTTATTTCATGGAAAGTTGATAACAAATATTTTTATTATTGTCGTCTTTTGAACAGTTTTAAGGAAGAAATAAAATTAAGGAAAAATACAATTTATAATAAATGTATAATGTTTATTTGTTGCAGACATGTTTAAATTTATTTGCATCATAAAATCGTATATATTTATGTGTGAAATTATTTTCATATACTGATTTGGTTATACATTTCAACGACAATTTAATTTCACTAACTGTCTTTTTTAATACGCTGAACTCAAAACTGCAAATTTTTTATCATTTTTTTGAAAAGTCGCGACTTTTATATTTGTATCATTCACCAGATTTTTTTAATTTTTTGCTTAATGTTTGCAAATTTGATCTCAAATTCATGAAATTTTTTAAAGAATATAAATCTACACAAAATTATCTTTAATTTGAGTTTAATTGTGTTTGTGTATGTATCGGTATATCGCACTGGTATTGCCAGGAAGTTGAAAATTCAACATTTTTAATTTTATCCTTATAAATTTTACGCTTGCCAAAAAATTCTAAAATTTTTCATTCCCCGATTAAAAAAGTTTATGTATATGCTAGATATAAGAATAAAAAAAATCATATATCTGTTTATATAATGGGCTTATCAGATTACATACGTTTGCATCAGATTATATTTGGGATTATACAATTTAATCTAATACTATCTAATTAGATGCTCTCTGATGTAATTGTATCCTAAAATTTGGCACATCTAATTGTATCACATGTTATCTAAATTGATAAAATTAGAGAAAATTGTAAATAACTTTATAGAAGGATATGTTAAACAACTTTTATATATACCCGAGTAAAAATAATATTATATAATCTTGTATAAAGTGATCCACATTTGTTCTATTTAATATAGATAAGTATGACATCATGTAGTGTAAGATACCATTTTACTTGCCACTGTAATTTTTCGTTCAACGGGATAATTAATTGTATCATACAATATGTTATACCATACGTTATTAGATGTGCAATATGTAATTGAAATGGCAGAATTAGATTAATATATGGGTTTATATGGGTCGACAAATCTCGTCGTCAAAATGTATATAATCGGACCATAGTATCTCCGCCCTGTATCTATCAATTTAACTAATTTATATTCACTGGATTGAATCGCATCAAACTCAGTGTAATACATATAATACATTTGTATACAATATGATCCACCTTTTTTCGGATCAAATTGTTTTTCAATTAGGCTATATCAAATTCGATACATTTCTTTGTTGCATCATATTACTTTTTTTTAATCGGGTATATATAAAAAAAATATTATATAACCTAAATAAAAATAATATTATATAATCTTGTATAATGTGATCCAGTTTTGTATAATGTAAAAAAAAGTTAGGTATACCATCATGTAGAGTAAGTTACAATTTACTTCGTAAAATGGCATATTTAATTGTATCTTACAATATGTTATACCATACGTTAGATTAAAATATGGGATTGAACAAAACAATGTATTGCCACATATAAAAAAAAATTTAAGTTGTGGAAAAGTGACGTTTTTGTTTCGAAATCTATAAATCCTACTCAAAATTTTAATTTCATTAAAACTCAAAAATTTTCATTCTATTAAAATAATCTTAAATGAACAGCACAAAATATTAAACTTTAAAAATTTTGGTTTGCCATACAAATGTTTCATTGTTAAGCATATACAATTTTAATTTAACTGTATGTTAAATTTAAATTGGGCTCTTAATAATCGGACAATGATATATAGCTCCATTAACAAATTTGTTTTCGCTGCATTGAATAGCATCAAATTTTATCAAACTTCGTGGAATATAACCCATTTGTATACAATACTATCCACCCATTTTCGCATCAAATTGTATTTCAATAGTTATAAGGCTATATCGAATTTGATACATTTCTTTGATTCTTTGTTGCATCATATTCATTTTTTTTAATCGGGTATATAAACAAAATGTTTAATATATCCTTGTATTAAGATGTATAACAATTTTCTCTAATTTTGGTTTACAATTACATAAGAGAGAATCCAATTAGATAGTATTAGATTAAATTGTATAATGCCTAATAGAATCTGATACAAACTTATTTACTCTGACAGACCGATATTGTGGATGAAGTTATATAAACAGAGATATGATTTCTTATATTCTTATATCTAGCATATATAAACTTTTTTAATCGCGTCTGACATTCCAATGAACAAACTTTTGTATAAAAATATTTACCCCCGTATTCATAAAAATATTAAACAGCATTTCAAAAACATTGTAGTAAAAATGCAAATTTTAGCCTTAAAACTGTATATTCATAAACGAATATGAACTTTTACACAAGGTTTAAAGTAGACATTTTCAGCTAATATTCGCTTGTGAATACAGTTTTAAGCCTTAAATGAATAAAGATTTTTTATAAATACGGGCGTTAGAAAATAACTTAAAATTTTAACTAATTTCCACATGCCTTAAACTAGAGATGGGCAAGTGATCAGATTTTTTTTTTTTTTTTTAAAAGAGAATAATAAAATTCTTTCTATTTATTAATGTGTTGCTTTCTTTGGAAAGGGGATAGTGGAGAGATGAAAGGTGGTGAAGGATAAAGGTCTTCAAATATGGCAACACTGTAATTGCGCGAGATAAGTCTTAGAACAGTTATTGCTCGCCACCTGATGTAGAGTTAGCGAATTTATTGAAGCTTAGCCCTGATTCATTATTTTTCTTCGGTGGGGTTAAGTGCTATGGGAACACCGAAGGCGGACGCTGCGATACATATGAGGGATAGAAAATTCATATATATTATTTATTTTATTGGCAACTCTGCACTGAAACGTCAAACAGCTTTTTGTTTATCGTTCTCTATAATTTTTTTTATAAATATTTTGTTTTGCTATAATTTTAACATAATTAAAAAAGCAATAAACCGTGTATATTATGCTATAAACACATAGACGACTGCAGCTACACGACTACAGCCTGTCAAAAATAAAATACACACGTTTATATGAAAACGATTATTTTGGCACCAACACAACTACACGGCTACCCGACTACTTTTGCCGCTGTAGTCAGCTTAGGTTAATTTCTATTTTTGTTGGCTGCAAAACAAAAATAGTGTTGACAATAAAACAAAATATGTAACAAATTAGCGCTTAAAAATATTTTATTTTGTTAAACACAAAAAACGTCGCAAGATCAAATGGTATAATTGCATTAATATTCAAGAGGGGTTATATAAATTTATTTTCACGTTATAATAATGTATTATAAATAAGTGATTGTATTTTTAAGTGAACTTTATATACGTGTCTACAACCAAGCATGTTGTTCTATTTTAATAAAGAAAAAAAAGATGTAATTGGCACTACTGAAACAAAAATGCATTTGTATCAGGGATGTTAAATGGAGTTTTCAATTTTGTACCAACATCCAAAAAAAATTGTACTTTTTGGACGTTGACGGTACCATTTTTTTTAAATTTATTAAAACAACAAAAAAAAAATACATAAAAATTCTCTTGTACAGAAAAAAAAACAAAACCTTCCAATAACATACATTATATGTATGAATAAAATAAGGCATAAAAAAGTCTTATGAATATATGAAACCAAATCATGGAATTATTTGTTTTAGTTAATAAACTATTTGGAATTTCTACATCATAGCAGCATAAATTTGTCGCTCTTAACCAATCCTTAGTCTGTATGAGACTTGATAATGTTGGCTAATGTAGTCTGTTTCTTTCCTTAGTTTTTATTATATTTTGAAAAGAAATAACTATTTCCACATTTGCAGACCAGTGTGGAATGGATAAAATTCCAGCAACGACTAGAAATGTCTGGAAACATATTGACATTCAGTTCATTTTGAAAATTAGCTACTACCGACCAAAAACTACAAACGTTTTAATTTTTTAACGACTTCAGTTAAAAAAATTTTAGTTTTTACTCTGGCTCAAGTAATATTTTTACTAAGAAGACAAGAATGGAGCAAAATTAATGATTAATCGGTTTTTTGTTAAAGTTCTGCCTATTATGAAGGCTATAACTTTTCTAAAACATTGGGTTCTGATGAGATCTTTAACCAGATCGAAATACTAGTATTAACCTAGCTAATATGTTTGATTTGCTTTATTTTTGTAAATATACGGAGGTTGAGAGCTCGTTCTAAATTAAACATATATAAGATTGTTTGGAATTTTCTTTCATTTCTTTAACAATAATTTAATTTTCGTTTGAGTTTGAATTTTAACGTCTTTTTCAGACAATTGCAGTTAATACTATAATTAATATGCAATTTTATTTAATTTAATTGTGAAAGGCGTGGTAGAGAAGAATGAGTGTATTTTCTAAAAATCATAACTACATTGCAAATATTCAATTTTTTCTGAATCAGACTGCGCAGTTTCTGGTATTGAACGTTCGTCAGTGACCCTGTTTTTTTTTTGAATTTTTGAATAATGTAATATTTGTTATGTTTTTATTTGTTCGATTGCGTCTATATGAAATTTTTCTGTGCAATCACTGACCGTGGTATAGATAAACTGATTTCTAATGCCACATGCACTCGCACTACACGTTAGACAGAGCGCTTTAGCCCTCTGAGCTATAGTTAGGTCGAGTTTTGTTGTGATTAAAACTAGTTTTATTCAATACACGGTGTTTTTGTTCTTGCATACATAATCTCAGAAGTACAACTCCAACAACACAACAGTTCTATTTTTAGAAACTCACCTCACTCTAATGTCCACTGTTTTCCCATATGTTATAAGTGATGCCATATCTATATATCAATTTTCACTTCTTCAGAATTTTAATAAATTCAAAATAAAAGTGAAGTTGGCTGCAACAAGTGTCAATATATGTAAGAGCTGCCAGATAAATTTTGTAAAAAATCGTAAATTTTTAATCGATATTAAAAAAAAAAAATTGGCAACTTTATTCTTCAAAATCCTTAAAATGATGATAAATCGTAAAATCTGGCGGATATAGTCGCATATATTTTAAGAGCTCATTACATAAAACGAATAAATGCAATGAAAAAGGACACAATAACAATTTGTTTGCTATACTAAAAATTCAAAAAGGGGAAAAATTAAAAATTTTTAAATTGTACCAAATGAGTCGCGGTAGTACCACGGTACTTTAGAAGGTCAAAATGTACCAAAAAAAGTACAATTGTACCAACTTTAACATCCCTGATTTGTATAAAAAACAGCTGTTGATATTTTTAAATTGAATCGTGATCAGCTGTTTACTATGCTGCTGTCGTTTCCAAAATAATAAGTAGCTGACCACACGGCGACGATTGCAGTCAACGGCATTTGCAGTCGTGTAGCTCTGCAGTCTGCTGTGGTCTATGTGTTTATAGCATTACATTTAATACGTTTTCATTATTTGTACTTTGTTTGTGGTGCCCACAAACAAGAATATAAAAATAAAAAAAAAAAAAAAAATATCTTTGTTTTTTATACAATCAAGTTTTATTGATCATAACCTAAAATTTTATGGATACACAAAAAAGAAATTTGCAACAAATTTCACCGGACTTTTTTGCTGATAATACACCAAAAAAGCTTTCAACAATTAACAAAATGAGTAAAAATACAATTGGAACTTCTACTTCCTCTTCTAACATCAATGTGGCTGGCCAAAGTAACACTGATGTACCGCCGGCCAATGCACCACCAACCGCCGATAGTTTTTCTTGGGCTATGTTTGATCTCAAACTTAACAGTGCTCTGGACTCCAAATTGGAATGTGTAGTGAAAAAGGATGACCTTGCACCAATTTCCACAGAAATTTAGGAACTGCGCTGCGATAACACACGTCTGCAGAAAGAGCTGCAAGTTATGAAAAACAGACTGGAACTTGTCGATAAAGCAAGCAGACGGAATAATATCGTCATAAGTGGACTTATGAGCAATTTTGTGCCTGAAGCTCTAAATGAATTTAAGGAACTATGCGCCACCACCCTTAAAGTATCCGTCAATGTTGTCGAGGCCCGCAAAATAGCATCTGGAAAGTCTTTTCTACTTTCACTCAACTCGCCCATGGAAGTAAATGCTATTATTGGTGGAAGACGTCTCCTTGCTGGCTCTAAAATATACATCGATAAAGATTACACAGCTGATGAACGCTCTAAAAGGTATTTTTTACGGCAGATTGGCAAAAATGCCAAAAAAGCTGATAAACATGTTAAAGTTCGCTATGGTGATCACCGCATATTTATAAATGATAAACCATTCTCTTGGGTAGAGGAAAAAGTCATTGCTTTTAACAAATCGGATGCTGAATTTTTACGTAGTTTGCTGTCGAAAGTGAGCTATGAATGTAATATCGATGTCAAATCAAATTTAACCAGTACTTCTACCTCTACAAATGCAGCAAGCTCAAATTAGCAATCAGAAGTGTGTCGATTGGTATCATATAATATTGCTAACCTTAATACTAAACTTAAATTTGGAAACTTTTTTACTTATATTAACAAATTTGATCTAATTTTTCTTTTTGAAACGCATGTTCTTGCTGATAAACGTATACAATTTTCTAGCTATTTAAAAGATTATGTTCTTTACTGGGTAGATGCAAAAAAAAATCATACCAGGGGCCGTGCCATTGGGGGTGGGTTGTATGGTTACAAGAAAAACATTCAAAGAAATATTCTTTTAAATTTTGTGAGAATTCACATGGAGTTACATTATCTGCCAAGTTTAATGATGTCAGTTTTTATTTCATTCCAAGTTACCTAAATTGCACTAATTGGTCGCACGATTTTGAAAAACTTGAAAATTTAATATATAGTCTAAATGACGCGTCTTTTTGTATTGTTGGTGATTTGAATGCTCGGGTTTCGGATGCACAAATTCTGGATGAGAACATGTTGATTGATACCCCTTTGATCTCCCAACCTCGTTTATCTAAAGATAGGACTTTTGATAGCAAAGGTAGAAAATTGTTAGCTCTTTTAGAGAACGTTGGTGGAATAATTGTAAATGGACGAATGGCAGGTGATTCTGAAGGTGAATATACGTTTTGCGGTGTTATGGGAAGCTCTTTGATTGATTATTGCATTTGTTCGCCGGGTATATTAAAATTGTTGTCTGACTTCCAAATCCCTAGTAAACCATTTTCCGATCACATGCCATTAGTATTATCATTGTGCGCAGGAAACAGTCCACACACAAAAGAATTGGTACTACCACAAAAACTCTCTTGGCTACCAAAGAATATTGTTAGATACAACGAGTCCCTTGAAAATATTTCTAACCTTGCATACTTGCAATCAAATTTAAGTATACAAGAAAAAGTCGACATATGTACTGAGAAAATTCGTACAGCTGCTGATAATAACGTTGTTAAAAAGCGTTTTGATCCCAAAAACGATTGGTATGATTCTCAGTGCGAAAACGCTCGTAAACGTATGCTCAAAAAACTCAATCGGTATCGTAAATCCATTTCAGAAATTAACAGAAATCTTATATAGAAAGTAGGTCAAAATATTCAAAGCTATGTGAGGAGAAAAAGCTAAGATACAAATTCAAAAATATAGAAAAGTTAAATGATGTTAAAAACAGCAGCGATTGGTGGAAATTGGCAAATTCAATGAAAAACTCCCAAATAAAGTTGGGAAACAATTTGAGTAATTCTTGTTTTTATGACTACTTCAAATCTCTCTTATCTAATGCAGATTGTGACCGTGAGATTTCGTGGTCCATTACTAACACTATTGACCCATTCCTTGACTCACCTTTTGAGATGAGAGAGCTAGTCTTAGTCCTAAAAACAGCAAAACCAAATAAGGCCCCTGGTCAAGACAGAATTAGTTATGAATTCTACAAAAATGCACCATTATGTTTTCTGAGCGAGATCCTTGCATTGTTTAACGGTATTTTTCTGCGTGAAGATATACCAGATTCCTTTCGGAGCTCTATTATAATACCCTTGTTCAAGATATGGTATCTAATTATAGAGGGTTATCTCTCCTCGACACTATGTATAAAATTTTCACAGGCTTAATCCTCAACCGTATTAACAGCTGGATAGATTGTCATAATATAATTAATGAATACCAAGCTGGCTTCCGCAAAGATTACTCCACTGTAGACAATTTATTTAACTTAACTAGTATTGTGAATCTTAACTTTAACCAAAATAAGAAAACATATGCTTTTTTTTGTTGATTTTTCTTCAGCTTTTGACTTGATACCAAGAAATTCGTTGTTTTATAAACTGTGTTGTACAGGTCTGTCACGAAAATTGGTTGCAAATATTACAAAAACTATACAAAATACAACTAGCCAGGTTTGGGATGGCAGCACACTATCTGACCCCTTCACAGTCACAGAAGGTGTTAAACAAGGATGTTTGCTTAGTCCAGTATTGTTCTCGCTTTATCTGAATGACCTTCACAACGGTAAAAGTATTATTATACGCAGACGACATTGTATTGTTGTCAGACTCTCCAACGATGTTGCAAAAAATGATTGATACACTTTTCACTTACTGCAACCAATGGTGTCTGAAAATAAATCTAAATAAGTCAAAAATAATGATATTCAGAACCTGTACAAGGACTAGCCCCAGTCTTTCTTGGAAATATGGGAACAACCAAATAGAAATAGTAACGAATATAAATATCTAGGAGTCATTTTAACTTACAATCTGTCCTTTAAAAAACATATTGAATCTAAACTTGCCTCATCTAAAATTGCGATTAATGCCACTTGGTTAAGTTACATTCATCACTCAAAAATTAACTTATCAAACAAATTAAAAATTTTCCATGCAGCTGCAAAATCGATAATGTTTTATGGTGCTCAAGTATGGGGTTTTCTCAGTTTTGAAGAAGTCGAGAAATTGTTACGATATTTTTTAAAGAAAATGTTATATCTCCCCAATAATACACCTAATTATATGCTTCATTTAGAAACTGGTCTACCTTCACTTTATCTAGAAACGTTAAACCTTCACTTTATCTATATTAGAAAGATTTCCAAACTTCCGATTAATAGACTGCCACGACTATTAGCTGAGGAGACGGTGCGACAGAATGCTTTCTGTTTACCGCATTGGACGTCTTTATGTAGGGATACTGGAACTTCTTTTGATATTGAGATTTGGAGATGCAATTTCAGTATTATCATGATCATATAATTGATTCTTTATGAAAATTAGAACATGAGAAACTTATCATAAGTGCAAGAAACTCGCGATTTCATGATTTGTACGCTGCATTGCAATATGACATTCAGCCTTACTTTTGCGATAATTATTCGGCACACCTCGTTAGCTTGATTCTAAAAGCTAGGGGTGGTCTACTCAATTTAAACGGTCGTGCATTTCATGGTAACAATGTTAATATATGTACTTTGTGTAACTGTAATGAACAAGAAAACACTCGTCATCTACTTGGCAGATGTCCCATTTTCTCCAACTACCGTTTAACTTTTTTTGGAAAAAGATTCTTATTAGATGAAGAGATCCATGAAGTATTGAATGGCAAAGATTTTATGCGTTTATATAAATTTTTATTAAACTGTTTAAAATATAGAGAACTTATTATAAATGAATTCCACTAAATTTAAATAAGTTTTGATCATTTGCTCGTTTAAATCCCCTTGTTTTATTATGTATATGAAACTAATATAATTATAACATTTATTTACTAATTGTAGTCAATCAGACACACAACATTTCTGTTATGTCTTATTATGATTTAATTTAAAGAAAAAAAATGTATTGCATTCTATATATGTACTAAAATTTTATATTTTTTTCAATAAATCATATCATCATCATCATCATATATTATTTTTCTAAATTGATGTTGTCGTCACCGGGAATCGATCCCGGGACCATCTGTGTAACAGTCCAACGCGCTAACCATTACACCACTACGCCCACAAAACAAAAAACAAATGATTTTGAACTTGAATATTCTTGCTAACATCATAATTTATGATAAAAGATCGAAAAATAAACATTTGGTTTTAATTTTTTAAAACTTAAAAGTACACTCAGGGAACTTCTGCCTTAAAAATATTTAGTTGTTTGGGTTGTTGTACAGTTTCTTTATTTTTAATGTAAATGTAAGTCATTTGTAGAACAAATTAAATTTTTTACTAACCTTGTAGTTTATTTAAAAAACAAACCACATCAAATGACTGTTTTATGATTTTACATTAATTTTTTACCGTAGTTTTTTGTTATTTAAAAAAATTAAAAAAAAACTAAATGTTTTTTTTATTTTTTACTAACATGTGGTTAATTTTCACTACAATTGTTAGTCATTTTTTTAAACATTAAAAAACAAATGACAATGTTAGTTGAATTTACTGAAATGTAAGTCGTTCTTCCTTTAAGTGAAATTTCATTTCTTTTTAACTACATTTGCAGTGGTCTTTACCTATATAGTATTCTAAGTGTAAAACATTTGAAAAGTATTTTTACTCACGTGAGCGTGAGTAGAAAAAATTCTTCGTGAGGTAGTGTGCGTGAGTAGAATTTTTCAAACCAAAAGTTTTCTCTTAAAACAAACTTTCTTTATTTTTTTCGCCGATTTACTGTTCTGGGTTTTTAATATACAAAATAAATGACAAAATTACATGCGTGAATTGCATTTTTTTTATTTCATTCCGCCCAGTAACGGAATACTAACACGTATATTATAAATATCGTCACCTAAAATCAAAAAGGCCGTAACTAATAGAAAATTTGAATGACTACTATGTAGTTAACCAAAATAAATACACCTTCACAGAATATTTTAAACGTTTAAGTTCAAATTATTTTGTTAATTTTATACATTTTTATACGCAATATTTTTAATCACTTTTCATGAAAAAGCCCTTCATTTAATAATATGAATTTATTAATACTTTTTGTAAGACAATTAAATAAATATAATAAAATACTTAACAACACATTTCACGAAAACCAACCATAGAAATGGAGCAGAAGTATTAATGCGACTGGTGGCTATACGGCAGACAGTTTTAGACAAGAAAAAGCTAAAGAAAAAAAGTCCAATAAAATAAAATTAATTGAAATTAACTTCAGATTTGTTTGAACACAAATACATACATTTTATTAACAAACTTTAAATTAAAATTTTTGTATTCTAAAAAAATATAGGCTTTATGGCATGTGAAAAAAGCAACCCCTATTTTGCTTGCCGTATTAACATTTTGTCACGCTTAATAGCTTTTTTTGTATGTCAGTCAAGTAACCCATTTGTTATCTTGTTTAACTCATGCTTAGTTAATTTTAATATTTTACTTTAGAAAGTTACATACCAAAAAAAAACTTAGGTAAGCTACAAAATTGTATAAATTGGAGAACGAACAAAGAGAAATATTTACTCATCATCAACAAAGAGAACTTTGTAATATTACAAAATAAATGATATATGTAATATATATTTGGACTGCGGTTGTTTATACTTGACTATAATTTTTATTAACTTTATATTAAAAAAGAAAAATTACAAAGTTGACTTCGATATTCATACACTAGTTTATTTTTTGCGTGTAAAAATATATAAGTTGACTAATAAATTTTTTAATTACTGTCGAAAAGCTGTATTTTTTTATCTTAAACTTTTGTTTTATTTTTTGCATACATTTTTGTATTGGAGTTACGGCCTTTCGGTTTTAGAAAAATTAAGTAAAAAAGGCCGTAACTACATTACTTAAAACTATTATATTTCCATGAATTTTTTCTCAGAATAAAATTCGAATTTGTTTCCAAAATTTGGATACTAAGCTTTATGCAGTTGTCTCTTCTGTAAAAAGCTAAAAAGAGTAGTTATGGGCTTATGGGTTTTAGGTGACGATATGTCTTTGTGTGACAAAGTAATTTAAAATTTATCGTGCTTTATTGGTTGGAAAAGGGCTTTAATACAAGTGTATTTAATGTGTTATTTGAGCTTGAATTGCACTACAATTCAAGGCTTGAATTAAAGCTGGAATGACTGGAATTCAAGTGTCCATTTTGCTGGTATATGCTATTGAATTACAGTGTACATCAAGTATAAATCAGGGCTTGAAATTTTTAAAATAGGACACTTTATTTTGACCTGAATTCCAGCAAAATTGTCTATTAGGTGAAATGCAAAAATACATAAATTTTAACCGCTTTTATTTATTTAAACACTATTTTCGTTGAATTATATATAATTTGAGGTTGTTTTGAAAATATATTTCGACGCGCTAACCAAGCCAGTCATGTGTTTTAAGAGAGTTCTGAAAACCTATTTAATTTACCAATTCGCGATATATTTTTTATAGCATCTATTTTACAAATATTAAAAGCAATGTAAAATTTACTTGTGCGCCCCGGTAGGCTAGTTGGTAGCGTGCTGGCTTATCAGTGCGGGGGTCGTGGGTTCGATTCCCACCAGAGGCACTCGTCTGTTTTCGCTACAACGCGCCGAAGGCCATAGTAGCTAGTGCTCGGTTAGGGTAATAGTATATAATTTGTAATTAATGATTATTAATTAATAAAAAATTAAAATTTACGATTTGTAAAAAAATTATTTAAAAAAAAGAGCCCTAAATGCCAAAATAATAATATTTTTAAAAAATCTTCAGAAACAAATGACTGGTCTGGTTGGCTCTGCGATTATTTATTTCGCGTTGAGATATTAGTTTTTCTATTTCAAAGTGGATTGCACTCATAATCGTATTTAATCCTCTTCAGATTACATTATTAATAGACACGTACACGTTTTAATTACTACACAGTTGTAGTATCATAAATATCAATTAAAATTAATTTATGCAGGGGTTTTTAAAACCAAAACCATTTGTTGCATAAAATTGTTTTCTATAAATTTTGTAGTCATTAATTATAATGTAATAAAACTCCAAATCATATTGTATATGAGGAATTTCAAAAATTTTCGACACTTTGAGGCAAATTATATTAAATACATTTTTACACGTTGTTTATTCATCTGCAGGGCAACCAAAAATATGCTGTATCATGCTTTTTCTGTAGGTCGTGCACACAGAGAAATAAAGTGCCAACCGAATTGAAAGGTGTTTTTTAATGGTAACAACTTATAAATTTAATTAGTACAACGATATTTAAATTAAATTTCTGAATATTTTGTGTGTTGCAACTAAAATTTATTTGAATTAACCCAAATTTGTTGATAAAACTAATGATAAGATGTGCCAACCGACTGAAATTCGTATAAAATTAGATTAGATACTTATCCGTTTCAGAACAATTGCTGAATTCTGGCATCTGTTTGTTGTCAAATAGTGTCAAATATTCTAAGTATTTACTTTATTATGTATATTACACGTTTTGAAAGGTTCTATAATATTCTCTATGCATCCGTTTAAAGTTGAAATTTCTCATTTTGCACGATTTGGTTAATAAAATATCTAAAACGAAAAGAAAATCCAAGACTTTAATACGTACCTTTAGTGAACATCACAGCAAAAAATAGTGCTTACCCAGAAGCGCTTCCGGCAGGCAATATTTAATTACGAAGCGCTTCCAAAGCAAATCCAGAAGGCATGATTTTGTGTCTTTTAAGTAGGTGAAAAGCGGTTCTTTCATGTGGCAATAAGGCAATAAGAAGCGCTTTTTTTGTATGTCGACAACATTAATGCTTCATAGTATGCATTTTTATTGCTTCATTGTACGCATTACTCCCTGCTTCATAGAAGGCATTCTGGGAAACACAACAGAATGCCTTCCCTAATTGCTTTATTGTATGCAAGGCGGTGAAGCGCTATTTTGGAAGCATACAAATGTAGTTACTTTATAAAAAAAACTCGAGTACTTTCTCTTTTTGTTAATTTTTAACAAAATTTCTTCTTCTTAAAATGAAATATCGATTTTCGATACAAATTTTAGCCATAGAATGATCATAAAATGGAAAATATGTATCGGAGAGACAAAATCTACGACACATAAATCTTCTGTTAAAATGTGAAATTGATCGGTGCAGCCGTTCCCGAGAAATCTTGCTCGCCGGCTTTGAAAACACAGCTTTGAGAAAAATAAGTTCAAAGTTTCAAAAGCTTTTTTCATTTTATTTCAACGAATTTCAATGCGTGTAATTTCGATAATATTTGACGGATTTACATGAAATTTTCTGTGTATATTTTTGAATATATGTACATTACAAAACTGAAATAAAAAAAATCGAAAAAAAAAACATTCTAAGCGAATGTAACCCCTTAATTGCAAGGATATCATTTAACCCAATCGAAACTCATTGATACGGTTTTTAATGCTCGAAGTCCATACTTTAAAGCCATATTAAAAGTTATTCGTAGTTTATTCAGATATATAAATAAATAAGAAATTTTAAAGAAAAAACTAGATATTTGGTAAAAGTTAAATTCTCGAATATTTCGAAAAGTGGAGTTAATATTAAAATGTGGTGTTCACATTCATGATCTACATCCTTAAATCAATCGCAATTTTTAAGTCGTATCTCTGATGCATTTTAAGTGTTTAACAGTGGTATTTGCAAATATGTACATTAGACCGACTCACGAAAAAAAGTTTCTTTTGTCGACACCTCAAAATGGGCTTTGGTTTTTTTTATGATGATTTCCTAAATATTTTGCGTCTAGCATTAAGATCCCCTGAGGACAGATTTCAAAAAACGTATTTTTTATTAGTTCTTCAGAGAATTATGTACTTTAACTAAAGGCGGCAACGTATTCAATATTAGTATCATAAGGCGCGTCTAATGGTACGTTTAACATGCCAACGCTTGTCCAGACACATTCCTTTTTTCAGGGATATTCTGTAAAAAATAATATTTTTTAAGTTTTTTGTACGGATATTTTTGTAATTTAAATGTGAAATCGACATATTTTAATCTTTGTACGATTTAAGTAAATACATGCTTCAGTTTTTTTTTTTGAAATTCGCACTAGTTCGCGTTTTACCAAAAATGTAATATCCCAGGAAAAAATTACACATTCCAAAAAGAAGGTGATGCCCACACTTGCTTACATATCTCATTGCCAAATTTAGTTACTGCAATACCAAACTCATTCCAACGATAGAGTCAAAAAGCAAGTAGTATTGTAATCAATTCTTAAAATTTAAACCAGAAAGCATGAACTCAATAACAAAGTAATTATTTACTTAAGAAAAATAACAATGTTATTAACTTATATGTATTACTTTTTGTACTCAAGAAGTAATCATATACTTTTTCTGAATAAAAGGACGTCATTGGAAGTAGTTCCTCATTTTGAAAAAAGAAGATATACAACTTTAAAGAATTTATCTTATATATTTTTTCAAACAAATTTTTATTTGCATTAAAATAATACTAAAACAGAAATTGCATGTTGCCTCAATTTTGTTAAACTGTGGTTAGGTATAAATTAGGGAAGCGCACGTGAGCAGAAAATTGTGAGTGGAAGTTGAAATTACTGACATTATCGTGAGTGAGTGTAAAAAAAAATTTCGAGGGTGATTGTGCGTGAGTCATATTTTTGTTTTTCAATTTTGAATCGTTCTTATTTGAAAAATTTATATTTTCGTGGTTTATAGCTCCAAAATTATGACAAACCCATGTTATCATATCAATTCGATGTTTCACTTTTTAGGATTTTATTTCCGTATGAGTTTTGATCGTTATATTTGAGTGACCTAGGAGAATCACGTGCGAGTAAAAGTTGAATTAACTTATGGAACTACTTCTTTTTTTTAAATGTAAGTACTTCTTATTTTTTCTAGGGAACTATTTATTTATTTTTTTGTCTAAGTACTTCGTAGTTTTACAATGGAACTATTTCTTTATTAAAAAATGTATGTAGTTCTTAAAAATATAAAGTAAATGGTTCCTAGGTAAAAAAAATAATCAATTCTAAAGAATCAATTATTTTAGTTTCACGCCCTGTTAAAAGAATCGAGTAGGTAATCTAGTAAGGAATGCGTTCTGCCCAAAATGCTTGATTACAAACCCGCTTACCGTTTTGGAAATTTTTTGCTGGGATGGTTGGAAAACTATGTTTTAATTATATCAATATCGGTATCAAAATGTTTCTTTAGGCAAGTACTTCATTAATGTATGGAAATAGTTTAGAATTTTGCAAATCTAATGCATTTTCCTTGGTTCTCAGGACCAAATTTTGAGAAAAATGTTTAACAAATATATTCGGTTTCTAGTTGATGTAAGGATAAAAATATGACTTAGTAGAAAAAATTCAATACGCGTTTTTGTCGCTTTTCGCGAATTAAAAAACTTACGCAGTTTTTTTTTAAATATATATCGAGCTTAAATTGTTGAATTTTTTAAAACAGAAAACTATGTAAAATTTTGAGTTCGCGAAAAAAATTATGCCGAAACAAAAAGTACGTGGTGGAACTTTTTTCTTTAAGAAGAATTTTTATCTTTACATCAACTAGAAACTCAGTCAGCTTGCAGACTGTATTAAGTCAAAATTTGGTTTAGACAACAGTGAAAAATGCATTAAATTTGCATATTTTTAATTTATTTCCACACATAGATGATTCACTTTAGTAAAGAAAAGTTTTAATAAAGAAATTGTACTAATTAGAACCTAGTTTTCCCACAATATTGAATTTTTGCGAAAACACGATCTATTACGAATTTCGTAAAAAGCTGAAACATGTATATTAGGGCGGGTCGATTTGTAGGGAGGCAAATAAATCGATCAACGTACAAGAAAAATCGTATTCTAGGGATCAAAATAAGAAATTTTGCCGAAGGAACCATACCTCTTAAACGAATTCTGATGTCCCGACTTTTGACCCTTAGGGTCAAATTTTGAAAAATCCCACCTTGATATTTCCGAAAGTAGGAGGAATCTCTCCAAAATTATGGGAGCTACTTCTTCTCCGGGAGACGCGCTAGCAGATTAATGCATCATCATCATTCTAGGTGACCGTTAAGGGGTTAAAATTTAAGTTGGAAGAGGGCCTTTTTAGCCGTGTTTTTATAGCAAAATGTATAAATATCGGGATAGAGATATTTCAGAAAGTAGGAGGAGTCTATCTGGCAGATGAATGTGTAAATTATATTCGATTGGGTTGGATTCGATTGAGGCACTCTAAATGGGTCAAAGTGGGATTTTTCAAAATTTGACCCTACGGGTCAAAAGTCGGGACATCAGATTTTACGTTGAGCGATTTTTAAATCGACCCGCCCTAATGTATATGCTTAAATCAACTAAATGGTAGAAACTAAATATTTTGGTTATCATCATAAAACAAACCAAGGTACATTTTTAGGGGTGGACAAAAACAATTTATTTTCCTCCATAGTCACCTTCTAATGTACATTTACGTATATCAGAAATACAAATTAATACAAAAGTTCTTTTAATTCTTTCAATAACAATGTTTTCAAGTTTAATTTAACTCATTAAGGGGTCCAAAAATTTTGCGAGTTGCACAACATTTAAAATATGGCATTATGAAAATAAATATGGTATGCCAAAAAAGTTTCGTTTAGAAGTCACAAATCGAAATTGAAGTTTGAACGTAGTACTTATTCCATTATTTTATTTGAATAAAAAAATAAAAAAATGAGAAAAAATTAAAAATAATTATTATGATCGCGACACATCAAATTTAATATATATTGGGCGGACATTCTTTAGCAGAAAACGGCTTAACGTGAACCTATGCATGTCCTTGTTTTTATATGGTACAATCTACCTAATGCTGTCCATCGTTTCTCTCAATTCAAAAGCCTGGAGAAATATAAGGCATCTAAAGTCAGTTTCATCAGGTGTCAAACATTTTTGAAATTACTCATATGTTTGTTTTTCAATGAAAATTGTGTATATAATTAACGATAAATACAAATATTATATACACAAGATTATTAATCATAATTCATGCACTCACAAAATTTTGTCTTTAAAATCAAGGAATATGTATTTTAAAAATTTTAAACATATAAAGGGTCCGCCATCTAACGTTTTTTTTCAACTAGTGCTTATTTCGTGAATGGCAACACCTAGCTCATGTCTGATTTTACAGATAATTAGTTTTATCCTTCCGCTGAAATATGGTCCGTGAAAAAGTGAAAGAAACTGGCATCCTCATCGATAAACCAAAGCGTGAAAAGCCAAAAACAGTGCGTACACCCGAGAATATTGCTGCTGTGGCAGAAAGTGTACGTGAAGCGCCATCAACATCAATTCACCGTCGTTCTCAACAATTGAACATTTCGGAGACATCATTGAGACGAATTTTGCATAAAGACCTTGGTATGACCTCATACAAAGTCCAATTGGTTCAGGAGTTCAAAAAAAAAGTTATTTGGCTGACCCTTTAGTTCAAAACTGTCCTACTCACTTTTCTTTTAAATCAAATGTTTTTTTTCATTTATTTTTAACACGTTGACTGCCAACTACGAGATAACTCGTAGATTGTGTTCCCTTCTAGGGTGCCAACTACGAGTTATCTCGTACTCACTAAACCTGCCAGTTTTGTGTAGCTACGAATAAAACCGTATTATATCAGTGCTATTATCGATAAATGGAGTCTAGGAAAAGAACAAAAAGTCAATGTTGGCTTGCGTGAACTAAACATTTATTAAAAACAAAAAAAAAAATAAAAAATATAATGGTAAAATTCATTCAATATAATGGAAAAATTAACTCAAATACAAGAAATAAAGTAATATTTTATTGTTTGTGGAAGTTCTTAGAACAATTTTCAACACAAAGGGCTGGCTTCTCTTCACAGGATGGACAGAAGTAACGCGTTCCTCGGCGTTTTTTTGCTTGGGTACATACGAATTAACTCGTAGTTTTCTTCTGCGTAGCAATTTCTGTTACAGAAGCCAACTATGAGATAATTCGTAGATCCTTTTTCTCATAAAAAAACACAATTTTTGCTTTTTGATGATACCTATGATCTAGAAATAGAGTTTTTAGTAATATAATGTGAAAAAATCAAATTGTCATTTTTGGCCAGTTTTCTGAAAATTGTCGTGGCAGTCAATGTGTTAACTATTTAAAAATTACCTCAAAATCCGTAAAAATAAATTATTTTATATAATATTTACTGTCAAAAATGAATTTAAAAACTTTAAAATCCGTAAAAAAAAACGATTTTATTTTATTTTAACTATCAAAAATGAACTTTCAAATTATTAAAAACAGCAATTTTTTTTTTCTTTTTACTATTATTAAATTTTTCGTTCAAATAAAGAATTTCTTGTAAAAAGAAAATCTTAAATGAAAATAATAACTGGTACAGAAAAACAGTATTTAGGTGTAGTTTTGATTTTTAATAAATTTTCAAATAAATTTAAAAAATATTTAAATGGAGATTTCTTAAAAAAACAAATTTTACTGATTACTTTTTAAATAAACTATAAACTCAGTTAGTGTTAAAATATTGTGAGTGTGGTATTAAAAAATATAATTATTAAAATAGATTATATAAAATAATTAGATGTTTAAAATTTCTTAATAACGGGCTTAAAAGATGATTATTTATATGATTATAAAGAATTTTTTTTTGAAATTTAATACTTAAAGTTAATGCTATAAATATGTTCTTCGTATATTTTGTCTTGTGCTATTGTTATTAAAGAAAATGCAAAAATCAAATGTCACTTAACATCGACTTTAACAAATCTGTTCTAAACATGACAGTTATAGACAGTCTATCTATCTATTACATTGAAAATATAACAGATTTTGATTATTATCTCTGCCAATAATGAAGCCAGCTGCAGTCAACTGACAATTCAATTTTAAAGATGAACAGATTTATCAATAAAATTTAAATTTAAAAATTTAGGGAATGTGTTTTTTTCATATATTATGCATATTTCGAAAAAAATTATCTTCTACACCATTTCTACTTGTTATTCATAAAAATCAGACATCAATTTCAAAAAATACCAATTGTTATTTCAAAATTGTAATTGATTTTAAAAAGATACCAAAATGTAATTAAAAACCACCAATTGCACTGCGCTACACAGAAAATACACTCGTGAAATGACCTTGCTTTAATTGTAATTCTAGCTGAGTGTATTACAAAATCGATTTCAGAAGTTGCAATATACAGTAAAACTTTCGAGATAACGGTAAAAGAGTTTTTTTGCGACTGGTGCATTTAAACATTTGTTACTCACAAGGGAGGTATCCCGACCCGAACTCGCAGATTTTACTGAACTTTGGATATGCTGTAAGGGAGCAAAGAAAGAGACACGTTTATGGGTTAAAAAGTAGGGTTAAAAATTAATTTGTTTTTGTATGAAAGCTTGTCTTTAATTTATGAAAACTAGGCTTATTTGTACCCTGGGTTAAATTACTCAAGAAAACAAAAATAGTATATATAGTCCCAGCAAAAAATTTCCAAAAAGGTAAGCGGGTTTGTAATCAAGCATTTTGGGCAGAACGCATTCCTTACTAGATTACCTACTCGATTCTTTTAACAGGGCGTGAGACTAAAATAATTGATTCTTTAGAATTGATTATTTTTTTTTACCAAAGAACCATTTGCTTTATATTTTTAAGAACTACATACATTTTTTAACAGAGACCGAAAATAACAGTTATCCCGAAAACTTTAACTCAAAAACTCTCTATGTTAGCGTCAACGGAGACGTATACTATTATATACCAAACGCTTCGTATTGAAGTGCTCTTTCAGAATCTATTGTGATCTTAAGGAAACGATCTCAAATCCACAGTTAAGAGTTATTTTTCAACGAAAAAATAAAAGATCGGATGAAACTCTTAAGAAGAGAGTTTTATTTCGCCTTCATTACATAATTAATTTTTTCCGTCTGGAATAAAACTCTTTTGAGGAGTTTTATTTTTGCAGTCAGAAAATAAAGCTCATTTGAGGAGTTTTATTTTGAAACTCATTTAAGGAGTTTTATTTTTCCGTCTAAAATAAAACTCATGTTGTTTATTTTCTTCTTTTTTTATTGACTTTATTTGCTATAATGTGTGTAGTAATTTATTTATTTAATTTAAGGAATATAACACAGGTCGCTCAATACCAATTAAGGAGCAGAAAATGCTCTTTCAACGCTTACCTGAGTTACAGGTACACACTGTATAGTTTTTGCCAATGTATAAAAGTACGGATAGTGTATTCTTTTAGCCTCCCAGAACTCAAAAAGAGGTTTATCAATCGATAAGGGCCTTGGAGAAAAATTGTCGATTTCATAGAAACCTTTCTTTCATTCTCATTATCACTTTCTTCGCTTTCTTGTTCCATATCTTCATATATAAGAAATAAAACAACAACCATTTAATAATAGGAATCAAACAATAACAAATTAAAAACCCACATGTTTTCATTTTAATGACTATTTTTTCAATTGCAACGCAAGTATTAGATTACACTGGCTTACAAGTTGTAATGATCTGGCAAAAGGCAAGCTTTGAGTGTCAATTTACATAAAATGAGTTTTATTCTCTGACGGAAAAAATAAAACTCCTCAAATGAGTTTTAAAATAAAACTCCTCAAATGAGTTTTATTTTAGACGGAAAAAATAAAACTCCTTAAAAGAGTTTTGTTTAATGAAGGCGAAATAAAACTCTCTTCTTAAGAGTTTCATCCGATCTTTTATTTTTACGTTGAAAAAAAACTGTTTTGGATGGTTTTTTTTCTTTTTAAGCCACAAAATAACTGTTATAAAGGAACTTTTTTAATATCACTTATAACCGTTACGGTCCCTGTTTTTTAATAAAGAAATAGTTCCATTGTAAAACTACGAAGTACTTACGAAAAAAAATAAATAAATAGTTCCCTAGAAAAAATAAGAAGTACTTACATTTAAAAAAAAAGAAGTAGTAAATTCAACTTTTACTCACACGTGATTTTCCTAGGTCACTCAAATATAACGATCAAAACTCATACGGAAATAAAATCCTAATAAGTAAAACATCGAATTGTTATGATAACATGGGTTTGTCATATTTTTGGAGCTATAAACCACGAAAATATAAATTTTTCAAAAAAAAGAACAATTCAAAATTGAAAAACAAAAATATGACTCACGCACAATCACCCTCGAAAATTTTTTTTACGCTCACTCACGATAACGTCAGTAATTTCAACTTCCACTCACAATTTTCTGCTCACGTGCGCTTCCCTTATTTAAATCTAAACACAGTGTAACAAAATTTAGGCAACATGCAATTTCTGTTTTTAGTATTATTTTCCTGCAAATAAAAATTTGTTTGAAAAAATATATGAGATAAATTCTTTTAAATTGTATAAATTCTTTTTTCAAAATGAGGAACTACTTCCAATAACGTCCATTTATTCAGAAAAAGTATATGATTACTCTTGATTACAAAAAGTTAAACATATAAGTTAATAACATGGTTATTTTCTTTTAAGTAAACAATTACCTTGTTATTGAGTTCATGCTTTCTGGTTTAAATTTAAAGAATTGATTACAATACTACTTGCTTTTCTGACTCTATCGTTGGAATGAGTTTGGTATTGCAGTTACTAAATTTGGCAATAAGATATGTAAGCAAGTGTGGGCATCACCTTCTTTTTGGAATGTGTTATTTTTTCCTGGGGTATATTGTGGACCCAGAGTTGCCACATTGTGGAATTATTTGAAGTATAGGACAAAAAGGATCTTCGGCAAAAGTCGCATAGAAAGCGAACGGTTTCGAATATCGGAAAAAGCTAAGATACCCCCTCGATTAAATTAAATAGGCATCGATGTGCATTATTTTTAGCTTATTACTACTGAAGTTCTTTAATAAAACGTCAGATTTAATATTACTCAAAACACATGTTTTTGAATATCAAAAATACTTGAATGTCTTTCGGCATAATTTGGACACCTTCGCATTGTGTCTTAAAAAAAACCTTTCATTTGACACCAAATTTGTCCATAGTAACTTTTAATAGAACGAAATAACCCGAAAATAATGTATAATCAGGTAATTTTTGACACCACTTAGTAACACCTAAACATGAGATTGGGCAGCTAAAAAAATTGTTATTCTTATATTTTATTTCTTAAATTTTTATTCTCTACAAAATATCCGAAGTACATTAAGATCTGTCGGTCCGGATGGGGATACTTCCCTTGTCAGTAATTTTTTATCCGAATTTAACTTTTAAAACAGTATTCAAAAGAAAATCACCTGGTATTTCTAAAGATATATACTTTCTTTATATTATAAATGTAACTACCTTAATGGTAATGATCAATTTCCCTAAAAGAACGTATCCTGGGACTGATTAAAGTAGGACATATTTTGGAACTAGTATAATTTGCCATTGATGTGGGTTTAATGATGTCAATTATAGTTAATGAACTGGTCCCCTGATCGATGAATATGAGATATGCCACTTAACCAGCACTGTCATCATTATTTTATTTTTTGTGTTTATTAATTCAGAAATTTTCCTAAAATAGCGTTTTTTAATGAAAAAAAACTACTCTTTGCTCAAATAATTCTTGCTCGTACAATTTTTCGAGTAAGGATAAAAATCGAGTAAAAAAAATTGAATTCTTTTAAAAAAAAGGTTTGATTTTATAGGTTCAACAACGTATTTAAGAATTTTAAATTTGAATATTTATTTGAAGTTTAAAGCAAATTTCGTTTTACACTGCATTCAGACTATATTGCAAAACATGTGTTTTGACAAAAAGAGCGGAAAAGAATAAGAACTGTGGGAATAGAATAAAGCAAAACACGTGTTTGCTATCTATTGTGAATGTGGCTTTACTGAAAAAAATGAAAAAGTTGTAAAATAACTTAAAATTTAAATTATTATATATATTTATAGAAAAAGTACCATAACTTTGTAAATTTCGAACCGATTTTAACAAGTGAAGGCTCAATTTACTTAGGGATACACTAACTTTAAGAATGTTGTTGTTTTAAAAGAAAATTCGATTCGATTTTAAATAACATTTGGCATTTTTTAATATCAAGTGGAAATGGTGTATATATTGTTTTATTTAGCCTTGCACCCATGTTTACCATAGGTTAGGCTATTTAATTTTTCCAAAGTTGTGATTTTCATGTGACTTTGATATTTTCCCCGAGTCTAACTTTTTTTTTTTTTTTTTTTAAATTAAATGTTTATTTTTTAAAAAAAATTGTACTAAAATAATTTACATAAAAGTACAAACATTTACTGCAACTAGCTTAGAGCTAACAAGCAGTTTGTCTAAAATAAGAGATGTTTTTCTTAAACTAAGCGTTGATGATTTGCTAAATCAGAGGGTTTTGTACGTTTTTATCTTCTTTCTAAATTAGCAGTGTAAATCAGGTTATGTGCTTCTGGATTTACATGAGTTCGTAGTCTCTCTGCACGTGTGGTTGCTATATCAGAAATTACTTCGGATACTGTTTTAATTTTGAGATCTCGATGTAGGTCAGCATTGCGTACATACCAAGGAGCGTTAACTGCATTTTTCAATATTTTATTTTGGAACTGTTGAATTATGTTTACAACACCTTTTGAAGCACAACCCCAGAGTTGAATGCCATATGTCCAGATGGGTTTTAAAATTTGATTGTATATGAGAAGTTTGTTTTGTGTTGTAAGAACAGACCTTCTCCCTATAAGTCAATTTAGTTTATGAAACCTTATTTTTAACTCTTCTCTTTTTGTGTTTACGTGTTCATTCCATTTTAGTTTCGAATCTAAGGTCATACCCAGGTATTTGGCCTTATTAGAACGGGGAATTTCGTTGTTATCAATATATATAGGTATACTATTTATTTTTTTGTTTGTAAAATCTACATGTATAGACTTTGTGTTATTAAGTTTAATTCGCCATTTTTTGGACCATGAAATCAATTTATTTACACCAGATTGAAGGTTTTGGGAAGACTCTGTTATTGTTTTTCCAATCGATAGAATTGCTGTATTGTCTAACTGATGTAAAATATATGTGTGCAAAATTTCAGGAATTTGAGATTGGGTTGCATACTTTGACCACTTTTTCTCAAATTAGTGAATTTTCCAATGCATTGTACTAATGGGCTACTTATTCCAACAAAAAAAAATTGCTTGTTAAATTAAGTGGTGCGTTTTTAGTGGTAGTTCGTCTAAATTTTCCATTTCAAAGCGATAGGAACTGTGAAGGAATTGTCGAATTTTTTTAAACTTCCCGGGAAAATGAGACGGACATGAATAGCGAATTACAAGAAGATAAAGAATTTCATAGGTCACAAAAAAGATTCTTCAAGGAGTACAGTTGACAATGGTGTTGTCTCTAAAAACAACCTAGGCAGCTTTTCCAGATCGCATTTCGCACCAGACGAAGGAAATTACTTAATACATGTAATAAAAAAAAAAAACAAAATATTCGTCTCACGAAGAATGTCTTGAGTGTAGTAATCAAACACAAAATTGTATTTTATTAGAATAAATCTTACAAAGATATCGCCGAAAATAATACGAAAGTCTTGCTGCAACATTCGTTTTCGTCATCATCAGCACTTCGCTACTAAAAGACAGAGTTTTGGCCTCTAGTAACGAAAAATTACTTTCAAGTTACTCTTTGGAAATCCTCCTCATTTGGAATAAAAGAAAAGTGTCATAGTCAGTTGTCCACGAAAGTATCAAAACATTGAACGATAGAGATGATGTTTCAGTGATTGGTAAGGAGTTTGAGATTTTGCTTGTCATACCTGTGCTCTGAAGGGCACTTGTGAGTAAACGGTTGTAATAGGCATTCGGGAAGTTGATCAATATTGGATACGTGACAACATTATAGAGTACTGATTCAAGTGGCATGTATCAGAATTGAGAGTGAATCTGGACGAAAATTGCTTTGGTTGGTTTGCCGTCACCATACCATCAAGTAAGTGGTCCTGGCACAAGGTAATTGTAAGTAAATGGGATTCAATGAACGATTTGAATATGATACAGCTGCTGAGTACTTTTCCAGATGCAGGCTTCAACATTTCAACTTGCTAAAATACAACTTTAATATTCGTCAAAATAAAAATAGAAATGTCTTTTTTGGATGAACGTATGCTTTAGGTTGATAAGGAAATTACGTCTAAAAATCTAAAAGCCAAACCGGAAAGAAGGAAAAGACTCATTCGGACACTTACAGACTTTGATAAAATTTAGATTTGTAATTTACCCACAAAAAAGTTAAAAACCCATTTAAATTACGAAATCCACCGATTCAATAACTTTAATTGTTGAAATTCCGCCAACAATGAAAATTGCTAATTCAATTAGAAATTGACAGCTCTTCAATTGAATTATTTTTCAATTAAATAATAACTCATTTAATTAAAAAGTGATCAATATCGTATACCTTCCCAAAATCCAAATGGTTTTTTTTTTATAGAAGTGTTGTTGCCATACCAAATATTTTTTAACAGCTTCAATTTTATAAGCGTAGGGGTGGTTTATTACATTAATAAGATTTAATATCTAATATAATTGAAACGAATTTAAAATATTTATTAAGAATGCCACTAAACATAAACATTTATAAGAAACAATTACCTGGGATTCAAAATCGCTAGACTTGTTTAGTTAATAAGAGCAACAGTTTTTCAAAACACTATCATAAAAGATTATGTGGTATTATGTGAGTGAGATTTAAAATAACTATAAATGTTATTAAAAAGGCGATGACTACATTTGTCATAAAGATTACTAAAAATTGTGATTGTTATTAACTATAAAAAAAAATAATTGCAGTATTAGTATATTCATATAAATAAGTCTGTAAAAATGGCAGACAAAGTTACTAAATATTAGTTAAAAATTACTTTGCAGAAAAAAGCTGTAAAATTATTGTAGCAGAATATTTTTGCTAAATATAAGTAAAATTAAAACAGTAAAAAACTAAAAATCTATTAGGTTTTAGTGAAAATTAAGCTCCAGCTATTGGTGAACATTTTAATTATATATAATAAGATAACTAAAATACATTCTCGTGTTTAAAATATAAACAAAATACAGAATTGTATCCAGTGGCGTACCCAGAATTTTGTTTAAGCCAGTGGGCCCAATATATATTTTGTAAGATAAATTACAGATAGTTTAAAATATCGAAACATAGCCTTTTCTACATATTAAGAGCTCTCAAAAATATTGAAATGTATCATTTAAATACATTTTGTTTGGATTTCTTCTACGTATACTGAATATATATATATACTTTTTATAATAAATATAGAATTTATTCTCTCCAATTTACATAACCCAATCCCTTAGGGCCATATATGATTATTAAAAGCTACTTTATAACAAAAGCTAATTAATAATATTTTCTATATAAAAAATAAATATCTTAAAACTATCATAAATAATAAAAAAAACATTTCTTTTTAATTAAAAAATTACATCTTAATAAAAAATAAAAAAATAAAAAAAAGTTGAGAGAGATAAAAAAGACAGCGAACACAAAAAAATTACAAATCATGAACAGCCACATAATCCTTCAGCTTTTGCCTAAAGACCTGTGGTGAAAAACTAAAACTTCTGAGGTGTATAGGTAAATCATTCCATATTCTCGAAAGCCTAATCTGAAATGATCCCTCAAACATAGTCGAGTGATGTATTGGATATACCAATTGTGGGTTTCTTTCCGAATGGGATAAAATATAATTGTTTACTATATAGTCTGGAAAGCCATTTGCCATCGCCTTGTAGAAGAATATCAACAACCTCATAGCTACATAATTACTAAAGGAGCACCCAAGAAATTGGACCACATACGGGGTGATATGGGGCCGAAGTCTTAGGCCATACACATATCTAATAATTCGATTGAAAATCCTAGTAGTAGGTTTCTAAATTCACCATCTGTGGTACCAGAAAATACCTCAACGCAATATAATATATGAGGCATTAACAAGGCATTAGCAACACGCATTCTAATTGAAAGAGGCAGATATATATCAAGACAGTATAATTTTCTCAACAATAATGATATTCTCGAAGAAACGCTATTAATATGCGATGAGAAACTTAACTGATTATCAACTAAAACTCCAACCACTTCATCTTGTCTACAAAATCAACTCTCATACCATTGAGAGTAACGTTTATCGTATCATCAACGACACCGAAACCCATTAACTTTGTCTTTCTTGGATTTACAGCAAAACCATTGCCTGAAGACCAAGATAAGACTTCACGCATGATAAAATTCACACCTTCCTCCAAGACATCTACAAACTGTGCATCTGAATAGCAAAGATTCAAAAAATATTTTTAGTCTTAATTATATAATGCATTCCAGAACTGCTTCTGGGTAAGCACTATTTTTTGCTGAGTAGTAAACTCAGCCCAAAAATTAGTTAAATTTTTTGTATTTCATCAAGTCGAAATAGCAAAATTTTTAAATAAAATCTTAATTTGAACAAAGAACAAGTTTAAAACTTGCAAATTTGGATTACCAACGGCTTTACTAATTTTTCTACTAACTTTTTTCTATGACTGTAAATAATAATAAAAAAGTCATAATAATAAAAAAAACAACTAACAAAATATTACTACACACAGAACACAGATTTGTAGTTGCAACAAAGCGGCAGAGAAAATTTCATTTATAAGTCTTAAAATTCTCAACAAATTGTTTTTTTTTTATATGACTTTCAATACTTCAAAAAAAAAAGTTTTTACACATTGGCATATATACTAATGACAAATTGAATAAAAACTGATAAGCGTGGTCTAAAAACAATATATTTTCTCTATAAAAAATAACTCTTCAAGGTACAATCTAACAGATTCAAGTGTACACTCAAAAAAATAAGTTAGTAGAAAAGTTAGTAAAACGTCTTGTAAATCAGATATACTATTTTTCAGCAAATATTTTGCTAAAATTTTGTTTTCAGCTAAAATTTTAGTTATACTTATTCAGCACTTAACTGTTTTAAACTAATGTTTTACTAATTTATTTTGCTAAAAAAATAGTGCTGATTAGAACATTAATGAATGAATTAGATGTCGCGGCATGTCAAGATGTAGTATTGACTAGGAAAATGATAATAAAAAGTAAAACTCTAATAAGACATATAAAAAAATCAAACATGGAAGATTTTTGTATCTCTTTTTCAGACATAAAACAAAATTGTGGATTGAAACAACTCAAATTTTGAGTTGTCTCCGGCTTGTGAAAGTAAATGTCTATTTATTAAATAAAATACAAAATAAAATATTTAAATTTAATAAAGATTAAACCAAATGTTTATAGAGATTAATAATCTAGTGTGGTCAAATTGCAAATATACAGCAGGTAGACAGACTAAAGCGAAATACAAAGACACACATCTTAGTTAGATTTTTATGTATCGTTTATCTTATTGCAAAAAAAGGGTTGTACAGTGGACTCGCAGAAACGTGAACTTTCAGTAACATGAACGTCCCCGAAATATGAACACTTTTTTACATTGACTATTCCAAAACGTGAACAAAGTTCAATAGCTCTAAAACGTGAACACATTTTTTTTTATAAGAACTAAAAATTTTTTGTATAAATAGAACATTTTTGGTCTTCAAAGTTTAGTAACGTCATGATGCTTGTTAGGAAAAGACCTAGCCACGTGCTTGATTACTAAGAAGACAAGAATGCAGCAAAATTGATTATTAATAGGTTTTTTGTTAAAGTTCTGCCTATTATGGAGGCTCTAACTTTTCTAAAACTTCGGGTTCTGATGAGATCTTTAGCCAGATCGAAATACTAGTATCAACCTAGCTAATATGTTTGATTTGCTTTATTTTTGTAAATATACGGAGGTTGAAAGCTCGTTATAAATTGAAAATAACATAAAAATAATCTCGATGTATATAAAAACAAAAAACTAATATATGTAACTGTAAAAAATAATACTTGAGCCAGAGTACAAACTAAAATTTTTTTATATAAATAGAACATTTTTGGTCTTCCAAGTTTAGTAACGTCATGATGCTTGTTAGGAAAAGACCTAACCACGTGCTTGATTACTAAGAAGACAAGAATGCAGCAAAATTGATTATTAATAGGGTTTTTGTTAAAGTTCTGCCTATTATATAGGCTCTAACTTTTCTAAAACTTCGGGTTCTGATGAGATCTTTAGCCAGATCGAAATACTAGTATCAACCTAGCTAATATGTTTGATTTGCTTTATTTTTGTAAATATACGGAGGTTGAAAGCTCGTTATAAATTGAAAATAACATAAAAATAATCTCGATGTATATAAAAACAAAAAACTAATATATGTAACTGTAAAAAATAATACTTGAGCCAGAGTACAAACTAAAATTTTTTTATATAAATAGAACATTTTTGGTCTTCCAAGTTTAGTAACGTCATGATGCTTGTTAGGAAAAGACCTAACCACGTGCTTGATTACTAAGAAGACAAGAATGCAGCAAAATTGATTATTAATAGGTTTTTTGTTAAAGTTCTGCCTATTATGGAGGCTCTAACTTTTCTAAAACTTCGGGTTCTGATGAGATCTTTAGCCAGATCGAAATACTAGTATCAACCTAGCTAATATGTTTGACTTGCTTTATTTTTGTAAATATACGGAGGTTGAAAGCTCGTTATAAATTGAAAATAACATAAAAATAATCTCGATGTATATAAAAACAAAAAACTAATATATGTAACTGTAAAAAATATTACTTGAGCCAGAGTACAAACTAAAAATTTTTTATATAAATAGAACATTTTTGGTCTTCAAAGTTTAGTAACGTCATGATGCTTGTTAGGAAAAGACCTAACCACGTGCTTGAGTACAAAGAAGAAAAGAATGCAGCAAAATTGATTATTAATAGGTTTTTTGTTAAAGTTCTGCCTATTATGGAGGCTCTAACTTTTCTAAAACTTCGGGTTCTGATGAGATCTTTAGCCAGATCGAAAACTAGTATCAACCTAGCTAATATGTTTGATTTGCTTTATTTTTGTAAATATACGGAGGTTGAAAGCTCGTTATAAATTGAAAATAAGAAATGTTTCTATTTCTCCAATATTTTAGTAATTTGGGGAATAATAATTTAATAATAATTTAACTACGTTCTTATAGTAAATACCTTTTCTAACGTAAACAGAAAAACTCTTTAACTCTTTTTCTTGTATCTCCGAATTTAAGAATTTTTTTTTATCAAAATTGTTTTAAAACGTATAGAATAAAATTTAAATAGAATTCGCAGTAATTTTTTGAAATTTGAAATTAAGAACTGTTTAATATCAAAAACGTATTAAAATCAATAATTTGGGTATGCAAAAATTGTCTAAGATTCTGAATTTGGTCTATTTAAAAAAGTCCCAGAATTAGAAAGTTTTCTAATACGAAATTTTTTTAAAGTGTTAATATTTTTCTATAGGCACGTGTCTGAATATTTAAAAAAAAAAATTCTGAAAATGTATGTTTGAATTCCAGAATTTTTCAGGACAAAAATATTCAAAATCTTTGCATATTTTATTTTTTTGTTATATAATCAACATAATGATTGGTTCTGAGGTACTTGGAATAGAATTTATTCTAAGTGGATCAATTCTGTAGTAAAATTACTGCAAAAATTAGTTCACGTTTTTGAGAGTTCACTGTATTTATATGTTGAATTTTGTTATTTTTTCGTTTCGTTTCTATAATTATCTGCAGCATTTGTGTTCCTTTAAAATATAGCATCATTTTTATGTTATATACATATAATTATTTCTATTTTTTTAGATATTACATTAATTAATGTCGTTAAGTTGGGAGTATGAACATTTTTATATTTTGTAACGAATTACGAATTATTTGTAAAAAAATCCACTTTTTTTCAAGCATCCTCCTGACTAAAATTTTGCTGACTCAGCAAAATTTTTTTGCTGACTTTACTAACTATTTTTTTTGAGTGAATACGTAATTTCAAAAATGTTAAAATTTTGCGATTATTTTGCAATTTTAAAATTTCTTGCAAATTCTATTGCATACAATTTATGTACGCTTACAGACAAATAAATCTCAATTTAAACCACTCTTTTACTTTTCTGCAGAGATATATCTGTTAGCATATCAATCAATTCATGGTACACTATATTCCCCTAAATAACTTTAAAACTCATTACAAATTAATTTCGTTTATTATTTTTTTTTATGTATAAGCCGGAAATAATAACTCCACAGTAAAATCAAATATTTATAAAAAATCACACCAACAACAATCATGCCAATTTATATATTTAATCAACAAAATGTAACCCAAATCGAAAAAGGCAAAAAACAAAAAATATTATAAAAAGTCCAATCAACTTCAATTCATCAACATCCGGCCTCCTTTCCATCTTTTTGCAATATAAACCAATCTCTACAGCTAAATAGATTAACAGAATGTTTGAATCCTATGTACCTTTTTGCTTCCTAAATACCCAGTGTAGAAAAGCATTACCATAAAAGTGGTTATATAAGTACATATTTCTAAATGGCCAGCATTTACAATTGCCATTACAAGTTTCATTACAATTTTATGTAAATGTCGAGCAAAATAATAATATCATTACTAAAGCACTTATGAAGAATACAAAAATATGTGGTTACCTATATGATTACTAGTATGGACAGAAATAATGAGTTTAAAAATAAATTTTCAAAAAATTTTAATTTAGATCATTAGTACTTATGGGTAACGCATTTTCTTTGTATGGAAATAATGGGAAAATTAACAAATTATTAGAAAGTCATTATTATTTGTAATAAAGTAATGCAGAAAGTAAGCTGATATCATTACCGGTAGTAGGAAAAGTAATGATACGTCATTACAGTTTCTACACTGGGTATATAAACATTCCATCGCACCCTCAACCACTTACCACAATTTACTCATGAGAGTAATTTAAGTTTTTTGTTGTAACCGATAAAAATTAAAATGTTTTTATTGCCACATACATATTTACAGCAACATTGTTAATAAATATTAGATGGTGGAATACGCTTTTTCGTCAGCCCATATTTTTATATATTGTTGAATCAAAACTGTCAACTGTCATTGAGTTTAATTTCTGCTATCACTAATTTAAAAATGTTTCGATTGAAATGCACTCGTTTTTTTAGTGTTATTGTGTCGTTTCAAAAAAAAAACCCAGTATAAAGTGTAATTTTTTGTAAATATAACAAGTGAATAACAAACAAGTTTTAAAGAGTTTTCCAAGAAGGATTTTTGTCAACGGTAAGAATTTTATTCACTATATTAATAAAACAAATTGATTACTTAAAAAATATACTAAATAAAATAAAAATGTAAAAAATCATAAAGTTTCCTAAAGTTAGGGTTGCCAGATTGAAATTTTCAAAATGCTTGACATTATCCAAAAAAAATTTTGATTTTGAAAAAAAAAAAAATCTTAACAACTAAAAGCAGCAACACGTTAGAAGTTATATTTCGGTTTATTTTATTTTTTTTTATAAATATATTGTATATTTTTTTTTATAAAAAGTGTAAATACATTTTATAAACAATAATCAGTTGGAATGATCCGATTCATTATTCAACCTTTTCGAATGTAAAAAAAAACGTTTTGTTTTATTTATTCCAAAATAAGTTAACGATAAAACTCGTTAAAAGCATTACAAATATTTTATTATCTTATCAATTCAAAATTGTTGCATGCTATGGGAGTATCAACAAAAATGGTACGTTTTATTGTAAGCGTATACAATGGAACATATTCAACAGTGTGGAATGGGCAAGAACTATCAGAAAAATTTGAAACTGCCTCAGGTGTTAAACAAGGGTGCATATTATCCCCTTTGCTTTTCTCATTATACATAAATGATCTCCATGATTATCTTGAAGGCGGTTTACAAGTTGGCAATTTAAATATCAGACTGTTGCTATACGCGGATAATATTGTTCTGATATCGGATGATGTAAATGTACTACAAAAAATGATAAAAAAACTTGAAACTTATTGCAGCTACTGGAACTTGGAAGTAAATTTGACAAAGTCTAAAATAATGGTATTTCGAAATAGCGGACGGTTGGCACATAATGAAAAATGGGTATTCAATGGAGAGGAAATTGAAATAGTCAACGAATACTGTTATCTTGGTATGATCCTAACTCCAAAGTGTGTATTTACGAACATGTAGCTTAAACTCAACATGGAGTAATTATTTGGGTAAAAAAATTTTTATAAAAAAAAAAAACCAACAGTAGGACACTTATATTTTCATGGTAATCATACCCAAACTAATATAATGTGGATCTTCAATGCTCGCTGCGATTTGATAGAACTGAATGGGCACTCGAGAAGAACTAACAAAATTTGCTCTTTGTGCAATTCAAAAGAAGTTGAAATCATTCAACATTTTATTGGAAGATGCCCAATTTTAAATTACTTTAGACTAAAATGGTTTAATAAGATAACTCTATCTGATGATGAAATAATTAGAATTTTAAATGGGGAAAACAATTGGCAGAATTTAGAACAATACATTATGAGTGCTTTAGCTTATCGTAAAACACTAATATTTGAATATAATAATTAAAAAAAAAAAAAAAAATTGTAAAGTTAAATTATATTTTTTATGTGAAACTCTTTTTTCCGGCTAATGACATAGTTACAGCCGAATATCCTTTAAGATATTTTTATAACGTTTTTAAAAAAAATCAAAGAAAATACCAAATTAAGAATTACTACTACTACTCCCAGGAAAAAATTACACATTCCAAAATGAAGGTGATGCCCACACTTGCTTACATATCTCATTGCCAAATTTAGTAACTGCAATACCAAACTCATTCCAACGATAGAGTCAAAAAAGCAAGTAGTATTGTAATCAATTCTTTAAATTTAAACCAGAAAGCATGAACTCAATAACAAAGTAATTATTTACTTAAAAGAAAATAACAATGTTATTAACTTATATGTATAACTTTTTGTACTCAAGAAGTAATCATATACTTTTTCTTAATAAAAGGACATTATTGGAAGTAGTTCCTCATTTTGAAAAAAGAATTTATTCAATTTAAAAGAATTTATCTCATATATTTTTTCAAACAAATTTTTATTTGCAGGAAAATAATACTAAAAACAGAAATTGCATGTTGCCTAAATTTTGTTAAACTGTGGTTAGGTATAAATTAGGGAACGTGAGCAGAAAATTGTGAGTGGAAGTTGAAATTACTGAAGTTATCGTGAGTGTAAAAAAAATTTCGAGGGTGATTGTGCGTGAGTCATATTTTTGTTTTTCAATTTTGAATTGTTCTTTTTTTTGAAAAATCTATATTCTCGTGGTTTATAGCTCCAAAATTATGACAAACCCATGTTATGATAAGAATTCGATGTTTCACTTTTCAGGATTTTATTTCCGTATGAGTTTTGATCATTATATTTGAGTGACCTAGGAGAATCACGTGTGAGTAAAAGTTGAATTTACTTATGGAACTACTTCCTTTTTTTAATGTAAGTACTTATTATTTTTTCTAGGGAACTATTTATTTATTCTTTTTGTGTAAGTACTTCGTAGTTTTACAATGGAACTAATTCTTTATTAAAAAATGTATGTAGTTCTTAAAAATATAAAGCAAATGGTTCTTCGGTAAAAAAAAATAATCAATTCTAAAGAATCAATTATTTTAGTCTCACGCCCTGTTAAAAGAATCGAGTAGGTAATCTAGTAAGGAATGCGTTCTGCCCAAAATGCTTGATTACAAACCCGCTTACCTTTTTGGAAATTTTTTGCTGGGACATTTTATAAAGAATAATCAGTTGGTATGATCCGATTCATTATTCAACCTTTTCAAATATAAAAAAAAAGTTTTATGATGTCTTAATTTGTTAATTCCAAAATAAGTTAACGACAAAACTCGTTAAAAGCATTAAAAAAAATTTATTATCTTATCAATACAAAATTATTTAAAACTACGTTTACACTGAACGTGTTCTGGTCGTGTTTTGAAATAAAACATGTTTTATACATGTTTTGCCATACATATTTTTCACCAAAACACATGTTTTACTGAATACACGTAGGTGTTAACATATCACGAATGAATTAAGTGGACATGAAATATATTAAGTGGTAATGCAATTATTTTCATTCCTTATTGAAAATCGACACATGTGTATCCATACATGATCACAAAGGGATCATGTATGAATGCATGTACGTTGTGGTGTAATGGTTAGCGCGTTGGACTGTTACACAGTTGGTCCCGGGTTCGATTCCCGGTGACGACAATATCAATTTAGAAAAATAATATGTATAAGTTTTCTATCACTTATATGTATTGCTGCGCCCACCTTCGGTGTTCCCATAGCACTTCACCCCACCGAAGTAAAATAATGAATCAGGGCTATGAAACGAAAATCTTCAATAATTTCGCCAACTCTACATCAGGTGGCGAGCAACAACTGTTCTAAGACTTATGATCTCGCGCAATTACAGTGTTGCCATGTTTGAAACCCTTCTTCTTTCAACACCTTTCATCTCTCCACTATCCCCTTTCCAAAGAAAGCAACACATTAAATAATAGGAAGACTTTCCTGAGTGTTTCTTCTCTTTCAAAAAAAAAAAAAAAAATGGTTTTAAATTTCATTGTCATTAATAATGAGTCAATTAAAACAAATAAGTACCATTGAAAAAAGGCTTTTAAAATTGTGAAAACTCGCTCAATTCAGGGATGGAAAGCCCTTGCTCAGACACATGCTAATTTGAAATAAGATATAAATTTTTACTCCTCAGAAGTATTAATTAACCCTGATAATACAAATAGGCAAGGTCTGCAAAGGATCCGGATGGATTAATTTTTTATGAAACAAATTAAAAAAATTTCAAAATTAAAAATAAACGCTAAAATAAAAAAAAAAATCGCCAAAAATGAAAAAAAGCTAAATGGAAAAAAAACTAAAAATTGAAAAAAACGAAAAATATTGACTAAAAATTGAGAACAGTTAACTATTTTTTGTGATTAGCTTATACATTTTCAAACTAAATAAAATTTAAATCAATGTTGCGTATTTCTTGTCAAAAATTAATAACAAATAGAGAATAAACATTTTGTTACTGATATCGATAAAATCGTTTATATAGAATAAGGATTCGGTAAAATATCTTTAAAGTCCAAAAAAACAAAGAATATTCTATTTATAATAAATAAATAGTTGCTATATGAGTTTTATTTTTATTTATATGACTTTTAAAACACAATAAAAGGATTTAAAGTTGTTTCACTCATTTTTGAGAGTCCATTGACTCCTCAATAGTTTTTGCATATTTTAAAGACTTTTTATTATTTTTAGTTCAAAAATACCTAAAACCGTACAAGAATTAATAAACTATGCTTACCACCCTTAAACATTGAGACAATCCTGGAACCGCCACTGGCTGTTAGCTAGTGTTATTATAGTTTTATACCACACTAAGATTATTGTTTTTCCTCAACCCAATAATTGTAACATCAACAGTGCTTTAGTGAATAGAATAAACCAAAAGACCACAACGCGTGAAATCGATTTGTAAAAGAAAATAAAGTTGTTCGTATTGCTGATGATGTTATTTTTGTATATTTTATATAAAAAAAAAAATAAACTCAGTTATACAAATATATTTTTATGTATCATTTAAAAAAGGATATAAAATCCATATTAAAAAAAAAAAAAAATTAAAAAATCTTGTTATAATTTAAAATATTCTTTTGACCGCAAATTTTTCATATATTAACTGAACGTGAAAAAATTTAAACGTCATACAAAATCTTGAGCACTTCAAACTTTACTATTCTTTTAATAAAATTAAAACAAAAATGTAAAATAAACATACAGTAGTGGTCAAAACATTCGGAACTGAGATCGCATTTGTTGTTTTCATTCATTCATTTTCTTCAAATCACACTTAGTTACTAAAATTTATTTTTTACATATTCTTCATACATTGTTTTATGTTAAACAAAGAAAAAAAAAATTAATTCCGTTAAATTAAAACAACAAAAAAATTAATAATAATAGATGTATTCAAAATGCAGGTGTTCAAAACATTTGCAACTCTCATTATTCTTACCTAACGAAACAATTTATACTAACAAATGCTAGGATATAACGGTAATCGCATTCCTTTATAATATGAGATTCAGGTTGTTACATTTTTTAAACAAATTTATTATAACTATTGGTCTTTAATAGTTGTAATAAGATGTTGGAAGCATAAACATCGTAAGAATAATTTTTGTAAAAAATGGCAGGAAATAAATACAATTCTGATTTTAAATCAAAAGTTTTAAATGATTTTCAAAATGGACTTTCCCAAAAAGATATTTCTATAAAGTACTCCGTTCCAAAATCAACGATTTGCCGCATTGTTAATAGCGGTAACATCCACACAACTCATAAAGGTGGAAGACCCCGTATTACAACTGTAAGAGAAGATCGGAAAATCAAGAATTTTTTTACGAAATATCACATTGTGGTGTGGGGGTGTTTTTCAGGAAATGGGATTGGCCCAATTCACCGCATTACTAGCACAATGACGCCTATAATCTATAGAGATCTTTTGAGTTCAGTTATGCTTCCGTATGCTGAATGGGAAATGCCACTCTCATGAACCTTCCAGCACGAAAATGACCCAAAACACCCGGCGGGGGTTGTAAAAGTTTGGCTGCAGGAAAATGAAATTAATATCACGTCGTGGCCGGCTCAATCTCCCGATCTCAACCCGATTGAGAACATGTGGATGATTGTAAGACGGAATATCGGCAATAAAGTATTCCGAAATGGTGATGAACTTTTCGTCGAGTTGGAGAAGCAGTGGAATGAAATTTCCGTCTGATTATATTAAAAAGCTCATTGCCTCAATGCCTAAGAGGTGTTCAGAAGTTATAAAAAATAATGGCTACGCTAAACCATTGTTTGTATTTCCTGTTAATTACTTTAAGAGTTGCAAATGTTTGAACACTGCACTATCGACTTATTTTGTTAAAATTACTTTTTTTTTTTATTTTTAAGAAGTTATAAATAACTTTTTTGTATTTGTGAATAATATTCTATAACTGAATTTAATAAAAAAAAACAAAAATTTATACCACAAATCTTTTTGATTAAAAAAATTATAATTACCTAAACCATGATTTCAGTTGCAAATGTTTTGAACACCACTGTATATTAAAAGTTATACAAAATCCCTCAACCAAATCTTTTAAATTTTAAAATGTGTTTTAATATCCTGTAAAGTTTTTAAAATGGATATAGTACCCTTCTTCAAGCGAGACATGCATTTGTTATTTTTCAAAATAAATGCTATTCCAACCCAATAGATAGGGTTTTTTATTTAACCTAACAGGGATTACACAATGTTGAGTTTAAATAATAAAAAAAAAACTCTAACCAACATGGTTTTTATATGCTAGGGGAAAGAAATCTATATAATTTAAATAATCAAATGTTGAATGTGCTTAATTAAGGAGAAAATAAATTTGAATTCTCCCATTGAAAATTTATTAAACAATAGAATTTAAATAACAAAATGATTTTGTAGAAAAAAAAATGAAATGAATTAAATTTGCAAAAATTATTTAACTGTAAATATAAAGACTTTTAAATTCACTTTTTTATTTAATTTTTAATTTAAATGAATATTTGTTGGTTGATGATTATGATCATTATTATTTTTTAAATGTGTATTAAGTATACGTGATGGTGGTTTTATTTTTTTTTTATATTTACACAACGAACGAGTATTGTTTTAATTAAAACATGAGATGGAAAAAAGAAGAAAAAAAACTGAAATTAATCATACGCCATGTGGTTCTGATAAACGAATATGAATTTTAAATAAATCATACGTACTGTGGGGTAAATATTATTGTACTGTACCTGTCTATGCCAGGCAGAAGTTTAGGGTCTAAAATAAAAAATGTTTTTATACCTTGAGTATAGCTATCTGTTATAACAAATGTCAAAAATCATCCAGCTTGTTTTCTTATTAAGAATCTAGCCATCTATCGTGACGGAATATTGAAAGTTCTTAAGAAAAACTCTGTTGATGATTATTTCAACGTTTTTGTTATAAGCACCTTTTTGTTTGCTTTCTAATCTTTTATTCGATATAAACAGTAAAAAGGGCAAAAAAAATAAACACATGTGGTTTTCTACCGAAAAAGACATACTTGGGAATAAAACGTTAATGCATTGCTTTACATTAGTAGGGTAAGGAATTTCTTGCTCTTTTATGTTTTTCTAGTTTTTGTAAATTGGCTAAATATTTGTCTGAATCATCAAATCTAGAACAAAATGCCATTGATTTCTGGTTTCATATTTTTGAGTTATTTGACTTTAATTAAATATTTCTTTCTTCTTTAATGCTTTTTATTTTGCTATAAAAAGATAAAAAAATATAGACATTTTCATATTGATTTAAGAAAAAAATATTTTTTATTTCAAAATCTTACTGACTCGAAAAAGCGGTGGATTCGGTTAATATTGAAACAAATTACTTAATATTGATTTCTGTTAATTTTCTATGTTTTTAGGCGCATGATTTTTCCAAAAACAAAAAAAAATTTTTGGAAATGTATGAAATCGGTTGCAAACGATCTAAAAAAAAAACAAAAGCTCAAACAAATTTTGAAAGTTTTTAGTGCTTCTACCGTCTATTTTCGTTTTTAAGAGCATGACTATGTAAATATCAATGCTGGCTGTTTGTTTAGGTATAGCTGTTGGTTTAAGCTAAATGTTATATATTTTAATGCATACTCAGCAAAACTTTGGTAATGGGTGCGATAAAGTAATGTATTACCTTGTAATGTGTACTCCTTACCTGTATCATTATTTTCCAACAAGAAGTAATGAGTTACAGATAATTGAACACTCATGGATTACCTTGTAATGATACCTCATTACATTTTACATTACTTCAAAACATAAAATAATGACTTACCGATCATCATTTACATAATGCATGAATTATAAACGTAAAGTAATTATTATTATATATTTTTGAAAATCTATTTATAGACACATTACGTTTTGTTTTTTTGTAAGCATGAGGGTAATTTTTGATATCACGAACATAAAACACGAAGCACAACAATTCATTTACATTTTAAGCAATAAAATATTATATGTATCGATAGCTCAGTTGGTAGAGTTCTCGCCTAACTAATTGTTAAATGCCAGAGACCCCAGGTTCGAGTCTCAGCATGACCACGTTATTTATTTAATAAAAAAAAAAAAGTTAATTATTTAATTTAAAAAAAAATATCTGTAAAAAAATTTTGATGCCTTTTTTATAAAAATCTATTATAGACACATTACTTTTTCCCAGCATGTAACCATATAAGCAACCAGTTACTTTACCACCTACAAGGTAATGAGTTCACCCATTACTTTCAGGCTCATCGCCAGTAAAATTCATCAGTGAAGTAAGGTGTAATGTAATGCGTGAAGTCCTATGGCGATACATTATTTTACCCATGATTTGGTAATGTGTGGTTTTGCTGGGTATTTATTTAATTTAATGTTTCAATGTCCGGCTATAAGACGACTTTTTTCGAAGATCTTTGGCAACCTTTTTTTATAATATTTAAGAAACCAATAATTGTACGATTGCTCATCTAAAAAATACGGGTCTCATAATTTGTTGTCCCATTTTAATGATAAATAAAGATGTTAAACTGAAAACTTTCAACACCCCAGCAAAACTTTGGTAATGGGTGCGATAAAGTAATCATTACCTTGTAATGTGTACTCCTTATCCGTATCATTATTTTCCAACAAGAAGTAATGAGTTACCGATAATTGGACACTCATGGATAACCTTGTAATGAGACCTCATTACATTTTACATTACTTCAAAACAAAAAATAATGACTTACCGATCATCAATTACATAATGCATGAATTATAAACGTAAAGTAATTATTAATATATATTTTTGAAAATCTATTTATAGACACATTACTTTGTGATTTTTTGTAAGCATAATGGTAAGATGTATATTTTTGATATCGCGAACGAAACCACGAAACCACGAATCACAATAACTCATCTACATGTTAAGCAATAAAATATTGTATGTATCGATAGCTCAGTTGGCAGAGTTCTCGCCCAACTAATTGTTAAATACCAGAGACCCCAGGTTCGAATCCCAGCATGACCAAGTTATTTATTTAATAAAAAAAAGTTATTTATTTAATTAAAAAAAAAATATCTGTAAAAAAAAATTTTATGCAGTTTTTTTTATGAAAATCTATTTATAGACACATTACTTTTTCCCACCATGTAACCATATAAGTAACCAGTTACTTTACCCACTACAAGGTAATGAGTTACCTTGAGGCTCATCGCCTGTAAAATTCATCAGTAAAGTAACGTGTAAAGTAATGCATAAAGCCCTATGGCGATACATTACTTTACCCATGATTTGGTAATGTGTGGTTTTGCTGGGACATAAAGGAAAAATACACTTATTTGAAGTAAATGTTAAACAAAAACAAAACAACAAATACAATGTTAAACGAGATAGTGCTTTTTCTTTCAAAATAATGCTTAAATTAGTTAGGTCTTTTTTAAAATGACTATAAGTCCGCTATATGCAATCAAAACTTGTTAACTTTTTAAGGGAAGTGTATTTGAGAATGGTCTACGAGAATACTTTTAAAACGCAATTTCGGGAAAAAATTGAGATCCGCCTTTTCTATATTAAGCCAAAGATATATAATTTATAATTTTAGTTTTACGTGTTTATAATTATAAAATGTAAGCAGTAATTAAAATTAAAGTATCCCATTATTTTATTTTTACACATTTCGGGTTTAAATAATAGCTTTCAATAAACAAGTGAAGCTTTGTGTACATTTTTTATTATATATTTAGTATAAAAAAACTTTTGTAAACTACGTAATTTTGACCCGAATTGGAGAAAAGGGTAAATGATTTTTAAATTATCATAATTATTTTGATATATATTCCAGTTTATTGAAAAAATTGCAGAACATTGGGTTTTTTTACAATTTTAAAAATATAAAACTTTATGACCCACTGGGCAAATACACATAGAAATACAAGTGTATCAATTTTCTTACAAATCTACGAGAAAAAAAAATAAATTTTTAAAACAAATGTTTTTAAAAATATTCACTCATAAAACAGTCTCAGTTGTGGCCACCGAATTTGTCAAATTCTGGCGGTTACGATAACTATCGTAATGTTAAATTATATGAATGTTTTACTTTTAAATTTAAATTAAAACTTAAAGTTAATTTTTCGATTTTTTATCATAAATTATGATGTGAGCAAGATTATTCAAGATCATTTTTTTTTTTTTATTCTACCCCTTCTACATTGGTTCTCTGATGATTTTCGGTGACGCGAAATGAAACATGCAAGGACCTGTCAGTAGAAAAAGTCTGCTATAAGTTAGCGGGCAAAAACTTTTTTTGAGTAATAAATAAACATTGCACGCTTTTTTGTTAAATTATATGTTTAGTCGTGAAAGCTAATATTCAGTTGTCTAACCCAATATTACATTAAAAAAAATTTAAATTAAAAAAACTTTGCTAATTTTTCTGGTATTGAACCGCGACCTTCAAATTAATAGTCCTCTGTACTACCGATTGCACCACAATCAACTTTTATTTTCATTGCCATATTTACTATTTGAACATTTGAACATTTTATTTTAATTAAAAAAAACTTTTTGTGTACGTTTGTTCCGAGATTTGAACTCGGAAGTTCGGAGTACCAATCAAAATCTCTACCCCCTACAACACAACCACTTATAAATGTTGAGTGTTTAAATATTTTGTTAGGAAACCAAACATTGTCTCAAATTTGTTTACGAATAACAATCATTAGTTGCTATCCACAATTCGGTTGGTAGCAGGAGAATTTCATTTGAAAAGTTGATTGAAAATACACTCAGGGAACTTCTGCTTTAAAAATGTGTAGTTCTTTGAGTAGTAATACAGTTTCTTTATTTTTAATGTAAATGTCAGTCATTTGTAGAAAAATTAAATTTTTTACTAACCTTGTAGTTCATTTAAAATAAACAAACCACATCAAATGACTGTTTTATTATTTTACATTAATTTTTTACGGTTGTTTTTTGTTATTTAAAAAAATAAAAATAAATATATGTTTGTTTATTTTTTACTAACATCTGGTTCATTTTTACTACAATTGTTAATCATTTTTTTGAACATTCAAAAACAAATGACAACGTAACTTGAATTTACTGAAATGTAAGTCGTCCTTGCTTTAAGTGAAATTTCATTTGTTTTTAACCACATTTGCAGTGGTCTTTACCTACATAGTATTCTAAGTTTACCAATAATTGGATAAATGGGTTGTTATTTAGTTTCTTTTCCTTTTTTTAATTTCAGGCACAGTATTTTTGCTTTATTAATCGATTATTGGTAGGACCAAATAAAATAACGTCCTATCAAATACATTTTAATGGTTTTCGAACGAATTCCAACAAAATCCTTTTTCTGGGTCTGTAATTTGCTAAAATCTTACCTTTGACCTCTTTGGGACACGGTATATAGTTATCCGATCTAGTAAAATTTTCATCATCAATTTTTGACACCAATTGGCATAATATTGCGCGCGAAATTCATTAAAATTGGGAACAAAAATTTCGTCCATATAACATAATGCTGCCCTAATAATACTAAAAGTATAAATAAATTATTAAAGAACTTAAAGGCACTAAAAAAAACAATAGTTGTTGATTTTAACCCAGATAGCGCCGGAATTTTTTTTCAAAACTTCAATTTTTATTTCGAAACTTAAAACTTTATAGGGTTCTCAACATTTTTTATGAAATAACTTTTTTTTTAAACCTATAGATTTCCCGGAATCGGGTGTCCTTTTAAAAGTACTGTTCAAAGATAGTACACTTTGCGCTGCAATACAGCATTACGCAAGCTTTCCATTTGTTTATTGTTTAACTAAGATGTTAATTCTTGTTAATTTTTAAACAAAAAATATCATTACTCACTATTAGAAAAAATCACTATTCGCAAAGCACTCAATAAGCAATTAAAATTTCAGGAACTGCTTTCACTAACTGACGCTTTCGAGCTGCGAAGCTAAATAACAAAGCATAAACAATAATAATATAAAAAAATATGCACAGAAGTGCGCCCCGGTAGGCTAGTTGGTAGCGTGCTGGCTTGTCAGTGCGGGGGTCGTGGGTTCGATTCCCACCAGAGGCACTGGTCTGTTTTCGCTACAACGCGCCGAAAGCCATAGTAGCTAGAGCTCGGTTAGGGTAATAGTATATAATTTGTAATTATATGATTATTAATTAATAAAAAAAAAAATATGCACAGAAATTCACGTGCATAACGGCGCTTTTCTCTCATTTGTCAGATACTCCTTTAAAAGGACGGTTGCGCAAAGTGGGTTAATAAACTATTTTTTTATATAAAAGAAATAAATATTTATTATCTCTTTTTACAAGAAAAATATACTGTAATCCCATAGCTTAGCCCAAGTGCCACATACAAAAATATCCAATCAAATACAAATCATAACCGGCAAATGTATATTTTTTATGTCACTTTTACAAATCTCTGGAGTATCATTGAAAATACAATACTATGGATATTAAAGTGCCTCAAGAAAAATGTATAATGCGCCCTAGAGTTTTTGTTTTTCGATTTTCATGGTTTTTAAAGTTTAATTTGAATGTTTATGGGGTAAAGTATTTTTGAGATATTTTTGAAAAGATTAAGAGGTCAGGTCGGTCCCCAAAATTCGGTGTTTTTGGCCGTTTTTACATTATATTTATAACTAAAATTTTCTTAGCTTCTCTTCAACATTTTTAAAGAAAAATATTCAAACTTTATTTTTATGTGCATGAATCCGAAACTTAGGCAATGGTTTTGTACATTTATGTACAATATACAGTGGATGAAATAAATTAAGTTCACCCATGAAATTGTGAATTTCTTAAAAATATTTTTGCTACCAAATACGAGCAACAATAATACCAGTCGATACCAAACCCATTTCGATCTATTTGCTGCATTTTTCGCTGCATTTTTAATAATTTTTCGTTCTTTGAATGCGAAATAAATATAAGTTCAGTGATGTTAAACACAGTTTTTCTGCAAAAAATTTTACATTTTTTTTACTTTTTTCTGACTAGCGTATTTGGCGACATCATTTCATTAATTTTCATTACAATTTTTCTGTGCATCGTTTTTTTTTATGCACTTTATTTTAAAAAGTTGTAAACCAATATTTTTATTACAAAAACAATAAAATTTTGAAAAACTCAGCATTTAAATTGTTTTTAATGGTAGAACCATTTGAGTACCACTGACCCATTTTAATTTTATTTAAATAAAGCAAGAAACAATGGAATTTGATGGGACTTTTAACCTACTCTTTGGACTTTGAAGCTAACTATGCAACAAAAATGAATAATAATCTGAAGTGTATGTCTGAAGGGTTTGTTTTTTAAATTTTAGGACCAGTTTAGAGTCCAAGTGTCGTCCAAATGTGTGTACCAAAAAGATAAATTTGATTTTAGGAAGAAGAATTATGAAATTTGCTTTATCTTTTAGTCCACAAGCCCAAAAACTCCCCGATTAAAAAATAATTATATTCCATTTATTAGCAAATGTTATTTCTTTTTCACTTTTCGCAATTAGAAATGTCAGTTGTGATCATGCTTACACCTTACATGCTATACTTCTCCAAAAGAACAAATACAAAATGTTCTTCTCTAAAGCATTGTCGTCTGATCCAAGGAAAATCTTAAGCACGCACATTGATGGCGCTCTGTCATGAATTTGGGCTAAAATTAAAAGAAAAAATAATTACCCAGACGAAACATTTGAAATTATGATAGATAAGGACATAAGGTAGTACAAGGTAGATATCAATGAACGATTTCACCCAGAAGGAATAAGACACTGGAAAGGTTAAACCTTTCAAATGACATCAACAGTTTTGTGAATAAATCCTAGTTAGCGATATTATAATGTTCCGAATATAGCGAAGAAGGCTGTAGGCAAAATTACCCAGTAAAAACTACCCAAACACTGAGAGAATTATCTTCGCTTCATGAATGAATTTCCTTTTAGTTTTAATAAAAATTGTCACTGGAACTCGTCCATTAAAACTTTTCATAGTATTTATGAAATATGAAAAAATGAATGAATCATTCCGATAATGAAGCGTTCATAGAATTTTTGAAACAGTTCCATACAATTTTATAACATTAAAACGTTTCACTGAATTAATAAAACTTTTCATAAATGTGTTGAAAAAATACATTATGCCAATTAAACGCTTTATATAATTTATAAAACAACTTCATAGAAGTCCAAAAATCAAAAAGGCTCCATTGCATTCGTAAAGCACTTTATAAGATATCTTGAAGACTTGAGAATTAAAAATAAAAGATATAGTTTTAAATCTATGAAAATTAATGAATTTATGAAATTTTAAGGAAAGCCTGATGTGACTTGTGCAACTTTTGCTATTGTGCAAAATGTTACCAGTGTGTATGTCATTTTGGAAGGTTGTACAATATGTTAGAGAATGTGCAACCAAGAAATGTGAAAAATATTTTATAGTGTGTTGGCGACATTGTTCCATTTTTTATATCCCTCCATAACAGAATACAAGGGTGGTGCCATATTTTGTATAAAAGTATTGTCTTATTGTACTGTATAGGGAACATTTCAATAATATTGCAAAGTGTTTGGGTACCTTTAGAAAAGTAAGTTCTAGCCTAAGGGTTAGTAAATTTTTTTGGTCTGTGTTACGTGTAACGCTACATTTTTACATTTGCTGAAAGTTGATCATTTATTTCCTGCAAATGAACTTTTCTTTCTCTGCTCTTAACCTCCTGGATGGTATTCTTAAAAAAAATTCCATAAAACGAAATAGTTTTAAAAATATTATTATTATTATGAAAATGAAAATTTATTCTAGTTCAAGGCCATACTCTATATTTCTTTATTAGGATATTGTCCTAACAAATAATCTATAGACAATATCCTAATAAAGAAATATAGAGTATGGACTTGAACTTGAATAAATTTTCATTTTCATAACAGAATTATAGGTCGAAAAAACATAATTTTTATTTTTTAAGTAATAATTATAACAAACTTTTTATTATTATTATAACATTTGTCACCTACTTAAAAAAATAACATAATGCTATGATATTGTTACCCGATTTGTTCATTTTAATACTTTGTTACATTAAAAAAAAAAATAAACAAGAAAATAAACACCTCGTAAATTTTAAAACAAATATTTATATTTTTAAAATTAAGAATACAGTCTAAATTTAATGATTATTCAGTTTTTTTTACACATTTATTTTTTACAAGTTTTGTGTTATAAAAAATTAGTTATATCAAAATTTACCGTTAATTTGGAATTTGCTGCTATTAAATATTAAAATTTAGTTGTTGTACAAAAATAATTGAGAAAAAAATGTTAATTAGATTCATACACAAGGTGAGACATAGGTTAAAATTATTCGTTACATATATGTATCATCATGCAGTAAAGGGTTAAGTTTTCAAAAAAATATTTTTTCTGAGGATAAACACGCGAATTTTTTGCAAATATTAATCATACAAGGTTTTTAAACAAGAATCTTATCATGCAATTACATGAGTGGTGGGTGTGGCAAATTCCGCCGATTGGGAAATTCCGCCCTTTTTTCCCCAAAGCTGTATCTTGATCCAATAACACTTTTGCCAAATTTCATAGTTCTGTCTCAGGGATGTTAAATGGGTTTTCAATTTTGTACCACCCTCCAAAAAAAATTGTACTTTTTGGACCTTCATGGTACCATTTTTTATTTTTAATTTATTAAAACAACAAAAAGGTACATAAAATTCAGTTGTACACAAAAAAAAAAACAAAACTGAACAATAACATAAAGTACAAAAAGTCTTATAAATATATGAGATCAAAATCATGGAATTATTTTTTAGTTAATAAACTATTTGGAATTTCTACATCATAGCAGCACGAATTTGTCGATCCTAACCAATCCTTTGTCTGTATGAGACTTGATAATGGACATGTTGTGTGTTTTCTTTCCTTAGTTTTTATTATATTTTGAAAAGAAAAAAACTCTTACCACATTTGCAGATGAGTGTGGAATGGAGAAAATTCCAGCAACGACTCTAGAAATGTCTGGAAACATATTGAAATTCAGTTCATTTTGAAAATTAGCTACTACCGACCAAAAACTACAAATGCTTAAATTTTTTAACGACTTCAGTTGCTCAGCATCATTGAAAGCTCTAAATTGATTATTTATTGAATCGAAATTTGCTATTTCATTCGGGAACATTTTTACTAGAATAGGTACAATACTACTTGTTTTACCTGAAATAACATTTTCTGGAGTAACCATTAATAATTCGATATTAAAGTTGACTTTGGTTGTCAAAACTTCGCATCATTTTATATACGATTGTGTGGCATTTTTTTTAATTTCTTTAACAATAATTTAATTTTCCCTTCAGAATTTCAATAAATTCAAAATGAAAGTGAAGTTGGCTGCAACAAGTGTTTATATATGTAAGAGCTCTATACACCACAATACCAGTCTGCCAGATAAATTTTGTGAAAAGAAGTCAAACTTGCGATATTTAAAAAAATGGAAAATTGTATTCTACAAATTCCTCAAATGATGATAAATCGGATATGGTCGCATATATTTTAAGCGCTCATTACATAAAACGAATAAATGCAATGAAAATGTACACAATTTGTTTGCTATAATAAAAATTCAAAAAGGGGAAAAATTAGAAATTTTTAAATTGTACCAAATGAGTCGCGGTAGTACCACGGTACTTTCGAAGGTCAAAATGTACCAAAAAAAGTACAATTGTACCAACTTTTACATCCGTGTTCTGTCTTTATTATTTTCAAAGAGACAGAATTTTGTCTCCCTAAATGCTGAATGTTACACTGTCAACAGGTGCAATGTTCGAAACATTTTGTGCGCCAGTGTAAAAAAAATTTTGGGCTTAGTACATTAAAGTGCAAAAAATTCCGGATAGGAATGCAAAAAGAATACTGAATACGAAAAACGAGCAAAACTACTAAAAAAATTTGAATGTTGTATAATGGGTCAAAAAAGTTATATATTTACGGAAGTTTTATGTTGCGGATAGTCCTGGAAGAGTACCAAACAAATAAACTTTCGAAATTTCCCAAAAAAGTTCTCAAGTCTGTTTCCAACTTTTGATATAAGTGGACAGAAAAATCACAACTAAAATTGTTTAGGGTAGGCATACCAGAAAAATTAATTAAATATGGTACATATAAATCTGTATAAAATTTGAATCAATAAAATGTTTTATTTTAAAATATCGCTTAGGCTCTATAAACGTAAATCGCTTAGGCTCTATAAACGTAACTTTTTGTGTGTTATCGTTTATTTAGGAGCATATTGACTACTTTACTCATGTGGTTTAGTTGAAAAAGTTAACAAATTTGGTAATAAAATTATGTAATTTCCTTTGCTTTTGAAAAGCACTTGAATTGTATATCTGGAATATTGTAAAAATACACGTCGATGAAGCAGAATATCAACATTCATCTTAATATAAGACCAACACAATTGCTAAATTTTTGAAAATATAACCGAGTAAAAACGTTTACATGCATTATTTTATATAAATATATATGCTATTGCTTGCTATTGTATTTAAATACATATGTTTATGTATGTTTATATATAACAATTGTTGAATCTAAATTTTTTAATACGATGCCATATATAATTACATCTTATTACATATCGACCAATGTATAATCTTATATGGCATATAATATAATCTAATTACATATGTACGAATACATGTGTAATTAGATATAACACAAACCAAACTTATATATACTAACATATAGTGTAATATTACAAAAATGTATTTCATTTCGGATAAAACGTTATCTTAACCTATTCATAGTTATATATCGGCTCACACCAGGAAAATGTAGATCTTAATTTGAAAAAAAACTATATATTACTGCATTTACAGTCTGATTGCTGTATATTAGCCTGGCCCGATATTTCGTCACGTACTAAAACGAAAGGCATTATTGAGCTATTTATGAATAAAAACAAAACATTTGTTAGAGGGTACATACTTATAGTTGCTACCCGCGACTTTCGAAGTGCATTTTTTAAATTTGTAGATAAAGAATGGTTTAAAATTTGGCATTTTATGGGAAATTAAATTATAACATTTTAATAGATTAATTTTGGTTCACCACAGCATCACTTAGTTTAAAACAAGTCATTTTATTTGTTACTTGGTTTTAAATTAAAAAATGTAGTTTACCAAAATTACTCTATGGAAATTTTATAAATATATTTCCAAAACTATGGTCAGCATAACCAAACTTGAGCAATATTTTGTATTTTTATATTTTTTATTTTCCGCATAAACAACTATACAATACTCATCGTTTGAGCACTATAGCGAGTTTTTCCCTTTCGAGACAATCTAATGTGTATTAAACCTTAAAAAGATTTATGTAGTAACTTTTTTGAAAACCGCAAAAATGTAATACATTTTTAATGAACTTAACGTTTACGCTAGAATGATCATATATTTGTATCAAATAGTGTACATTTTCATCCAATCATATACAAAAATGTAACATTTAGTGTAACTTTACCAGACTAAACTTTGATCTAATTATATTTAGATGTATCAGTTCACATACAACCATATACGTCTAGTATTATATAATTATATCTATTTGTATCAGTTTGTACAATTATATACAAAACTGATACAATTTAATACAATTCTTTCGGGCCATAATTTGGATACAATTGTATTGGACATTATCTAATTGCATTACACTGATACAATTATACAAACAGATACAATTATATGAGAACATATTTAGGATGAAATTTATTAAGATTATATATAGCGTCACATAGAAATTAATATGACTACATAAAGCTCCATATAAATTATTTTTAATTGGGTAGTATTAAAAATAAAAAGGCTCTATTTTCAACTAAATTTATTTATACGAAGCTAAATTAAGAGGTGACCGCGGATAAGTTAACGATTATGAATAGAAATTAAAATTAATTTAAAAGTTGAGATACATTTTGTTTGTAAACAGCTCCAATAATATTTTATTGATGTATCAGAATTTTAAAAAATTTCTCAAAGATTTTGAGTTTTTAAAAAAATTATAATTTTTGTATTTCAAATCAATAAATTATGGTTTCTAAATTTCACTATTTTCCCAAAAAGTGTTTATGAAACTTTTTTATGAAATGATGAAGGTCTATGAAACATTTGTCATACATTTTTGTGAAACTCTTCATCATATTCATGAGAACTTCATAAATATGATGAATAATTGACGAATAATGAAACAATTTTATCAATATGACGAAACTTGTGTCCCCTGAGTGTATAATATGGTCTTCATATTATTTTAAAACAAATATCGTATGGTTTCTTCCAATTTTCCAAACATTAATATAATATCTTCTCATACACTCATAATAATCCATGCTTAAAAATACAAATATATTTTTCGTAAATTTTTTTAGTAGAATGTACAAACATTTTGTTTATATTACAAAACTTTTGTATAAAACAAATTATATAAATTTACAAATTTCGTAAAAAATACAAACATGATTTCGTAATATTTTTTTAGTACATTGTACAAAAATTTGTAATGTTACACATATTACATATGGATGTTGATGTGGTTAGAGGTCGGATTTGCAATCAGAAGGTTGCGAGTTCAACTCCTGGCCAGGACAATTTTTTATTTTTTTTTTTTTTAGTTTTTATATTTTTTTTGTTTATTAATGTTTTTTAAATTTCTATGTTTTATTTTTTTATTTTTTTATTTCATTATTACTATTTTTGTATTTTGATATAAATGGATATTTTGTATTTTGTTTAATAAAGAGGATCCTAAAACAGTTAAAGAGGACCCGAAAACACTACTTCCACTTTATTTGCCGGGTTTAGTATGAAATTCAATAAAACAAATATTTAAAAAGATAAAATATTTAATAATAAAATGCAATTAGTTTGAAATTGTTATTTAAGTTTTTTTATTATTATTATTTTATTATTTTTTTTATTTTGTTTTTTTAATATATTATTTGATATATTTATAAAAAAAATTATATTATTTTATTTAGTTCAATAAACATAATAAAATATTTAATAATATTTTTTTATTAAATATTTGTAGCATATTTTTCTAGTTTTCAATAAAATTTCATAATATTTTCGACTTAAGTTCCTTTTTAGTTTGTTGTATTGCATCAGCTACTTTGGTGCAAATGGTAGAGGGGTCTACTTCAACACAGCAGGACGTCACTGAAATCGTGAGTTCGATTCTGGTGTGGCACCACTACATTTTTTTTTTTTAATTTTAAAATAAACCCGTAAGGTATGCACCACATTTTTATTTAAAAAAAGTTTTTACAAAACTTTACGAAATGTGATTTGTATATTCTACAAATTTTTTCGTAATGTCAAAATAACCAAAACTTTCGTAAAATGAACAACGGTTTTCGTGTATTTTACCTATAGATTATTATGAGTGTATAAATCTCAAATATTTTAGTTTTCAAGGCTAGAAAGGATTTTGTTTTATTTATTTCTACTTAATTAAGAAAATCGCAAATAAATTAAAGGTTTCGATTTTAAATATAAAGTAATGGACTCAAGATTTTTTGGAAGTCTATTTTTAGACTCATAACTACTTATTTGTGTTTTTTTTGTACGCAAGTCATTTATGTTTATCTATCAAGTATAATAGCTCAGATGGTAGATCGGTTGACTGAAAACTTGGAGCCCCTTGTTCGAATACCGTGTGGGAACAATTTATTAAAAATGTGTTTTACAATAAAAAAAGTTCTGACTTTTTTTTCAGAAATTTTCTGTTGGTTTAGCTATATTCTTAGTTAATTTAAATAACTGTGAATCAAATGTAGATCTTTTTTAATTTAGGTCACCTAAATTTAGCAGGCTTTGATTTTCAACGTCATTGACAATTCTGATGGCGCAAATACAAGTACTATTTTCTGTTATCGTAGCTGAATTTTTAACTATTTGCACTTTGTTTTTTTATGAGTTTATAAATTCAAATTGTATCGTATTACCCTAGCCGAGCAATAACTTCTATGGCTTTCGGCTCGTTGTAGCGAAAACAGAGCAGTGCATCCGGTGGGAATCGAACCCACTACCCCTGTACTAGCACGCTACAAACTAAAAACTTATTTAAATCTGTTACTTAGAAAATTTTTATGCAAAAACTAGCGGAAATATCTGCTAAACTTTAAACAAGATTTGCAAGAAAACTCAACCATACATAAACGGATTGCACCATCGTAATCTGCCCATCATATATATATTAAAAGTCAGTAGTTTTAACTATTGTTTCTTTATTTTATTTTTAAAGGAAACAGAAAATGTATTAAATTTACGAATTAAATGTAATATTGAACAAGAATATAAAGTAACACATGGTTGCGTATGAGTGTTATACATAATTACTATATGAGATTATATCACTCATACGTATCCGATGTTAATTGCAGGAATATACTACATACACACTAATACTACTCTCTGTAAAAGTTAAACTATGTATAAATTCGGCGAAAGTAAATTTTAATAGTAAATTTAGTACAAAATGTTTTATTTTTAAGAAATAGTAAAGTTTAACCACTCTTACCACACCGCACAGTGATATATTATGGCGAAAAATATTTATTTTTAATTTTGATAAAATGTTGATGTCAAATTAATAATAATACTTTGGCTAGTATTAAATAGACGGTTTATTACTTGCATAATTTTTTTTTTTCTCTCTGGAATATTCTTATAGCTTTATGTTTTATTAGTTTAAAATAAAACCATTTGCGTAAATGTTTCTAATACGACGTCTTCACTCCACTAGTCTGTTTTATACTGACAAAATTTTAAAGAAATACACAAATACTGAAACGCAAACATCGCGTTACAACTCTGCTGGTTTTGATTATCAAAATGGTACTTATAGACTTTAGTAAATTCAGCAAAAAAGTTAATTAAAAGTTTTGTATTTCATCAAGTCAAAATAGCAAAATTTTAAACTAAAATCTTAATTTGAACTAAAAACTAGTTTAAAACTTGCAAAGTTGGATTAGCAACGGCTTAACTAAAAAAAAATATTACACACAGATTTGAAGTTGCAACCGAATTTTTCCCCAACCAACTTTTGTGGTTCCACGTACTATCACTGTTATTAAATTTTAATACTACACTGATAGAAATTTGTGCGTAGTATTAATGAATTCCTTCATTAATCCAATGAATTTTTTCATAAAAAAGTCCCCAAAGAAACGTTTCATTGAGTCAATGAAATGTGTTTCATTAAATCAATTTTTATGAATAGTTTCATTGACCCAATGAAAATTTCATAAAGTATATGAAATTTTTTTTATTAATCCTAGCCTAATCGTTGCTAAAGCTCATAATTTTTGAAAAGTAGCTGATTAGATTTCAGAACGAAAATTACAAATTTTGAAAATAAATTTTTTTTATCCATAAAAAAGAAATATTTTAATTATTGTATTTTTTAAATTATGTGTATTAAGAACTTTAATGATTAAAAAAATCGTTTAAATATAATTAACAGGCATTAAAATAAATGGTCCGCCAAATAACTTTTTTTTTGCTTTTGAACTCCTGAACCAATTGGACTTTGTATGGCGTCATACCAAGGTCTTTATGCAAAATTCGTCTCAATGATGTCTCCGAAACGTTCAATTGTTGAGAACGACGGTGAATTGATGTTGATGGCGCTTCACGCACACTTTCTGCCACAGCATCAATATTCACCATTCACGAAATAAGCACTAGTTGAAAAAAAAAGTTAGATGGCGGACCCTTTATTAAAAGCTGAACTAAAAAAAAAATTAAATTTATTTCTGTTTTTATTGTTTTATTTTTACAAAATTGTTCAACCTTTCTTTACATTTTTTATAATTTGTTAAAAGATGACATATTTTCTTATATGTCGGCTTGGAATTCTGTAGAACGATCGACGGTTATAGTCCACCTTTTTGTAGTTAAATTACGACCATATTAGATAAAAATGTTAAATATTGTTAACAATGATGTTAAAAAGCAAACATTTATTATCGCTTAGCGTAACGTTTTTGTGTAACATCGTCAAAACGATAACAATTTAGGTCTCGTTTTGAACAAAACTATATAGTTTTTCTTAGAGAATCTATTCTATGTTAATTGAAAAAAAGTTGAAAATTTTTCATTGATTTAATGAATTTTTTTATGAAATTATAAAAAAAAATCATATAAAATGTTAATGAAAAAAACACCAATATTAATGAATTTTCATTCAGTTAATGAAATTTTTCATTACACCAATGAATCGATTTTAATGAAATCGTTTCATTAATACTATGTACGAAAATTCTATCAGTGTATTGTTACAACCGGCATTTATTTAAAAAATTTCGAATATTTATTGTAACTATTGAATATTTTGTGTTTATGGACTATAATATTCTATAAATAGATTCACATGCGTTCAACAAAATTTATTGTATTAAAAAAAAAAATATATGCATCGAACTGTGCTCGAACCGGCGATCTGCCGTTTGTCAAGCAAGTACTTTATCTCTAGCCTAAGCCCAATTTAAATATGTTGATTTTAATTTCAAACTAGATTTGTATGTACAATAGAAATTCGGTTGCTAATCTCAATATTTTATTAGAGTTACCAAAACTATAAAAAAAATTATATTATTTTAAAATTAAAAAATTCTTCTCCGCGAACAGGGCTTGAACACGCGACCTCGTGCTTGTTAGGCGATGATTTTTCCTCTAGCCTAAACTCAATTTGAATTTGTATTTTAAAATTGCTACCTTGAATATTTTTTTTCTTTCAATTTTAAATATTAATGTCTAAAAATAGATTTGTATGTTCAACAGAAATTGGGTTGCTAATCTTAATATTTTATTAGAGTTACCAAAACTATTAAAAAACTTTATATTATTTTTAAATTGGTAACGAAAACTTATATTTTAGATAGAGTGATTGTTTCTTTGCAGGCGAAACTAATATTCGATTTTAACTGCAAATATTTTATTCAAATGATAAAATCTCCGAAAAGTGATTGGTTGTTGGTATTAAAGGTAATGTAGACAATAATGTTTTTTCAACATAAGATAAGGAAAAACCAATAGTTTGAATGATGTGACTGTGTTTTGGTTAACTTTATATATTTTCTGTTTACAATATAGTTTAATTATTCTGATGATGAATTTCAAGTACTTACAATTAAAATTATTGAACAATGATTAAATTTTGTTGGTTAAAATGGAATTTCAACAAATTTATACTCTGTGTGTACTTTTATTTTGTTAAACCGATATTTTACTTTTAGATCCCGATAAAAAAAATTAATATAATGCAACAAAGAATGTAGCAAATTTTATATAGCATTATATCTAATTTAAATACAATTTGATGCGACAAATGGTGGTTCGTGTTGTATATAAATGGATTATATTACATTGATTTTGATATAATTTGATACGATTCAATCGAGTAAAAATAAATTTGTTATATTGAATACAGGGAGCTCGATATTATGGTTCGAGATCGGTTTAAAATTTGTTACAATTTAAAAAAAATTAGCAAAATTTGCAAAACGTGTAATTATTAGTAAAATAAAATTAGTTAATTTAAATTTATTTTCATCGGGATAAACATTAATTGCATTTATAATAATTAAATGTGCTAAAGTCCCAAAACTTATTTAACAAATTGTGAAAAGCAATCTGATGTAGGCGTGTCCCTATCCGGATTTCATTCCTGCCTAAAGAAATCTTCAGGGGACTTTGTTATTAGAATTTCTAGAGATATTTGTTATGTTAAATCACAAACTCAATGAGAATTTATTGTCCTCGTCTAGGAGCGAGATTCAAAATTTAAAATATCAAAGAAAAAACAAAAACAACAACAAAAAATTGTCACAATTGGCTTTGTCATCTTCCAAATACTAATCTGTTTTTTTGACAGACCTAGCAATGTAGTGACGTTTATTCAAGTAAATCAACAATAGAAAATCATATGTTTTCTATTAGTGTCAGTTACATTTAAATTTGCACAAGCACCTGCATATTTGTTATTTAAATTTATTTTCATCGGGATAAACATTAATTGCATTTGTAGTAATTAAATGTGCTAAAGTCCCAAAACTTATTTAACAAATTGTGACAATTTTTTGTTGTTGTTTTTGTTTTTTCTTTGATATTTTAAATTTTGAATCTCGCTCCTAGACGAGGACAAGAAATTCTCATTGAGTTTGTGATTTAACATAACAAATATCTCTAGAAATTCTAATAACAAAGTCCCCTGAAGATTTCCTTAGGCAGGAATGAAATCCGGATAGGGACACGCCTACATCAGATTGCTTTTCACAATTTGTTAAATAAGTTTTGGGACTTTAGCACATTTAATTACTATAAAAAAATTAGTTAAATTAACAAAATTAACGTAATTTTAGTAAGCCCAGGTTTCGTATTACAAATGGAAACTTATATGAAAATTTGTTTATGGGAATATCAAAAAACAGTTCAATTTAACGGAGGGTTCAAGTTCGCATTAACAGATGTTATATTGTAATTGTTACCAAAACATCAGGAAGGTCAGATCAGTTCTTAATAACTTAGGATTCATCTAAGCCGAGTTCTTCCTAGGATTCATCTAAGCCGAGTTCGTCCTAAGCTGAGAGACCTCCAGAAAAGCCTTCAAAAACACAAATTTGCAAGGATAATTTGAATTTTTTTTGAATAATTAAAAAATTCCAAAAAGATATTAAAACACAGTCAGACAACAAATGAAGTCCAAAAATTTTATTAATTTCTTTTTAAGAATTTAAATCTATATATATACATATAATTGTTTTGTTTGTTCGCTATACAAATTTGCATTTTTAACGGCTTTCTCTGAAAATTGGAACACTTGATTCTATTACTCCATGGAAGGTCGCTATATATTTTTGTACCGATCACGTCCACTTTTACGCCCACTTTTTATATAAAAATATCAATTTGTTATTTAATAATGAAATTTTTATTTTTCAACGGCTTTCGCTCAAACTTGGTACACATCTCTCTCTCTTTACCTCATTCGAGGTCACTATACACTTTTTATTAGCCACGCCTACTTTTTCGCTTCCATTTTTTTTTACTTAAGATGAAAGTTTTTTTTCTCACTGGAATTCAAAACTAGTAAGCGTGATCCTTCAATTTTTACATAATTTTCTTCCACCACGCCTACTCTTGTGTCCACTTTTTTCAATTTTTGAATGAATGTTTCACTTAAGTTAAAACAACTTTTTCTCACTGTATCTTGCTTAATACTTTCACAAGTGATCCTTATATCCCAGGCAAGATCCCCGCATCATTTGAATTGACCACGCCTACTTTTACGCCGCCTTATTTATAAATTTTATGTTTTACATTATATGATCACTATTTTTTTTTTGTTTTTTAATGGATTTCGCTCGAATTTACTTCACGGGATCATCATATCCCAGGCAAGGTCGCAATATATTTTTATCGACCACGCCCCATTTTGCGCCCGCTTTTTTTTAAATTTTGTATATAATAATTTAAATCTATATTTATAAAATTTATATTCTGTTTGTTTGTTCTGAACTTTGGTGCGGAAAAGTCGCCATACAATTTTTATAGACCACGTCCACTTTTATGCCCACTTTATACAAAATTATGAATTTGTATAACAATTTAATAATGATTTTTTTTTCTTATACACATTTTCACTAAAACTTTGATTTCACTCAAACCCCTTTATCATGGGCAAAGTTGTATTCAATTTTTTATTGATCAGGCCTTTTTTTTCCTAACACATGTGATGTTTGTATAGTTATATATATATATTATTTTTGAAAGGATTTCGTTCAAATTAGGCACTAATGGTTTTTACACATAGCGCGAGGTCACCAAATACTTATCATCGACAGCGCCCATTTAAAGGCCAACTGTTTTAAACTTCATAAAGGCATGGTCCACTAGGAATTTTTCTAATATAATTTGTTACTTTTCAAAAGATGTCGCATACATTTATAAAATGTACAGAGTCCAGCATCAATGATCTCTAAACAAATTTTTATTTTTTACCAGATTCCGCTAGAATTTTAAAAAGATCGTCCTCCAAAAGATCGCATTATTTGTTTTTAAATACTTTTATATTAACTGTATATAAAGCCCTTAATTTATTTATTACTACACTTAGGAAATTATGTTGGTAAAGACGACAGCAATTGTAGTCAAAAACAAATGAAATTTCATTTAAAAAAAGGACGACTTACATTTCATTAAATTCAACTAACATTGTCATTTGTTTTTTAATGTTCAAAAAATGACAAACAATTGTAGTAAAAATGAACCACATGGTAGTAAAAAATAAACAAACATTTATTTATTTTTATTTTTTTAAATAACAAAAAACAACTGTAAAAAATGAATGTAAAATCATAAAACAGTCATTTGATGTGAGTTGTTTTTTTAAATGAACCACAAGGTTAGTTAAAAATTTTATTTGTTCTACAAATGACTTACATTTACATTAAAAATAATGAAACTGTATTACAACCCAAACAACTACATATTTTTAAAGCAGAAGTTCCCTGAGTGTATTTATACAAATTTTGCACAAATTTTAAATAAATTCTCATGATTGTTAGAAAATGATAAACAGTTAACTGCAACGTGTGAGATGGCGGTGGTCGGGGTGCAGTCGGACGCGGGCTCGTCGGTAGAGGGGGCGAAGTGGGCGTGGCGTAGCGGCGCTCCTAGGCGTTGGTAAAATTATGACAAAGAATAGGAGAAAAAATCTGTATATTTCTTAAGTCTTAAGGTATGCAGCCAAAATATATTTTTAATATATGTTGTATTACAATATTTAAGTTCTGGTCAGGTACAAACAGCAAGTTATTAATAAAATTCTAAAAAGTATTGTGAAATTTTTTAAACACACAGTTTGTCGGAACTCTTCGCTGACCCCCTGTAATACCCTTGCGCACCCCTGGTGGTCCACGTACCTTCATTTGGGAACCGCTGCTTTAAAGCAACGACAATAACGAGAATTTTCTATATGTATTTGTTTACGGGCTACTTATGGTCAGGTTGTATTTTGATGTAAATAAAACAATCTATTTCATCTTTTTTCTCAACGTTTCGTCGGTTTTGTTTCCGACTTCCTCAGGAGAATATTTATTAAATAAATTCTGACAAATAGAAATAAATTACAAAATAAATTAGTGTTTTATTCTTAATCCTAGTATCACAGTTAACTCACGTTTATTTTCCTTTCACATCGTTTTGAAAATTTGAAAAATATATAAAAAATTGGACTTCACGACACAAATAATTTAATAATTTTAAAAAATAATCAAAAAAATGTAAATATCACAGAAAAAAACTTAAATTAATCTTAACACCAGTATTGCAGAACTTAACACGTCAATTTATTGCAACGGAATAATGAAGCTTGGTGCTATCTATATCATCTTTGGTATTTAATGTATTAATTCTCTGTTGTATTCTTAAGCTCTCAATCGTATACCGTTTATTTTCTCTTTTTTCTCTATCTAATATTTTCACATTATTAAAATCTACTGCATGTTTAGTCTCTTTTACATGTTGTGCTAAAGCTGTTGATTCCTTTCCCCTCTTAATGTCTGCTTCATGTTCCGATAGTCTTTTTTCAAGAGTTCTCTTCGTTGTCCCTACGTATACGCGATTGCATTGTTCATTTTCGTTGCCTTTACATGTCAGCTCATACACTACATTATGATTTTTTAATTTGTCTAGCTTTGATGTGTTTTTCGTAAACAAATGTTTAAGCGTTGAGTTAGATGTGTGTGCTATAGTTGTATTTTCTCCGTTGATCATAGTTTTTAAAGTTTTGCTTTCTGTTAATTTGGGTATATATGGTACACTGTAAAAATTTTCCGTTTTTTGTTTATCGTTTTGTCTTTGGTTGTCACTTAAAATTTTATTTATCAAATTGTTTGTAATGTAAATGGGATAGCTATTCATTTGTAATATTTTTCTAATTTGTTGATATTTTCGCTCCTAAATCTTTCATCGCTAATTGTGACTACTTTTCTAATTAAATTTGTCGCTGTATTTATTTTCATTTTCGTGGGCTGCGTTGAATTAAAGTTTATTATTCTTCCCGATGCTGTTTTTTTCGTGTACCAGTTTGTTATAATTTTGCAGTTGTCTCTTATAATTTTCATGTCTAAATAAGCTAGTTCGCCATTTTCCTCTTCCTCTATTGTAAAACCTAATTTGTTGTGATATGCGTTTAATGTTTTCATAATAATATCCTTGTTATCCTTGTTTATAATTGCAAAAAGATCGTCCACGTACTTGGATATAAATTCAATTTTCACATTCTTCGATTTCAATACGTCGTCTAAAAGTGCGTCAAGTACGATATCCGCTATTGTTGGGGATAGGGGATTCCCCATAGGCATACCATAAGTCTGATGGTAAGTTGTCTGATTAAATTTAAAATAATTGTTTTCTATCAGGCAAAATTGTAAAATTTGTAGAAACATTTTTCTAGTAATCGTCGTGTATTTCGATATAATTTGCCACTTGTCCATTATATTTTTAATTGCCAGATGTGTGGGTATGTTTGTAAACAATGAAACAACGTCAAAAAGAAACTAGTATATCGTTATCTTCCAAAATTATGTCGTCAATTTTTTCTTTAAATTGTAATGAGTTTTTTACGTTGTATTGTGTAGAAATCAAGTTTTTTAATATTGCACCAATAAATTTAGATAGATTGTAGCAAGGGACATTTTGTGACGAGGAAATAGGCCTAAGCCGAATGTTGTCCTTATGAATTTTTGGTAATCCATACAGTTCCGGAGCAGTGGCTGCATGTGAAATCATCTTTAATTTTTCAAAACGTGTGATATGTTTGTCTTTAAAAAGTTCCGCTACTATATTGTTGTTTGCTCTTTGTAGTTTCTGAGTGGGGTCTTCTCTTGCTGTTCTATACGTTCCTTTATCTCCTAATAATGTGTTCATCTTCCTCTCGTAATCCTCTTTGTATATTATTACAGTTTTGTTGCCCTTGTCTGCTGTAGTTATTCTAATAATGTCCTTATAATTTCTTATAGTTTTTCTTGTTTCCTCATAAATGCCTAAGATATATTTTTCCTTTTCATTGTTCCTTAAGTTCCTTTTGTAATAAGCAATCCGATTTGCAGTTTTTGACCTGGTTTTTTTCCTTTTCCGTGTCGTCCAGAATTGTTTGAACCCATTGTTCAATGTCTGCTATCAAAGGTACCAGTGAAAAATTGTGTTTGTCCACTGGTAAAGCAAATTTGTTCCCCAGAGAGAGCAGCCATTTACTTTCCATTTCAAATTCTATATTGGTGTAATTAATAAACCAATCGTTATTAAAAACTAAATTAAATTTTCTAAATTTTTCATCTTTCAGTTTCCTTATTTTTGATAAATGTGTTTGTTGTGATTTTAATTTTATATTTTCATATCTATTCCATTGACTGTTTTTAAATTTTGTTAGTTCTGTTTCGTTCAGTGTATTTTTAATTTTTTCTTCCAATCTTTTGATTTCTCTTTCTATAACCGTTTTGTTTATGTGAGTCTCTCTTATTTCAACATTTAATATTTTCGTGTGTAGGTTTGCCTCTAGTTTGTTTACTTCTTCTTGTGCTTTACTTGTTTTGAATAATAGTTTTAGTTTATTTGTGGTGTTTTTCAAATGTGTAGGAACAATTCCTAATCGTCTGCATTGTTGTAAAAATTCTGTTCGTTCTGTTGTTTTTGCTGATTTTTCTATATCTCTACAATATTGTTTTAATAACTTACTGGTTTCTGTGTTATATTTTTGTTTAATGTGTTGTAAAAAATTCTTCATCTTGTAATTTATTGTGTCAGAATAGATGTTAAATTTATTTCTACTTTCTTAGAGAATCCAGAAAATATACGCGAACATTAAGCAACAGTATTGCGTTAAAGTTATTAGCGGAAGTCAACAAATTGAGAAAGTTTTAAATTTGTTATTAAAATCACAATGAAAATTCTTATTATCTCGTGTCGAGAAACTTTTTTATTAATAATTTTTTAATGCGAAATCTTACAATTTTTAAATATTTTATATACTTGACTAAATTTTAGATTCACACACTAATAATATTAGAATATCCAAAACTTTAGTAAAATAAACTAAAATTTGTTAATTTTACGAAAGTTTTTGTAGTTTTGACAATAATTTTGAATTTTTATGCAGAAAATTTTATATTTTTAATTTACAGCAAATATTGTTTATAGATGCTTTTTAAAAACGGTTTAGCTCACTGGATGTTATCGCAGGAGCCGATATATTTTAGGACTCATCATAGACAATTTTTTCATAGAACATTTTGTTCTCAGGATGTGCATTTTGCCTTTTTTTTAAAGAGTCTCAATATGAGGAACTCTTATAGATATTTATTATTTTATTCAAAAAACGTGTGCAATACAATCGAACAATATTGACATATTTTATATTTTACAATATGCCCTATATAAAAAAATAATATAAAAAAAAAAATTGGAAACTTTATGTTTTCATTGAATTTTAAATTATCTCTTGTCGTATCAGTCAACTGGTCATATGTTTATTTGATTAAAACATATATAGACGAATATAGTTGTCATACAGTTTGTCATACATACAGTATAAATGTTAAGTGTAACTTAAGGTGACCAACTTAAGTTTGAGGGGGGACATTACATTCGCGGCAGAGAAAACAGACCTTAGTCAAGAACAAACATTTTTCCAAAATTTTTATTGTAGAGAATTGAACAAATTACAAGAAAAAAATTCAAAAAAATATATTTTTCACTCCAACATGGTTTTATAGAGCTCCAAACTGGCGGCAGAGAAAAAAACGGGGCCTCGTGGTTGCAGCGCTGGGATTCGCAAAAATTGTCCGATCTGGAAAAAAATGACTTTTTAAATATTAACAAAATTGGTTATCGTATGAAACGAGCGAAAAAAAATTTAAAAAAAGCTCGTGTCATACGATAGCGAATCAAGTTTAAAAAAATACAAAAAAAAAAAAAATTTTCGTAAAAAAAATGAACCCGCTAGTGCCGCAACCAGTACGAAAAACATGGTTTCGAGATAAACGCGTTCAAAGTTTGTGAACAAAGAAAAAAAAGGCTTCGTACTGTATGCCTTCGTTATCTTGTGTTGTGCTGGTTCTTACAGTTTTTTGCAATCGTTTAGCAATTCGGGCTTCTTTTGAAGCTTCATATGCCTTCACTCTTCACCCTTCAAGTAGGTACGAAATAACAACCACCAAAAGTCAGGTAGCAAGTAAAACAAGTATATACCAGCTGCCGTACGTAGGTAGCGCGAAAATTAAAAATGCGCTCTCACTAATCCGGCTGTAACTTTTGAACCCGTAGGAACTTTTTCATGAAATTTTTTTTCTTAGAATCTTAAGAAAAAAGTCGATTTCAAAAAACGGCCAATGTCATGTCCCCCCTTAGCAAAAAAAAAAAAAATATTGTTCTCAAATAATGATATTTGTGATATGTTTTTCGAAGATACTTTTATATAGAAACTAGAAGATTTAGTAGAGTTATATTCCTAATTTTTTCATACATTATTCTACTTTTTCATATTCTATTTCAAATTTACTTCTATAGGGATAAACATTAATTGCATTAATTGTAATTAAATGTGCTAAAATCAAAAAACATCTTTAACAAATTGTGAAAAATTATTCATTCTTGTCTAAGGAAATCGTCATTCTTGTCTAAGGAAAGTGTAGTTTTTTGAAAACTTTTAGTTCTGGATTCCGAATTTATAGGGAATTTGAAAAGTTAATACTTGTAGTTTTTTAAAACTATTCGTTTTTGCCTTTAGTATAAATGAAAGCTTTTTATTATAATTGTATTTAAATTGGTTTTATCTAAGAACACATATAAATATTTTTTGTTATCTTAGGAATTCCAAATTAGGAATCCTATATTAGGAATATCAGGAGACCTTTCTCCTAAGTAAACTTTTCAGCCCAAAGTGGAATAGAGGGTCACGTTAAATAAATACACGCTTCCTTATTGAAGTAACACATACACACACGCTGTTAATATACCCAGTAAGGTGGTCCGAAAAAAATGTTGGAATTCGCAAGCTTCACAACTGTTAAAATATCCAAAAAAAAATCTCAAAAAAAAATTTTGTTTACAATCCGCACATCCAAATTGAAGTTTCAAAGTTGTACTTGTCCTATTATTTTATTTGAATTAAAAAAAAATGAGAGAATATGAGAAAAATTTCCAAATAATTATTATGATCGCGACACATCAAATCGAATACATTTTTGGGCGTATATAACGAATATGAAATCCAAGGCTCTATGCAATAAGTCCCAGGTGCAAAAAGTCCCAGTGCAAAAGCTCTCAATGAAATAAATTCTAAAGAAATGAAATAAGTCCCGTCTCGAAAAAGTGAAATAAATTCTAAAAAATGAAATAATTTCCAAAACAAATCCTAGGTTTGGTTGTTATTTCATCATGAAATAATTTCCAAGGAATAAAAATTAAATAACTCCCAAAAATAGTCCATGCAACACAAATGAAGTAAGGGCTTACCGTTATATTCCCCAAAGTCGTATTGCCCAAAAACGAAAATGACATATTGCCCAAATGTCCGCATATCCCCCAAAATTGTGGATGTTAATATGTTATAACGACCAAATCAATGACAGAAAAACCAAAACTTTTTTTGGGTGCTATGGCATTTTATTTTGAAAAAACTTTTTTTTTGGGGTGCTATGACGATAAAAAAAGAAGTTATTGCCCAAAATCATATATTTTTTTTTTTTTTAAATGTCATAAGACATAATGTCTTTTGTGTCGCACGCAGAAAAAACTTTATTTCGCGATGCCGCCTGCCGCGTTCTACGGAGGAAAAAGCCCCTAAGAGCGGCCGAAGGCCTCCACCCAGAAGAACTTGTTTTTCAAATCAGATGTCGAATCCGTTGAAATCTTATACGGATTCGACATCTTATGACCTGTCATAACTTTTTATGTCCCAAAATACCAACCCACACCAAGATTTATTATTTTTAGTGATTATTTTTTTAAAAGTATATTTTATTAAAAATTTTATTTAGTGTCTAAACGTTAAATAAACAGAAGGCCAATGCTCTACTCTTTTATTTAAGATAAATGATAAAGCTGGGACTGATCAAATTATATTATCTATTGCCTTAAAAATAAGATTCCAACGGATTCGAAATTGGATTTGTAAAAACAAGTTTTTCTGTGTGGCTGCCTTCTGCCGCTCTTAGAGTTTTTTCCTCCGTAGAACGAGGCAGGCGGCTACGCGAAATAAAGTTTTTTCTGCGTGCGACACAAAAAAATAAAATTGAAGCAATTTTTTAAGTTTCCTTAAAACTCTTTTGTTTGATTTCATGAATCAAAAAACCGTCATAGCGCCCAACAAAAAATGTTATTTCGTTATTTCGTCCAAATCAATGTCGTATTGCCCAAAAACAAGAAAATTTTTACAACAACAATTTACATATAATTTTTTTGGGCGCTATGTCATTTTTTCTTGGGCAATATGAATATAACGTTACGCCTTCAAAATTTGTTAAAGAACAGATTAAGTTAGGTCAATTTAAGAAGATCATCAAAATATTTTGAATGACCCCGTTATAGGAACCGTTTAGAATATTAATAATATTAAAAAAATCATGAATTTATTGAAAATGAAATAACTCCCACAGCAAATGAAATAACACCGAACAAGAAAACAAAATGAAATAAGTGCCACGCTAAGTTCTGTTGGGAATTATTTCATTTCGAAATTACTGCATTATGAAATAACGACTAATAACAAAAATTAAATAACTTCTAAAAAAATGAAATAACTGCAAAAGAACTGGATATTATTTCATTTGAAATTACTCCCAAATTTGTATGGAATTTTTTTTTGGGACTTATTTCAGTTTTTTCTTGGGACTTTTTTCACCTGGGAGTTATTGCACAGAGCCATGATTTTTACGTACAGTGTTGACAACTTTGCGTTTTAAGTTGAGACATCGCCAAAAGGGCAAATTTTATAATGTATTTTAGTACAGTACTATTTTAACGTCATATAGACAGTCGCAAGTAATTTTTAATTAATATGCATTTGACAAATTTAATTTAGAAATGTTGAGGTTAAGAAGAAGAATACACATTTTTCTCTAAAAATTATAAACACTATTAATTTTTAAATCAGACTATACTAGTTTCTGCCTTTTTTATGGAGAGGCGTCAACATTTTTTATTAATAATAAATGTAACGGAAATAAATTACACTATTCCGTTTTTGTGGTTAAATTTTTATGAAACCTTAAATAAATTAATAAATGAAACTAAAGGGTGAATTAGCCAAGCGTAAACGTAAACGTATCTCGGTGTAGGAAATTTAATAAGTCAAATAAGAATAGAAGACATTTTGTGTATCTTGTTGTTTCATTCATATGCGTTTAACATATAGAAAACGTAAACGGACAACAAAATTCTATTTTGATTAGATTTTCTTGTGTTTTTACGTATTCCATATGTTTAATGAATATGAATGAAACAACAAGATACACGCCTTCTATTCTTATTTTACTTATTAAATTTCGTACACCGAGATACGTTTACGTTTACGCCTGGCTAATTCACCCTTAAGAGAATCGGTAAAAGGTAGAACATTTTTATGAACAAATGTATGAAAAAGTTGAAAGTAGCATTTATTTAAAAAATAATTGCATGTTCCGTTATTTCTAACTCAAGAAAAATACCCTGGCCACAAAAATATATAGTTTTACGTATAATTGCTGTAAAACCTGCGAATAATTTAAAAGCTATTAGCAACTTAAAAGCTTTAATTTATATAAATCTAGGCTGGATTGGAACATTTTGTTAAGATACGTTGAGTAGGTTGAGAAAGAATTAAATTCAAAGTTAAAGTTTTTCATTTTTCAGCGAGCTTTAAAAGTTAACGAATCAATCTGAAACTTGACACAGAGTTTTTAGACATTAATGAATACGGGTAACCTTGAGGAAATCGCAAAATATAACTTTCATATTTTTTGGACCACTTTAATACACACATAACTGTACACTCAGGGAAAAAGAAATCCTTCATATTGGAGATATTGTTTAATAAATCGTTTGTTATCAATTATTTTTCATATTTATGAAGTTTCGTTAATATGAACTTTGTGAAAATAAAATTTTAGCTTTATATTGAAATTTTTATTTTTTGTTTGAAATTTAGAAAATATTATTTGCAAGTTTGACTTTTTAAAACTTATAACTATCAGAAATTATTTGAAATTCTGAACCATAAATTTAATTTTATATGATGTGTTTTAAGTTCTAAGTGTTTTAAATGGATAATTATATATTTTAATTTCAAATGGATTTTTTTTTTTTTTTTAAAGAGCAGCAACACTCAGGAAATTCTTCCTATTAATTAACTCTTTGGAAAGGGGATAGAGGAGAGATGAAAGGTGGTGAAAGATGAAGGGCTTCAAACACGGCAACACTGCAATTGCACGAGATAATAAGTCTTAGAACAGTTGTTGCTCTCCACCTGATGTAGAGTTGGCGAATTTATTGAAGCTTTTTGTTTCATAGCCCTGATTCATTATTTTACTTCGGTGGGGTTAAGTGCTATGGGAACACCGAAGGCGGGTGCTGCGATATATATGAGTGATAAAAAACTCATACATATTATTTTTCTAAATTGATGTTGTCGTCTCCGGGAATCGAACCCGGGACCATCTGTTTAACAGTCCAACGCGCTAACCATTACACCACAACGCCCACAATATAAAAATTCTACACATGTGCATAATTTTTTAAATTCCATTTCAAAATATAAAAATTTTTAAAAAAACAAAATGTCAAACATTACAATGTGTTGTTGTTTTTATGTGAAATAGCAGCTGTATTGTCAATACAATATTAAAAAAAAAAAAAAAATTGTATTATAATTAATGAACATTTTTCATTATGAAACGTTTCTTAATACTAACGAAACATTTCATAAAAATTTCTGAAACTGCATCATCCTATTTATGAAATGTTTCATAACATTTATAAAGCACGTCATAAAAAGTTATGAACTTTCTTCATCATATTTTTGAAACTTTTCGTATATATGAAGAAGACTGTTATCAATTTGCACTTTTATGAAACAGCTTCGTAATATTTATGAAGTGTTGCATTGGAAGAAAATCAATGATGGTTTTCCTCATATTAATGAAGTTTTTCATAAATATGATGAAGATTTTTCCCTGAGTGTATAGCTACGGACACATGACAATCTATGTTAGTATGTTGTTGTAAATGTAAAAAAAATTAACAAGTTCAATATGTTCATTTATATGAGTGAATACAACTACTGCATGTATCTATGAGATTATATGTAATCATTAGGGACACCCAAAGTTAGATGAGAAAATCACGTTTTTTCAAAAGTATACAATATCAGGCCAGCATAGAAACCCGGAAATAACCCCCAAAATTGGTTACGAGGGTTATGATCGAAAAATTGGTTATGACCATTGTGAGAAATAAAATCTTAGTGTAGATTTTGGACACATGAACATGTAGAGCTTGATTTCTATCTGCCTCAGCTGATTTTTGGACTTGTGGATTTTTGTCCACTAGCAATTGATAAAATATATTTTGCCCATTGCCGATATGGATAACATTGCAATGTTGTGGAGATGGATTCTCATAAATCTGAGGATGAGTGGGATTTATATTATTTTCCATTAACCGGGAAGGGGTTGATGAATTTGTACAGTATGTGAATAATGTTCCAAGCATGGTTGTAGACGAAGAGGTGTGTGTTCGGTTCCCACCAGAAGCACTGATCTGTTTTCGCTACAACGAGCCGAAAGCCATAGTACTCGTATCTAGGCTCAGTTAGGGTAGTATGATATAATTTGTAATTATATGATTTTTGCAAACATTTTGATTATATATCGCACAGAAAATATTATTTTGATTATTAATAAAAAATTATGTAATGGAAATGATAATTATTCAAGTTCGAGGCCATATTCTATATTTCTTTATTAGGATATCTATAGAGTTTTTTTGTTTTCAAATTTATTATTTGACCCTTTCAGGAATGTGTTGATATATCTATTTCGGGAATTTTCTAGGTTCCCTTCATCAGAACACGTTTTGAAAGCGGTAACAATCCCATGCCAAACATCAAACATTCATATTAACTAGTTTACTCACTACATGAGAACTAATATATGAGCTTGAAGTTAAAGATTATAACCATTGATCAAAAACCAAATGGAAAACTTGTTTGTTATGTGCAAGGTCTGCCTCTGGTGGATATTTTTTATTTTTTCCTCCTTTTTATTTTTTGTTTCGTTTATAAACAAAACAGAGGGAGTAAACTAGACTGTACTTTGTCTTTTATACAAGTTTGATATAATTTTTATTAAAAAATAAAAATTAGGTTTTTTATTTTTTTTTTTGATTAATTTTCATTTTCATTGCACATTTTAAATTTATCTTTTATTTATCAGCTGGATGAAATGTTACTCCCAGGGAAAAAAGCTTCATCATATTGCTGGATGAAATGTTACTCCCAGGGAAAAAAGCTTCATCATATTGATGAAGCTGTTTCATAAATGGTTTGTCATCAATTATTCATAATATTAATGAAATTTTCATAGATATGATTTGGAGCTTCATAAAACATTGTGACAAATGCTTCATAAATCTTTATCATTTCATAAAAAAGTTTCATAAACCTTGTACACAGATTTTGTTTTCAATTGAAGTTCCTAATCCATTTGAAATTTACCTTTCATCAATAGAAATTAAAATTTTTCATTTGAAATTAAAAACATTTTATTTTGTAATTTAGACTTTGTATTTAAAATTTAGAAACTACTATAACATCAATTCAAAAATTCTAATCAGTTGATGTGTTGTAAAAATTAAATTTTTTTTTCTAAATTTCAGTGGGAATGGAAAATTTTAGCAAAAGTTATTTTTTTTCCAAAACACATGTTTTGCTGAAAACGCGTAAACGAAAACGCAATATAAACCCAATTTAAATTCCTTTTTTTCAAATTTCAACCTTGAATATTTTCTAGTTTCAAATTTAAAAACATACACTACAAACATCAGCGAGCTGATTTTTAGCAACAAAATTAGTAGATTCACAATCCGCGGTTTAAACCGCTGTATTTTAAAAAATATATGTTTATTGCAATTTATTCCACTATGCCGTTACCAATTTAATTTGTGGAGTTCTAACGGGATTCAAATATAGTAAAAAAAGATTTACAGAAAAAAATAATTTATTTAAAAAACATCAAAATAAAAGTTTTGCAAAACTGATGGCACATAATTGCCATTATCGGTGTGAGCTACAAGAGCCATTGATACCTCATTTTCTTCATTCACAACAATAATTCACTTCTTGACTGTAAAATGCACTTTTTTCACAATCCGTGGTTCAAACGGCTGTATTTAGAAAAAATAGTTTTCTAAATAAATACAGTGGAATCTCCCATGAGCGGACACCGAAGGGACCGTTGAAATGTGTCCGCACAAGGGGGCTGTCCGGCCAAGAGAAAACTACAAATTTAAATCAACAAAACTTTGCCTTATATTGTTTGTTTTTATTTAAAGATACATACTTTTATTAAAAAAAATATAAAAAATAAACAATTCAATTGGGTTTAATAACAAAAAATCATTAAATGTAGTTCTATATGTAATAAAAGTTAAAAATGTTTTATGAGTACAATATTACTTTTTTCAATATATATTCCTCCATCCTGGTTTGACGTGTTTTCGTCTTGGCAATAACATCTTGAAAATGTAAGTCCAGCGATGAAAGTATATTCATAGCTTCTGTATCACCTTGGCATTTTACAAACGCTATAAGATCCTGCGCTTTCGCCAAAGCGCCTTTATATGTAAGGATGTTGTTTCTCGCATCTTGATGATCTGAAGGTTCAATTTGCTCTGTTGAGTCATCAGAAATTTCTTGAACTTCAGAAATTTGTTCTTGCAATGGCACGCGTAAATCCAAAGGTGATCTCTCAATTGGTAAATCATCATCGATCTGATAAAAATCTTTTAAGCTTTGCTCACTGACCCCTGCAATACATCTTTTCTCCATTTCGGCTATTAGGTTTAATGGCAAATCATTCTCAGGCTCAAAATCAACATCAAATGCTGTCGGACATTCATGGCTGTCAAATGTAAACCCTGCCTTACGTAAACAGTTCTGAACTGTTTCAGAAGTATCTTGGTCCCATGCACTTTTAGCAAAATAAACTGCATCCAATACGTTTATACGTTTAACTAAATCATAGGCTGTGTTAGAAATTTCAAGTGCTAAGTGTCCGTCCAAGAGAATTTTTTTTATCTAGCGGATGTCCGCGTCCGCTCATGAGAAGCGTCCGTTCAAGGGAAAGCGACTGCAATGCTTTTCTTATGGAGCGCTGCCGGGACCTAGCAACAATGTCCGTTTAATGGGGGTGTCCGCTTTTGGGAAGTGTCCGTTAAGGGAGATTGCACTGTATATGTTAATTATAAAGTATTCTTCTATACCGTCACCAAATCACTATGTGGTACTCCAGCATGATTCTGAGTTATCGGCTATTTAGTTAAGTTTCTTCAAAGTTTTATTCATAACTCAGGATACCGTAAGAGCTTCACATAGGTATTTGGATACGGCATAGGGAAGTAATGTATATTTAATACATATTTTTTTTAAAAATTTAAAAAAACCATGTTTTTTAAATACAACTTTTTTTTGAAAACAATGCATTTGACCGTAGAGAAGAGAATAATTTATTTATTATTATTTATATATTTATTTTATAATTTGCTTTTTTAAATCACAATTTAAGTAGCTTTGAAATGAGGTACCAATGACTCCCGCAGCTTAAGCCGTTAAAAAGATATGGAATATTATGCACGCCTACTTTTTTTAAATTTTCGAATATTTTTCATATTTTGAAACGGGATATTTAAAGAGCGGTATGAAACAAGACCCCAATGAAATAAGGCCCCAAACCGAAAATGAAGTAAGGCCCCAAAAATTTCGGTAAAAAAAAATGGGTTGTTATTTCATTTTTTGGGACTTTATTTCATTTTTTTTTGGGACTTTATTTCATAATGAAATTAGGCCCCAATATGAGAAATGAAGTAAGTCCTCAAATAATATTTTTGGGGTGTTATTTCATTTTCTTAAAAAGCACAATTTTTAAGTAATATAAGCAAATAACCGTTATAATTACTGCATGAATTATCAAGTTATTAATGTAAATAGTTATTTGCTATTAGTAAGTGAGATTATACCGTGTAGTAATTTTGAAGTTTCTTTTATGTCGCACGCAGAAAAAAACTTTATTTCGCGAAGACGCCTGCCGCGTTCTAGGGAGGAAAAAAAAACCCCTAAGACCTTGAACTTGAACTTGTTTTTCAAATCAGATGTCGAATCCGTTAAAATCTTATATTTTTGAGACATCAAGTAATTTATAAAAACAAGTTTTTCTGTGTGGCGGCCTTCGGCCGCTCTTAGGGGTTTTTTCCTCCGTAGAACGTGGCAGGCGGCTTCGCGAAATAAATTTTTTTCTGCGTGCGATTATACGATTTATAAATTTAGTTTTATTTCGTGATATACTACTAAAAAATATTAAAAAAAAACTGTATTGATATACTAAATATTATTATCTTTTTATTTAAAAAGGCTGAAAAAAAAATCGCGCAATTTTTTTTCAGCCTTTTTACTATGTATTAATTAGGAATAAAGAAATATTTCAAAGTAATATATAATTTTGTTTTTTTTTTATTGGGGCCTTATTTCATTTTCAAAATGGGGCTTTACTGCATTACGAAATAAAGCCCCAAAAATCGGGGCGTTACTTCATTTTGTTTTGGGGTGTCGTTTCATTTGGTTGGGGGTTTATTTAATTTTTTTGGGGTATTGTTTCATAATGAAATAAAGCCCTAAAGAAATGGGGCTTTATTTCATTTTTGGTTTGGGGACTTATTTCATTGAGGTGTTGTTTCATACCGCCTATTTAAAGATCCGATGGGATTAGCAGTCCTACATTTGGACGAGGTTATAGTTATAGGATGTACATCTTATATACCAAGTTTGGTTAGTATCTAAAGGTTTGGTGGAAATCGAGAGGTTGATTTTGTATGTTTTCAGCTGAGAACATAATTTTAGCAAAAAGTTTGCTGGAAAATAGTATACCTGATTTACAAGACGTTGTACTAACTTTTCTACTAACTTATTTTTTTGTGTGTAATGTGTCTTTGTATGTACACCGGAAAAAATAATTTATCCATAGAACATATTTATTCATAAACTGTATGCAGCTAACATATAATTTTTTCACCAAAACTTTTTTATTTAATGATTTTTTTTTATTGATAGTTTAGGCCCTTCTCTTCCACAAAATAGGTAAATTCGTTATTTGTAGGAATTAATAGATATTAAGGTTTAAAAATGTAATTTTTTAGTTTAGATTTTCTATTTCAAACTATCATAACATCAAATGAAAGTCAGAATTTCGAATTAATTTTTTCTGAATTTTAATAAAGTGTAGTATATACTTTAAATATCATTGGTCACGTTTAGGTTGTTTACAAAAAAAAAAAAAATTATTGTGTTTACCCTACATTGAAAGTCAGTCAATAACATATTATAAATTCAAACTGATTTGGTGTTCTGTTTTTAAAATTAATATTATTGAAAAGTCTCTGGGCAATATTAAAATAATTTTTTTTTAAAATTTGTTATTTGTGTTAAAAAAATGAAAAAAAATAAAAATAAAAAAGAACATAAATTATTGCAAAATAAAAAAAAATCCGTTTAAGAGTAGTTTTATAAAAATTTAATTTAGTATATTGAACAATTTAATTTAGTATATTGTTTTCTAAAATCATTGAAATGTGTGTGTGCAATTATATTGACCGTCTGTGCTCGGCTAAAAAATTAATATTAATTGATATTTTCTGAATTTAAATTGAGTTTTAATTGATATATTCTCAATTACAGTTGCAAAAATATTGGGTTTTAAAAATAATGTATTGAAAATAAATTTTCGTCATTGCCTGTAGCATTTATTGCGTTTGTACGCTACCAAGGAAAATTTTTCATTTCATAAAAATTTTTGAATTAGCTTCATCATATTAATAAATCGTCTTATAAGAATTATGAAATATTTCATGAGAAGCTATGAAACTTCTTCATATTTATGAAACATTTCATTAAAATTATGAAGCTTATCTTCAATATAAACTTTATTTTTAAAGGTTCATACTATTTATGAAATTTACTTATTATTTATGAAAAAATTCCCAGTATTATTGCAATTTTGTACATTGGCCAATTTTTTTAGTACTTTTTCATAAATATTAACTGTTTCTACATATATTTTAAGAACCTTGTCATAATTTACGAGACACAAACTTTCCTATTATTTTTATGAACTGTTCATAAATGTTATGAAAAAGTTCCTAATTAGTACATTGGAAAAACTTTCATAAATAGTATGATTTTTTTTTGTGTGCAGCTCCAAATATTAAACTAAAACTAATTCGAAAGTTTACGTTTAAAAAATTTATACTACTTGTTTTTTGTAAAAAAAGTAATTAAACAACTAAATGAACTCGTTTGTTTGATATTTATCGGGACACTATAGTGTACACTAAAAAAAAAAAAATTGTCAAATTCAGCCAAAATGCTTGCAGTGTCAGAAAACTCTTATTTAGAAGGGTGGAAAGTAGCTAATATCAGAAAAAGAGGTTTACGGAAAATCAATTAGCTGATTGTAAGAAAAAAATTGGAAAATTTATAAAATATTTTTACCCAAATACTTACGTGAAAATAACAATTTAATCACATTGGTCCACAATGGAACCATATGGAATGAAACGGGGAACAATTGGAATCGGAGCCCTTAACACAATTGTGTTGTCGGAAGTGTGTTGTTTTATTAAAGTTCTGTAAAAATTTTGTTCGTTTTGCATTATCTCGCTTAGTTTTCGAGATACGAGCCATATTACAAAATGGCGATATTTTAAAATGGCCAGTATCTCCAAAACTAAGCGAGATAGAGCAAAACGGACAAAATTTTTGGTCCACAAAAATATTATTAATATACCCTTAAAATATAAATGGGCTAGGTTCGAGAGAGATCTCGATTGTTAAATTTTTTAAAAAACAGCCAAAGGGGGATTAAATTTTTTTATTTATGTACGTGATGCTTTTTGCTCTATTGTAATTAGTTTTTAAGCATTAGTGTGATTTCATTAGCATTAGCATTAGCATTAGAGTTATTCTGTATGAAATCACCAAATCGGCAAAGCTGGCATATCTTAGATTTTACTCAAACTAACTGGAAATGATATTTAGGTTCTGAAAACCCAAAATCCAAGAGGATTTAATTTTTGCACACGGCACTACCGGTTCACGCAAAATAAAAAAACTAAAAAGTCTTGTTTTTGTGCGTAGTGGTTGGAGCTGTTAAAATTTTTCTGCTAGAGATATCTACATGATGAATACATTGTTTTAAAGCTGACGGATTATAGTTTCTATAAAAAATATAAAATTTGACTTAATTCATACACCCGAAAAATAACGTGGTATTGAAAATAAGCATATTTCATTGGCTTTTTGTGTTTTTCAATGAACTCCAGTGTCGGCGCTAATGAATATAAAAGCATAATAATTCTCAGATACAAATTAGACATGTCGGAGAAAAATACCAAATTAAAATTGGCTCAATCTGGCAACTCGTTATGAAAAAATCGTTACTTGAAATTTGGAAATTTTGAAAATATACATATTTCAGGCTACAATTTGGTCATGTTTTTTAGCAGATACAAACTTGAAAATTACAGAGTATTTACTCCCTACTTTTAACTTTATGACACTTCAAGACCCGTTTAGTTATTTTCACTCCTCTCGGATTTACAGGGTTTTAAAGAAAAGCCTTTTTGATTTTTTGTATGTATTTTTATACTTCCCTCAATTGTTATATACAGAGAAATTAAAATAAAAACAAGTAGTATTATGAAGAAACAAAGAATAATTATGGAATAAAAAATTTATTTAATAAATTCAGTAGATTTTTTATGTTTACAAAAATTTTACAAAAATAAAAAAATTTTTATCAACATTTGTCGTCACAAAGACGATTTCGGCTTAGAAGCTGAGTGGCACTTCTTTGCCACTTCTCATGGCAAAAGTCCTTGTGACGGAGCAGGAGGTATAATTAAGCAGACTGTAAGGAAAGCAAGTCTACAGCGAACTGCGGATCATCATATCCTAACACCTACAGCAATGTTTGATTTTTGTTCCACCCAAATTCGTGTATAAATTTTTTTTTGTATCCATTCCTGATGTTGATGCCATCGAATTGATGTTTGCACAATTAAAAATACAAGAAACTACCACAGTTTCTCTCCGATTTCTCACAGTCAGTTAAAAGTACGAAAGTTTTCAGCTTCTGATAACTTTGAAACTCCGAATATTATAAGAACAAATACTTTATGAAAATAATATAAAACTTATTCAACGATTCTTAATTACCCACATTTAAACTATAACTTTTCTACTTTAAATGATAAAAATATACCATTTGCCTATTTTTTGCCACCACTGTAAAATTTTTTAACATCAAAAATCTACTGAATTTATTAAATAAATTTTTTATTCCATAATTATGCTTTGTTTCTTCATAATACTACTTGTTTTTATTTTAATTTCTCTGTATATAACAATTGAGGGAAGTATAAAAATACATACAAAAAATCAAAAAGGCTTTTCTTTAAAATCCTGTAAATCCGAGAGGAGTGAAAATAACTAAACGGGTCTTGAAGTGTCATAAAGTTAAAAGTAGGGAGTAAATACACTGTAATTTTCAAGTTTGTATCTGCTAACAAACATGACCAAATTGTAGCCTGAAATATGCAAATTTTCAAAGTTTCCAAATTTCAAGTAACGATTTTTTTATAACGAGTAGCCAGATTGCGCCAATTTTAATTTTGTATTTTTCTCCGACATGTCTAATTTGTATCTGAGAATTATCATGCTTTTATATTCATTAGCGCCGACACTGGAGTTCATTGAAAAACACAAAAAACCAATGAAATTTGCTTATTTTCAATACCACGTTATTTTTCGGGTGTATGAATTAAGTCAAATTTTATGTTTTTTATAGAAACTATAATCCTTCAGCTTTAAAACAATGTATTCATCATGTAGATATCTCTAGCAGAAAAATTTTAACAGCTCAAACCACTACGCACAAAAACAAGACTTTTTAGTTTTTTTATTTTGCGTGAACCGGTAGTGCCGTGTGCAAAAATTAAATCCTCTTGGATTTTGGTTCTTGGAACCCTTAGGAACATTTCCACAATATTTTAACAAAATCCAAAATGGTCCAGCAACAATTTTTCATTTTTTTCGGTGTTTTCATAGAGAATGACTCATTAGTTAACTAATGCTAATGAAATTCTAATGAAAAAATCCCAAATATGATTTCATTACTACTCGATTTTTACGATCGATATCTTAAATTAAATCTAAAGGCTTAGACTTCTCAAAAAAAAAAAAACGCATTGAAAGAAGTCGACTCTTTCAAAAGTAATAGATTTTTGATCGCCTTCTCCGAAAATGTACTACTGTGCGGCAACCTTCTGCTTGCCAGTCAATTACTTTACCTAAACCCTATTTGAATTTGTTTTTTCAACTTTCAACCTTGAATATTTTTTGTCACAAATTTAAACATGTTTGTCTAAAAATAGATTTGCATAAACAACAGAAATTCTGTTGCTAATAGTAAGATTTTATTAGAAGAACCAAAACTATAGACAAACTTTGTATTTTTTTAAATTTGATAAGCAAAACTAATATTTTAGATACAGTGGTTGTTTTTTTTTCTAGGCGAAACTAATATTCGATTTTAACTGCAAAAATGTTATTCAAGTGAAAAAATCTGCGATAAGTTGTTGGTATTAAAAATAATGTATCTTGGAAATTAATATTTTTTCAATATGGATTAGAAAAACTAATATCCTAAATGTTGTGACTGTGTTTTGGTTAATTTTATATATTTTCTGTTCAAAATATAGTTCTATTATTCCGACGATGAATTTTAAGTACTTACAATAAACGTTATTGAAAAATGATTAAGTTTTGTTGGTTGCAATGGAATTTCAACAAATTTATTCTCTGTGTGTATATAATGAAACGCACTTTTTTTATAATCATCCGTTGTCCCGAGTATTTGGCCAAACAATCTAAGTGATACACCGTTCGCTTTGGTAGTGTAGATTGCTACTGACTATATTTTAATTTGATACTAATTAAGTGTGCGTGGTAGTGGTCGAAAATTAAAAAAAAACTCAATACTTTCACATTGGCAGGAACACATTTTGAGCGATTGCAATAACAATTATTATTAAATAAAAGTTATACTAATTTCAAATAAGCCCTTGTTTAAATCATTTGATATCTTAGCTGGCAAGACCGTGGTGTTAAATTATAAATCGCTATCTGCATTACATGCAACACACCTAGGCGTATACTTAATGTTATTTCATCTTAGCATACAAAATCGTTAGTGTGTATGTTTGTAATCTAATATTGTTTACACTCACCACTAGATGTATTGAAGCTAGAGTTTGCTGTTCGGTTTTAACCGTATTTTAATTGGTTATGTTATTTATTGAAAAACCGATCAAATCTAACAACCGAAACCAAAAACCGAAAAAAAAGTCGGTTTTCAATAAATAACATAACCAATTAAAATAATAAACTACCCACACATTTTGAAAAAAATGTTTGGTCCGATACCTTAATAAATTTTATTTTTGTCCAAATTATAAGGTTTTTCATATTATATTCAAATTTATTATACTCGAAACCCCAAAAATACAAATGAAATTGCATGTTATTGCATCATGAATTATGAACAATGCTCAATTTTTTTTTTTTAAATTTTGTGAAAATAACCATTTCCTGCATAATTAGGGTGACCATTCGTACTGATGTAATCAGTACATGTACTGATTTTTGGTCACGAGAAGTGAGAAAATAATCGTGTTCTGATTTTTTAAAATTTTTTAACTCAAGTTTTAATCCATTCCAAAGGCTGCGGTTGTTGAAACTAGTTTTTCATTTATAAAACATTACTAATCCCGAAATTTTTATACTAATTTTGGTACATTTCATTACTCCTGGATATTTTTGCAGAAAAAATTCCCCTTAATCTAGTTGTGTTTTTTAAAATTCGCCACAAAATTAAATATTTTTAAAAATTGGTAATGATTTCATGTCAAAAAAAAAAAAAAAAAAAAAAAATGGTTACCAGATGTACATAACATATTCTTTATGGCTGGCTAATTTGTCTTAAGTAATTATAAAGTACTAGCTGACCCGACAAACGTTGTTTTGCCTTCAAATTTTATTTTCATTGAGAGTCTGGTTTTTCAGCCATTTTTTAATTTTTGTACCCGTATCCAAGCAATGCTGTGTAACAAAGCAAAAATTTTGGATATTCACACAATTTATATAAAAATGACTAATGTTCAGAAATATCACCACATCTCGACCAAAGGAAAATATTTTTAAACAATTTTTTTTTTAAAACCATCCTCATTGCATGTTCTACAAAACGTATTCAGCCATTTTTTATTTTATTCAGCCGTTCTCGAGGGTATGGAGTGACAATCAAAATGTACACTTCTTTTTATATGTATAGATTTTAATAGATTTAATGGCATCAATTGAATTAAAAAAAAAAATTCTAAAAATTAGTTAATTTTTATGCATATTTAATTATTTTATTTTAAAAATAATATTACATAAAAACCGAAAAATTTATTATAATTTGTAATCGGTCATTTCTTAATTTGAATTTAAGTTTTGATGTTGAACCTACCAGAACATCCGGATTCGGCAATACGACACAACAACTTAGGGCACTTTTTGCTTAAACAATTTTGAGTGCTCGTAATTTTTTTATTTTTCATTCAATTTAAATGTATTTGTAATCTGCACCAACAAAATACATAATTACTTGTGAGGGTTAGCTTCTATTGTTCCCGAGATATTCACATTAAAAAATGTGAAATTCCAAATTTAGTACGACTGCGGTCCAGAATTTTGCCAACAGCGGGACGAAATCTAGACCAATTTTATGTTCAAATTATTTAACCAAATATATCCTTGAATACTGCCTGTAAATTCAAGCAATATATATCTACCGGTGCTTAGATATCTACCGTGTACACGAAATGTTAAAAAGTCGAATTTGACCCATAATTATATTTTGATTTTTTTAAACCTCTGTAACTTTTTTGTTTGTGAAAAAAATAAGTAATTTCAAAGCGAAAGTTTGATAGAATTAAAAAAAAAAAAATATCTTTGGTTAAAAATAGTTGGACATTATGGTGGGTAGGAAACCAGATATCAGAAATCTTAACTAGAATTTGACGTCGGAGTCAAAAATCACAAAAGAGAGAAATGTAGCTCTTGTCAATCCATGAACAACGATATGCATTATATTACGATGGGACTTCAAATGGTGACAAAGTGTACAAAAAACAGAAGTGGCGGTATGCAGGGGCGTGGTAAAAAAATAAATATAGTTCTAGAATCGTCTTTAACTTACCTTTAATCCTAGGGGGTGACTGCCTCAACTTTTTTTTCGACCAACCCTAATGCATACCATGCATAAAGGTTTTTTCATACAAAAGCGAGTTGTGTTAAAAATTTGACAGATTTTTAGGGCAACTTTCAACTTTAACACACTGTTTCAAAATTTGCACGCCTCCAGTGAGGTAGCGGAAGCGGTTGTAGATGGTCTGGGGTCATATTGCCAACCCTCAATACTTAAACTACATATTACGTCACTTATGCCTGTTCCAAATATCATTTGCAATCGGACACACTAAATAAGAAATGATAGACTTTTTTCCAAAAATTATGTGATATTTCCCACTGTGTGGCGCCAAAGTTGATATATGAATTGATGCCGTAACATAAGAAAGTAGGTGGATATCCGAAATTAAAGTTAAAAGCTTGATAGCATAATTCCTTTTTTTTTAAATCAGCTATACATAATTTGTAGCAATTTCATTCCGCATAAGTTAATATATAGTTTTTTTATTTATTCCAAAAATCCATAACTTTGACCTCAAATCTACACAACTAGCGTTAACCGATTTTACTTAAATTTTCACAACACGTATTTATATTCTACCTGGGCCTCTACACATACCCAAAGTTTAAATTTTAATGCCACCCTAATACACATAGTACAAACATGTTAGCATCTTTGTGTAAATATGTAGGTTGTTGATTTTTTTCATGGTGTGTGTTCTGGCTTGTTGCTTAAAGCATGTGTTGAAAACTTAATGAAATTTATACAGAAATTCTCTTGCTTATACAAGTACTTTCCCCCCGGAGAGTATTTCATAAAACACACAAAAAAAAAAAAAGTTGAAGAAAAATAAAAAGAGGCGAACAACAAAATAAATTGGAATTTATGATGTTTAAGTAAAGTTGTAGCGTTGTTGAATTATTCTTATTTTCTAAGATACAAAAAATTATAATTTATGTTTAAGTTTATTCATGCTACTGTTTGCTGGCTGCTATAAATGTAGAATCTTTTATTAAAGCAGCAAACGAGAAATTATTTTAAAAAAACTTATATAATGAAATTTTGTTAATGAAATTATAAAAGATTTTAATGTTAAACAGAAAACAATTAAAATAATAAACATATGAAACAAAGGAACATTTGTTTAAGCCCCGAGGTACTTTGGTGATGATGTAAAACAGAAATAAACATAATTGTTTTAAACCATAAAATATTGTTTATACTAAAAATTCATACCCAGGCGTATACGTAATATTAACATAAAAATATCACTCATACGTATGTAATACAATACTAAATTTGAACTCATCACATACTACTCATAGCATCATAAAAAAAGTAATCTCAAAAATCTGTTAAACGGGTACCAATTCAGTTGAGCTAATATTGTCTGTTGATATTACACTCATAGAAATAAACCTGCAAAAATAGCAAGAAAAGCTACTAAAAATTAGGTAAAAATAACCTTGCAGAAAAATCTGCTAAATTAAGCAGATTTTTTTTTTTGCTAAATATTAACAAAATAAAAACAGAAAAAATAATTAAATTTTGCAACTACGAAGGGGCACTATTAGATCTCGCATCTACATTCTTTCTGACAGTCAGGCGGCATTAAGGGCTTTAATGTCCTATGAGGTGTCATCTGGTCTGGTCATGAATGCATTCTGGCTCTTAACCAACTTGGCAGGCGCAACTCGCTTACCTTAGGGTGGGTTCCTGGTTACGAGGGGCATGAGGGCAACGAGAGGGCAGATTGTCTTGCTAATTGCGGGGCCCGAAGGCCCTTTATTGGCCCTGAACCATTCGGTGGTATACCTTTGTGGTATGTTAGGGAGAAGCTCGGGTCGTGGAGGGAATCAGAATTCTCTCTCTATTGGGAAAACTCTCTTGGCCAACGACAGGCTAAGAGATTAATTTCTTTTTCCAGTGCAGGATCGAGGAGACTCTTGTCCCTCGGGAGGGGTGACTTGAGAATCCTGGTGTCTTACCTGACTGAACACTGCAATCTCAGATACCACCTGCGCAAAAGGGGTCTTTCGGACACGGATGAGTGTAGGTTTTGCGAACTGGTAGCTGAGACATCAGAGCATGTTCTTTGCGAATGTCCGAGGCTATGTGAAAGGCGTGCCAAGTTTCTTGGCAATCGCTTTGTCTCCCCTTCGGACATTATGAAGATTTTGCCTAATAGGATTATTGGCTTTATAGGTAGCTTGAATATTTAGGGTAACTTTAGGCAGCACAAAAGACCTAAGTTGGTCGCGGTGCATAGTGCCATATAATCTAATCTAACTGTAGTGTGCGAGCTAAAAAAAAATCCAGTTTCTGCGATCTGCTGCATTAATTAATATTTGTTTTATGATTTGACATACCAAAGTAACGTAATCTTAAATCGAGATTTAGACAAAATTGCCAAAATACTCAAAAATTAAAGTCGAAAATAAGGAATAAAAAGTTTTTAAAAAACTACTCGATAAAAAATTTTTAATGCGGTTTCGGGCTTAGGAGGGCTAAATAAGTAATTAAAAAAATAAGCGCAAGTTTGTAACATTTTTGCTGTAAACTAGTGTAATAGATGTGAACACATCACATACTACCGATATTTAATGATTTATTTAAAGATAAAGTTTAATATCTTATAGCTTTATGTGAGTGTATGTTTTGAAATATCAAAAAAGGCTTAAATTTCCAAACTTCTAAACATACATGGGACTAATTAATTGCATGGACTAATTAATTGATGATTTCATTACAATTTCATTGATATCAATTGTAATAAAATTATTTTCATTAGCATTTTTTGAATTAATGACAATGAGTTTCATATATTTGATTTCATTGGTTATTGAGAATAATTTTAAACTTCATTACCATTAGTAATGCATCAATTAAAGGAAACAAATTATAATTGACAGATAATATTTTCGAAAAACTAACGGTGAATATAGAAGAAATCAGGGCTTCACCGAATCAATCAGTAGCACTCATAATACAAATAGGTTATGTTCGGGAAAAATCCCGATAGATTAATTTTTTATAAAACAGCCACACGGTGTCCGATAATGGAATGAAACATTAGTCCAAAATTGAGCGATATGGAATAAAACGAGGAACGAGTGGAATCGGAGCACTTAATACATTTGTATTATCGGAACGTTTCAAGAAGGTTAAGTTTTGCAGAAATTTTGGCCGTTATCTCCTACACTAGGCGAGTTAGGGCAAAACGGACAAAATTTTTGCTTCACAGGAGCATTAATCAATGCTCATAATACAAATAGGCAGGGTCCGGGAAAGATCCCGATAGGTGGATTTTTACCCAAATACGTACGGGATAATACCAATTGAATAATTCCGATAATAAAATTTAGCATTGTTCTAAAATGGAACGATATGGAATGAACCGCGGAGCGAGTGGAATCGGAACACTTACCACATTTGAATTATGGGAACGTGTTACGTAAATTAAGTTTTGCAAAAAAAAGAATCTCGCTTAGTTTTCGATATACTAGCTATTTCATAAAATGACGTTTTTTTTTAAATGTCCAGTATCTCCAAAACTAAGAGGGATAGTGCAAAATACACAACAATTTTGCTTCACAAGAGTATTAACCCTTATAATATAAATGTGCAAGGTCAGGGAGAGATCCCGGCTGAACAATTTTTATAAAACAGCCACAGGGTGGTTTACATTTTTTTTACTGATTTATGTGATAATACATATAAGCATATTCCGATAACAGAAAGTTAGTTCCTCGTTCCATTTCGTTCCATTCCTACATTAAAGGAACTTCTGCTTTTAAAATTTGTAGTTGCTTGGGTTGTAATACAGTTTTTTTTATTTTTAATGTAAATGTGAGTCATTTGTAGAACAAATTTAATTTTTTACTAACCTTGTAGTTCATTTGAAAAAGCAAACCACATACAATTACTGTTTTATGATCTTACAATAATTTTTTTGAAGTCGTTTTTTGTTATTTAAAAAAATAAAAAAATAAAATATTTCTTTATTTTTTTACTAACATATTAATTTTACTACAATTGTTAGTAATTTTTTGAACTGTAAAAACATATGACAAATGTTAGTTGAATTTAATGGAATGCTAGTCGTCCTTTCTTCAAGTGAAATTTCGTTTGTTTTTGACTACAATTGCTGTCGTCTTTACCTACATAATATGCTTGGTGTACACTCTAAAAAATGATTGTAAATTTACTACTATAAAACGAGTAAAGTTTCATGTATTATTACGCAAATTCGGTAAATTTATACATAAAAATGCGTAAAACTATTTTGCGCACACTTTTATATACAATAATACCCACTTACAGTATTTTTACCAATTATGTGTTTACAATTAAACACATTATGCCTAAAAGTAGTATTAATTTGTTAAATAAAACTTTTACGCACAAAGTTTGTAAATATACTAACTTATAATAGTAATAAATATTTTGACATTTTTAAATTGAAAAAAAAAAATTAAACAAATTAATTTATTGAGAATTTTAATGTAAAAAAAAAAATAATAACTGTAGTATTTGTGATAGTGGTTAGTTTATAGTTTATTTCCAAGTGTTTGCAGCCTAATTGTGGAAAAATATTTTCAAAATATAATATATGTACAGAGCTTTAAAGAATAAAATTTTTCATTCGATTTATTCAGTCAGTTTTTACTCAATCGATTTAAAAATATCGCCAATATTGAAAAAAATTGCCAAAATGAAAAAATCGGCAAAAATCGGCAAAAATCGCTAAAATTGAACAATCTTTAAAAAAAAGTTAAAATTAATAAAAAAAAATCGCTAATATTAAAAAAATCTCCAAATTTAAAAAAACCCCTAATATTTAAAGAAAATCGCAAAAAATTAAAAAAATCGCTGATATTTAAAAAAATCACAAAAAATTAGAAAAATCCCTAAAATTAAAAGAAAATCTGCAAAAATTAAAAAAAAATCGTTAAAATTAGAAAAACGCGATTTAAGAAATTTAGAACCGGTATTGGGGTTGAGTTTTGAACACCGGTGCAAAAATTTTTCCAGTAGCTCTTTTATTTTTTGAGTAATGGACGGTTTTTATTTAGTCAATTTTTAAAAGGTACATATTTCGAAAACTAATGGAGCTGGAGGAAAAATGGTTGCACCATTGTTCAAAACTTAACCCCATTACCCCTACAACGATCCTAAATTTCGATTTGATTGGCTGGATTCGTAAATCGCGAAAAGTAAGCATCACAGATAAAAAAGAGTATTTATTTGAAACATCGCCAACGTTTCAAGAACTAACACAGATAAATAAATGACACAGACAACTTTTTCCAATTTGAACAATTTTTTTTTTATCAATTTTGGTGATTTTTTTAAAATTTTCGCGATTTTTTTCTTTGCAGTTTTTAAATTTTGAAGTTTTCTTCATTTTGGCGATGTTTTCACTTTTAGCAATTTTTCTAATTTTTGGCGATATTTTTTATTTTTTGGCGATTTTTTTTTAGTTTTGGTGATTTTTAAATTTTGGCAAATTATAGTGATTTTTTTTTAATTTTGGAAATTTTTTTAAATTTTGTCGATTTTTTCAATTTAAGTGATTTTTTACATTTTTGGCATTTTTTCAATTTTGGAGATTGCTTTAAATTTTTGGGGATTTTTTTTTATTTAAACGATATTTTTTTCAATTTTAGCGTTCTTTTTTTCAATTCTATCGGTGTTTTTCAGTTTCGCGTGTTTTGGCAAATTGTAAATCGATTGAGTAAAATTAGATTGAATTCCCAATTATTGAATTCGCAATGATTGAATTCCCAAGAATTGACTTCCCAATGATTGAATTCAGTAATTGATAATATGGAATTAGCTAAATTGATTGAATTCCCCACTAGTCTGATTTTTTCAAAATAGAATTCAATCTTTGAAGCACTGTATATGTACAACCACATATATACAAATATTTATATTATATTTATTATATATTTATATTTATTATTATACAACACATTATTAAAAAATCTTTCTTAAAATGAATTCTTTGTTTTATTTGAAACATTTTTTGGTCTGTTTTTCTTTCTTACCGCAAGGTAAATATACGCATTTTTAGGGGGTTCTTACGCATATAAAAATGTATTTTTACGCATTTTATCCGTATATTTACAAGTAAAGCATGGTTTTTTACTCAAAAATTCAGTGAAATTATTCATTTATTTCTAAATTTAATTATATTTTTACACACTTGCATAGTACATTTACACGATTTTTGTTGACCAACTTACACATAATGTGTGTATTTTTTTCATTTAAACACATAGAGTAAATTTACCCAACTTATAGTAGGAGTATAGTTTCCTACTATAAGTTGGGTAAATTTCAACAGAAATTAATTAGAGTGTAGGTAAATCAATTCACACTCCACTTTTTTTTTTGTAAACAAATGCTTTTTTTCCTCAATTGTAATTAGTTTGTTAGGCATTAGTGTGATTTCATTAGCATTAGTAGGACAAATGCTAATGCCAGAAAATTTCATTAAAATTAATATAAAAAAAAATGGAAATGAAATTTTTTTAGCATTAGTATTGTGAAATTTCAATACTAATGAAAAATCCCAAGTCTGCTTCTAAACTATTTTAATCGAATTACTATGTGTTTACCAAAAAAGTACCTACTGTCAGTTAAAGTCCTCATTACTTATTGTTTCCTATATCAGCTTTCTAAAAACAAAAGCTTTTATTCAGTCTCAACAAAAAATTCTGCATCATCGCATCAGAAATGTTACCTGTTTCATAAAGTAAAAGTAAACAAATTTTAAAATTTATCCCTTTTGTTAAAAACCCAAGTACATATAGCAAATACTCTCAAGGCATACAAAATGCATTTCTTTTTGCCAATATACCCTAAGAAACAGAATTTGGAAAATATAAACTAAACTTTTTCACGTTGTTCAATATATGTCTATAATTTTAAACTTTTTTCTATCTCAAAAGTTTCCTTCATTAGTATTCATTACATGTTAAATGTTAATTAAAAAAAAAAAAAAAGAAACTCAAAAAAAGGAATCTGAAAATACTTTACCGTAATTGTTCTTTGAAGTGTTAAATTTGAATTGCAAAAATGTTGAAAACTTATGATAAAGTTTTTTTTTTTTTTACCAGAACACAAAAGCATACACAATATGATCTTTGGTATTTTATAGAATGTCAACTGAATATAGCATCAGATGAGCATTATAACAAGCAGGCAAATAAGTATAGTTAAATATGAATAGAGTCAAATCCTTTGTTGAATAGGATTTTTTTTTTTGTTGAACCACAAAAACACATCAAGTATTAAAAGTTCATATAACAACACAAATACAGTGGAATTCGGTTATAACTAACACCGATTACAACGAACTTTTCTTATAACGAACGATTTTTTTGGTCTCAAAGCATTAACTAATAATACACTTAGAATACTAATATGTATAATACACTTAGACTACTAATATGTAGGTAAAGACTACTGCAAATGTAGTAAAAAACAAATGAAATTTCACTTACAGAAAGAACGAATTACATTTCAGTAAATACAACTAACATTGTCATTTGTTTTTCAATGCTCAAAAATTTACTAACAATTGTAGTAAAAATGAGTCAAATGTTAGTAAAAAATAAACAAACATTTATTTCTTTTTATTTTTTTAAATAACAAAAAACTACTGTAAAAAATGAATGTAAAATCATAAAACAGTCATTTGATGTGGTTTGTTTTCTTAAATAAACTACAGGGTTAGTAAAAAATTTAATTTGTTCTACAAATGACTTACATTTACATTACAAATAAAGAAACTGTATTAAGAACTACATATTTTTAAAGCAGAAGTTCCCGGAGTGTATATTTCATACAAATTAAAACTGTTATAAAGAACATCGTTTATAACGAACTTGTTATGTAGCAAATTAATTTTTTGGACCATTTTACGAGTTTCCATACAAATTTTTACTTATAACAAACACATAAAAAGTCGAGATTATAAAATGAAAATTCTAGTGGAAATCTTAATTTTTTTTTTGCATTTTATTAGTTTGAATTTAAGAAAAATTTTACTAGTTTTTTGGAAAATGTTTACCTCGCTGTTCGCTATCACTTATAACGAACTAAGTAGTTCGGTCCCCGCGAGTTCGCCATAACCGTGCTCCCCTGTACATATAATATTTGATGACACATACACTTATACATATTTAATAAGTGGTTTTGCAAAGTATGTCTACACTTAACAAAATTTTTGGATGAAGTATACAAAGAAATGTAATTTCTACAGACTAAATAAATAAACCAAATTATGCAGCTGCGAATCGAGATCTTGCGATATACGAGCAAAAATTTCGACCGACCTAACCAAACAATTCGATTGGCAACGAATTCGGTTGCGAATTCGGATCTCTAATGCAAACTCATAAGACCCTGAGTGTTTTAAATAAAACAAAATATTAGAATTTAGTTAACGTGCTAAACCAAGAAACTGATTTTGCTCTTTAAATTGTAGTCCCTCTTCTGCCCATCGATATCGCACTTGTTCAACAAAAGGGTTATAACCAGTGTTTGTTGAGCATATAATCGTACAATTTTCCAGAAAAAATCGTCAAAATTTTAATAATATTTTAAAAAAATCGTTAAAAAATTGTAAAAAAATTCGTCAAAACAAAAATTTTGTACTAAATATTAGTGAAATTAATTTCCCAGGTGAAAATGTTCATATATTGTCACATATGGTCACATATATGAGTTCATATATGAATCCATATATGTTCGGATCCGAAATTTGAGGGTATATGGATATGTTCATATATTATTACTTTTCCTACATGCTCGTATGAAAAGATAACACAAGGCAACAATTTTGAAAAAATTTTAGGGGCTTTGAAAACCACTATACAATTTTGATGTATTGTGGTCCCAGTAGTACAAATATGGTTCAATTTTGAAATTCTATGGAGAGGTTTTTTTTTAAAAAATTTTTAATTAAAATTATAAATTTTTTTAGACGTGTCTCCACATAATTAATGATAACTAAAAAAAAATTAGTCCGATATTATTCAAATAAATTTAGAAAAACTGAAATTTACATAGCCTTTAATCCGTTAATATATTGCGTTTCAATCGGCTCAGTAGTTTTGGAGTTATAATAAAAAATTGAGGGAAAAAATATTTTTTTTACGTGAAAATAGCAAATTTTTTTGGTTAAAAAAAATCATAAAAAATCGAAAACGGCAAAAATCGTTCAGATTTATTGCTTTATCGCAAAGCCACATGTAATAGGAACAAAATGAGATATCGATCATAAAAATCGATTGATTTTTTTCGAATTTATTCACAATTAAGTGAATTCGCTCATTTTCACCAAATTTTAGTTTTTTGTCTGATATACATAAAATTGAGTAGTTAATGTTCTTCTTTCGATTGATTGAATTTTGAAAACATTTTCCCCATGCTATGTACAAATTTTCACATCAAAAATGCATTACATAGTAACATTCGTGTATTTTTTGGCAAAACCCTACCTAGAATATACTGATTCTATTCTTCGGAAAGACATTTGTGTTGGATGAGCTTAAATGTAAATAAATAAATAAATTAAATAGTAGAAAATTTATATTTTATTATTCACATTTATTATAATAAATAAAACAAGAAAATAAATAAATAAATATGTATTATAAACTACAAACTCTGAAATTTTCTTTTAGTCGATTTTCTACTATTGTTGAATAACGAAGTGTTACTCTGAATACTCCAGCAAAAATCAGCCATCATGTGTGCATCCCAGCGACCCTGGTATCGTTCCTCCATTGTCCGGATATCTTGGTGGAATCGTTCGCCCTGTTCTTCACTCAAGTCTCCTAGATTTTCAGGAAAACGATCTAAGTGACTGTGCAGGTAGTGTAATTTGATGCTCATGTTGCATCCAAGATTCTGGAAGTGAGTTAACATCTCTTCAACGTGCGCAACGTAATCATCACCCTTGTTATTTCCTAAGAAATTTTAAATAACCCATACAAACGAATCCCATGCATTCTTCTCAATTTCTGACATTGAACTGCCAAATTCAGTATCGTTCACCAATTTGCGAATTTGTGGGCCATCAAATATGCTTTTTGTACTTAAACAAAAATAACACTCGGATGCGTGGTTCGCTGTTTCTCTCCATAGCATAGGCTTCAAAATTTCCAAGTGTCGTCTGTAAAATGAAAAAAAAAATTGAAATCAGGAATATGAAGAATTCAAATTTTAATTAAGAAATATTGTAATTATAAAATATTCCAAATCTATTAATTTATACTTACTTTACGTTAGAAGACTTCATAGATAAATTCAATCGACATGGAATGCATATAGTACTCGGTGTCCAATGCTGGTTCAAATTGTGCGGATAGATATTATAGCAATCTTGATATGACTTTTGCAATGAAGTTAAGAACCACTTCCGTTTTTTCCCGGTGATATATTGGCCGCACACATAACAAAATAAATCTGGATCGTTTTTACATGAAAATGTTCTGGCTTTCTGGCTCATTTTTATTAATATTTGAAAATTGTTTTTAACTTCTAAGCTGTATGACTCTAATTTTTGTGTAGGTATTAAATGATGTTTGCGTTATCGCAAACACTTCTTGAATGAAATAAAAAGGGTCAAGGAGGTCTTATAAATACTGATACTATAATTTGTGTGTGCTGCAAATTTTTTATTATTCCCAAGAATCCTAAAAAACATTAAGGACTTTTATGAAAAAAAAAAAATTATCCGTTACAGGTAGCTAACGGAAAATAAGAGCACTTCAGCGTACACGCACATTTATGAGCGTTTTATTACTATCCTACCGCAATCGTAAAAATTAAACAATCTTTTGTTTATTACTTATTTTTTTTTTAATTATTAGAATCATAAAAATGTCATAGAGGTTTTTCCCAAAGGGGTTTTGCCAAAATGCGTGTCGTAAAATGCACCTGAGTTTTTATGTTCTGCATTTTCATTATGTAGGTACAATTTTCTACAGTGCTTGTAAATATGCGATACCTTCAATTAATTGTAAATAAAAATGTAAAGCATGCATCGATTTTTATGATCCATATCTAGTTTAATTCGCATGATATGTAGCTTTACTACAAAAAAATAAAAAGTAATATTTTTTGCAGTTTTCGATTTTTTCCAGATTTTTGTTTTTCAAATTTTTTTTTTTTTTTAGCATTTTTTTTTTTTTTGCTAACAATTTGTTTCATAACTTTGAAACTATTGATCGCATTAAAAAAATTTGTACAGTTCTTTAAAGATATTGTAAACCTTAATTTTTGTAAATTTAATTTGACAAAATCGGACTAGTTGTTTTTGAGTTATGACAACATAAGTGGAGAAATGGCTCAAAATATTGTCAATTTTAAAAAAAAAATTTTTTAAAAAAAAATTATCCATAGAATTGAAAAATTTTACCATTTTTGTACTTAGGCAGCCATGATGCATCAAATCTATATAGTGGTTAGTCAAGCCTTTTTTTGCTGTTGACCTGTGTAATATATAATACTTTTAAAAACATGTTATTGGTAAGTTTATACATTTCATATTCAAAATGCATTAAAAAAATATAAATAGTTTAAAGTGAAATTTTTTAATAAAATACTATTTGGGAAAGTATTTAATGAACTTTAATAAGAGTATGGATAATGGAAAACCAACTTGTTCTAAAAAAAAATAAAATTCGATGATTTAGAAAATGATGATGATTTCGATAACTATAGTAATCAAGCCAACCGACAAAAGAAGTCCTTTGGTACGAATACTTATGAATTTTATAAAATAAACTTTAACTGAAATGCTTGTGTTTGATACACAGTAATAAGGAGCATTTCAACTAATAACGCTTTTTCACAAAACTTCTAAAAAATTCGTAATTTCTTAGTTTGAATCGCTTCAAAAATTGTAAGTTTCTTTGAATTATTAAAAAAAATTAGTTTTGGCACAACAAATTAATACATTTTAGACTTCGATTCTAATTTTGAAATCCTATCACTGACGCTGCAACTTTATTGCTATCAAAAAGCTTAAAAATTTATAATATGTTGAACGATTTTAAATCATTTTATTTAAAAAAAAAAAAAATCAAAAAAATATATTGAAAAGCTATTCAGGTTAGGTACTACTGATTTAGAATTAAGCACATAAAATGCGACTGATATTCTTCAGATTAAGGTGAGATATCTCATAACTCATTCTCTTCTATCGTCTTTATAAATTATACAAACTTTAAAATCTATTGTCTTTTATATATTTTTGTCAGGAATTCATACAGCAGAGAGAAGGGGTTAAAAATAAAAACAATTTCGTTCTCATATATGGTCATATCTGATAAAAAAGGGGACCCGACCACAAAAACAGATAAGTGTGGGAACTCAAATGAAAGGAAATTTCCGCAAGATTTCAAAAATTATATTTTGAATGATGCCTGATACGTAGCGCCCTCTGGAGCTATTTTAGGTATTTTTTAAGTACAAAAATTTAGAAGAAATTTTTTTTAGTGTTTTTTTTTGCTATTTTTGTAAAATTTACTGTTTAAATAATAAATTTTACATGAAAATATGACATTTTGGGTGATATCATTGGCATTACCCAGGGATAACCGAGAGAAGGTGATAGTACAAAATTGCAGGCCTTGCTAAGGAAAGTTTTCCTACGTAACAGGCCTTCGGCCGGGTTTAGGGGTTTTCTCATACGTATTAGGTACTTTAGTGGCTTTGCTAAGTAAAGTTTTTTCTGCATGACCGCCCTTCGGTCGTACATAGCGATTTTCTCGTATGTGGTACGCAGAGTAGTGGCTTCAATGAGTTAATTAGAAGCAGAAAGTTGTGTTTCACCCAGAAAACAGACTCTGTAGTAGCAACCGTATGTGTAGCCATTTGATTGGCTATCGAAATTTTTAGTAGTTATCATCAACATTCTGTTGCGGAAATCCAAATGCAATTGTAGTGCCAGAATTTCACAAACAAATTTGCTTCCAAATTTTGACCTATTGTTAGCAAGTTTTTTTCCGAAGTTTATTTATTTCTGAGTCGAGTATGAATACGATGCATATTTTATGTGTCAACATTTTTAAGCAAATTTATGTTTTAAAAGGACAAATCCATTCAGTTTTGAGGAACGTTTGCTTGGTAATTTTATGTGGAATTTATAACCATAAAAATATAAAACATGTTGCTGACCCAAAAAAGAAAGAACCACAATTGAAAAAGTAAATTCGTCAAAACTTTTTTTATTTAAAATTTGGACTTAGGAGAGCAAAATTCTTTAAAAAAAAGTGTTCACCTCTTTTTAGTGCGGATTTTTGTTAAATAGTTGAATATAGTGCGGCCCTCCGCTAGATTGCGAAATTCCAAATTTGTCTCTTCAAGCTATTTACGTGTCCGCCCCTAATATATAATTTTAAATAACAAAATTTGAAGTAAAGTATTTGTCAGTTGACGTGATTTGACAAGGTTTGAAATTTTGTAAAAAATGAACTCTGCTTTATATGCCCCAGTTTTATTTATTAATTAATTTTGTCACAATTAATTTTAATTATAAGTTTCAAATGCTTGCTACCTGCAACACAGAAGTTATGAGAAGAAATGATGTTTTTGTCCATGAAAGCAAATCAAACATTTTCAGGAGTTAATTGTTGTTTTAAACAAATATTTTGTAATATGAGTGTAATTGCATCATCGCTCTTAAAGGAGTAAAATTTAAGAGAAAATGTTACTGAAAATGAAAGAGATGACAAAAAACATGAACCCAACTATGCAGTCGGTTTTATCATCATGGCCACTAAGATATGCCTTGGACTTTTTAATTTACTAAAGTTCAAGTATTTTTCTTTAATTGTACGAGTCAGAATTAATTATTTGTCCACTTTTAATTTTTCGGTCACGGTTAACCTTTCTATGGAAACGCTCATATCTTGTAAAAATATATACGAGGTCGGTCCCAAAATTCACCGACCTGACGTATAGCTGGCGGCAGAAATTTAAAATAAAACAATTACTTTGGCGAAAAGTAACAACGTTATAAAGCATATGTTTTAAGTTTCATGGCACCACGTAGTTAAGTATTTTTTTGGAGCGTTTCGTTTACGACTATAAAATATTGGATGGCAGGCGAATGAGTGATATTAAAATATTTCATACGCCCAAACGTATGAGTGATATTTAGGTTTTAATAAAAACAAATTGTATGCTTGTATGTGTTGCATTTTTTTAACTTGCTGGCCCATACTTTAGGAGGACTTAAGCCGAATCAATGACAGAATAAACAGAGAAGACAAAAAATTGCAAAATCCTTTGTATTTATGGCAAAAAATATTGGAGAAAACCAGTAAATTGTAAAACTACAAAAAGGTAAATAATTACACTTTTTAAAAAAAATAATTAAGAAATTATAAGCAAAGAGCTTTTAAAGCGAAGAATATCTGAATTTTTAAAGCTCAAATATCTTAACAAAAAGCTGTTTTTAAGTAAAAATATTTTAATTGCTAAGAGTAAAAATGTAAAAATGGCAAAAAAAGAGCTAAACAACCTATTTATCTTTTGTGTTTACAAATTATAACCATATTTTTAATTCTATTCTCTTTAACAATGGATTTTTTTTTAACTACAACTAATTTTTTATACAAAAATAAATTTCACAAAAAATTAAAAATTTTGACAAAATATATTTTTCTTGGACTAAAAGTTGTTAAAAGTTTTGTTGTTCTACAACTTTTTAGCTACACTCCTAATAATCCATGCATTAAAATACAAAATTATTGTCAAAACTACGAAAACTTTCGTAAACTGAACAAATTTTCTTTAGAAATGTTGAGGTTAAGAAGAAGAATAAACGTTTTTCTCTAAAAATTATAAACACTTTTATTTTTTAAATCAGACAAGACTAGTTTCTGCCTTTTTATGGACGTGCTCATCAGTGATTTTCCATTTAAATTGTATTATTATTTGTGTCTTATTATTGTCAGATTGTCTCTATATGATAAATTTTTCAACAACCTGCGGCTGTAAGAATCAAACCTGCGCTCATCTTACATTACAAACGTAACAATACCAAGTCATGATCGTTTACCGATCACACCCAAGTATGGCCTCGAATCTAATGCAGCTAAATTGCAGTTTTCTTTCCTATAAGCTTTTTTCTGTTATTGTATATTATACTCAGAAGTGACAACACTAACAACACAAATATTTTATTTTTAGATTTTTGTTTATTTTTCTAATCTCCTCCGTCACTATTTCACAATGTTACCAGATTGACGTATGGTTTTTACGTTCAGGGTTGACAACTTTTGCGTTTTAAGTTGAGACATCGCCACAGGGCAAATTTTCGTTTATTTTACGAAAAGTTGGGTTGTTTTGACATTTATCGTAATTTTGCGCAATTATTTTGCGTATTATTATCAATGTAATGGGTTTTCGTCAAAAAGTGTCATAAGTGCAATTATGCAAAACAGAACAAATATTTTTCTCATAGATACTTTTGAACTATACTCAAAAGATAAGTTTGTAGAAAAGTTAGTAAAACGTCTTGTAAATCAAGTATACAATTTCTCAGCTAAATTTCTTGCTGGAATTGTGTTTTCAGCTAATACTTTAGTTATACTTATTCAGAACTTAGCTGTTGTGAACAAATGCTTGACTAATATTTTACTAATGGTTTTCTAATTGATTTTGCTAAAAAAAATTATCTGATAAACATATTAACAGTGTGGACGACAACCAGATTGAATGTCAAAACCTATAAAAAATCAAAATTTTTTTAAATATAATACAATTAATTTAAAGGTGAGTTACAAAAACTTAATAAAATTTGACGACCCTAGCCCAATTCCAATGTGATGTATCAAAGAACTCATGAGATATAAACAAATATTTTTATAAACAAAATTCTTAATTTAAAAAGTTTTAAGAAATTTTTGAATGAAACTTTAAAAATCGAAAGTGGTACACGTACAAAACTTTCTTGGACGAGTGTTATTGGAACTTTTCACTAAATTTACGAAGTTTTCTGGTACAGTGTTATATTAACGTCATATAGACAGTCGCAATTAATTTTTAATTAATATGCATTTTACAAATTTAATTTAGAAATGTTAAGGTTAAGAAGAAGAATAAACGTTTTTCTCTAAAAATTATAAACACTATTAATTTTTAAATCAGACAAGACTAGTTACCAGTGTTACCATATTGCCAGTTTTAACTGTTTTTTTCCAGTTTTTTAGGATGCGTAGCAGTTTTCCAGTTTTTCATGAAAAAAAAAAACAGTTTTTGTTTAATTTCAGCCTTTTTTTTCCAGTTTTTCCAGTTTTTAACAATTTACCTGCTCGATTTACGTTCTTTTACTTGAGTTTATAAATTTAATACAAAAGTTGCACAAAATGTTTCAATAAAAAATAATACTACGCATTGAATGCAACTGTGTAGTAAGTTTTAACACCCTTTTTAGCATTTGTTTGTGTTAAAATTTTTTGGAATCAAACGAAATGAAAGTCAAATTTAATCAAAAAATGTATAACTGATATTTTTATATAATTAAGTAAGATCTCAAAATGTGATGAATTATTTTGTTTTTTTTATGGTTTTGTAGCTATTTTTTGCTATATGTTAAATAATTAATATAAATATGAATATGTTTTTGTATATTATATTTTTTTTTTACTTTCAACAAGTACACAGAAAAAAAACATATTATTCCTATTGTTAATTAAAATGTAGTTTTATAACAGAGCACAACTTGTGATCAGTAATAACATAAATTTGAAAATATTTTTTTTTTGTTAGTATAATTAAAAGTTAGTCTCCAAAAAAAAATGTTTTTTTTCTGTGTATATAAATATGTTATGTGTTTAATGTTTTTTATGTTGTTTTATGTTTAAATAAAATTCAATTGAATTCAAAATGCACATATTAACTGTTTCTTCTACTGTTTTTTTATTTAAAAAAAAACTGTTTTTTCTTATAAAAACAGTTTTTTCTTACAGTTTTTTGAAAAAAGTATGAGTATAATATACAATTTCTGATATTGTATATTATACTCAGAAGGGCCCAACACTAATGCTATAAACACATAGACCACAGCAGACTGCAGAGCTACACGACTGCAAATGCCGTTGACTGCAATCGTCGCCGTGTGGTCAGCTACTTATTATTTTGGAAACGACAGCAGCATAGTAAACAGCTGATCACGATTCAATTTAAAAATATCAACAGCTGTTTTTTATACAAATCAGGGATGTTAAAGTTGGTACAATTGTACTTTTTTGGTACATTTTGACCTTCTAAAGTACCGTGGTACTACCGCGACTCATTTGGTACAATTTAAAAATTTTTAATTTTTCCCCTTTTTGAGTTTTTAGTATAGCAAACAAATTGTTATTGTGTCCTTTTTCATTGCATTTATTCGTTTTATGTAATGAGCTCTTAAAATATATGCGACTATATCCGCCAGATTTTACGATTTAACATCATTTTAAGGATTTTGAAGAATAAAGTTGGCAATTTTTTTTTTTTTAAAAATTTACGATTTTTTACAAAATTTATCTGGCAGCTCTTACATATATTGACACTTGTTGCAGCCAACTTCACTTTTATTTTGAATTTATTAAAATTCTGAAGAAGTGAAAATTGATATATAGATATGGCATCACTTATAACATATGGGAAAACAGTGGACATTAGAGTGAGGTGAGTTTCTAAAAATAGAACTGTTGTGTTGTTGGAGTTGTACTTCTGAGATTATGTATGCAAGAACAAAAACACCGTGTATTGAATAAAACTAGTTTTAATCACAACAAAACTCGACCTAACTATAGCTCAGAGGGCTAAAGCGCTCTGTCTAACGTGTAGTGCGAGTGCGAGTGCATGTGGCATTAGAAATCAGTTTATCTATACCACGGTCAGTGATTGCACAGAAAAATTTCATATAGACGCAATCGAACAAATAAAAACATAACAAATATTACATTATTCAAAAATTCAAAAAACAGGGTCACTGACGAACGTTCAGTACCAGAAACTGCGCAGTCTGATTCAGAAAAAATTGAATATTTGCAATGTAGTTATGATTTTTAGAAAATACACTCATTCTTCTCTACCACGCCTTTCACAATTAAATTAAATAAAATTGCAAATTAATTATAGTATTAACTGCAATTGTCTGAAAAAGACGTTAAAATTCAAACTCAAACGAAAATTAAATTATTGTTAAAGAAATGAAAGAAAATTCCAAACAATCTTATATATGTTTAATTTAGAACGAGCTCTCAACCTCCGTATATTTACAAAAATAAAGCAAATCAAACATATTAGCTAGGTTAATACTAGTATTTCGATCTGGTTAAAGATCTCATCAGAACCCAATGTTTTAGAAAAGTTATAGCCTCCATAATAGGCAGAACTTTAACAAAAAACCGATTAATCATTAATTTTGCTCCATTCTTGTCTTCTTAGTAAAAATATTACTTGAGCCAGAGTAAAAACAAAATTTTTTTAACTGAAGTCGTTAAAAAATTAAAACGTTTGTAGTTTTTGGTCGGTAGTAGCTAATTTTCAAAATGAACTGAATGTCAATATGTTTCCAGACATTTCTAGTCGTTCAAAATATAATAAAAACTAAGGAAAGAAACAGACTACATTAGCCAACATTATCAAGTCTCATACAGACTAAGGATTGGTTAAGAGCGACAAATTTATGCTGCTATGATGTAGAAATTCCAAATAGTTTATTAACTAAACAAATAATTCCATGATTTGGTCTCATATATTCATAAGACTTTTTTATGCCTTATTTTATTCATACATATAATGTATGTTATTGGAAGGTTTTGTTTTTTTTTTCTGTACAAGAGAATTTTTATGTATTTTTTTTGTTGTTTTAATAAATTTAAAAAAAATGGTACCGTCAACGTCCAAAAAGTACAATTTTTTTTGGATGTTGGTACAAAAACTCCATTGGTTGAAAACTCCATTTAACATCCCTGATACAAATGCATTTTTGTTTCAGTAGTGCCAATTACATCTTTTTTTCTTTATTAAAATAGAACAACATGCTTGGTTGTAGACACGTATATAAAGTTCACTTAAAAATACGATTACTTATTTATAATACATTATTATAACGTGAAAATAAATTTATATAACCCCTCTTGAATATTAATGCAATTATAACATTTGATGTTGCGACGTTTTTTGTGTTTAACAAAATAAAATATTTTTAAGCACTAATTTGTTACATATTTTGTTTTATTGTCAACACTATTTTTGTTTTGCAGGCAACAAAAATAGAAATTAACCTAAGTTGACTACAGCGGCAAAAGTAGTCGGGTAGCCGTGTAGTTGTGTTGGTGCCAAAATAATCGTTTTCATATAAACGTGTGTATTTTATTTTTGACAGGCTGTAGTCGTGTAGCTGCAGTCGTCTATGTGTTTATAGCATAACAAACAGAAATATTCTATTTTTAGAATTTTTGTTTATTTTTCTAATCTCCTCAGTCTCTATTTCACAATGTTACCAGATTGACGTATGGTTTTTACGTTCAGGGTTGACAACTTTTGCCTTTTAAGTTAAGACATCGCCACAGGGCAAATTTCATAATGTATTTTAGTACAGTGTTATATTAACGTCATATAGACAGTCGCAATTCATTTTTAATTAATATGCATTTGACAAATTTAGTTTAGAAATGTTGAGGTTAAGTCGTTTTCTTTACAAAGCGAATGAAACATTTCTTAATGTTATTGAAAATGCTTTATAATTTTTATGAAATAATTTTGAATGTAACTTGTTTATTAGACGATATGAAATTTTAAATAAATAAAATGAGAAGTTTCAATGCACGAATTCCAGTGACACTTTAAGATCTAATACAAAAATTTATTGATATCATGCAGATTATTCTCTCAGTGTATTAAATTCGTTTGCATAAATATATAAAAAAGTTAAAGTAAATAAAAATTCAGTTGAATGAGAGTACCTTTATTTTTAACTTAACTAAAAACTTTTTTTATTTAATTACAAACAGTAAACTACATTATATGCTGAGTGTAAAAAAAAACAAATCCCAAATATTTGTGTGTTCTGTGTTTTTTTGTAAAATTTTTAAGAGTGTCTTTGTTACTGTGCCAGTGCGAATAAATTCATATGTTCATGTTTGTCTATGTCAGTTTGACAAATGTAACACATGTGGAACATGTTTTTGAGAATTTGTTAAAAGTTTCAAAGACAAATAAGTAGATACAATAGAAACGAAACATTTTACCCAGGTGTTCTTATTCATCGTTTTTATCATCTTCATAAACATGAAGTGCATTAGTAAGGAACCTTAAAAAAAAAAAAAATAATACTCTATTGTCATGTTCTATTGACTGTTGTGAGAATATTGGTCAGTTTAAAATTTTGTTTCATATGCAAATTTGTTGAACATTATTTTAAATTTTATAAGAACATAACCCCATGTTTATTGTTCCCTGTAGCATTTTCAACATTTCTGTATTTCTACATTTTTTAAGAGTTCCCTTTTGAAAAGAATTTGCTTTAACAGCTTTTTGGCCCAACTATGCTTGGATTTTTTTTATTTGAACTTATCATTTAGGGTTTTTCAATTTTTTTTTTTTTTTGTTGGAATGACCCCAACTTGTCAGCATATGTTGGCATATCATAAATCCAATTAATACAAATGTACCACACCATCAGCCAAACATATTTCAAAAAACACTACACGCACGTGTAAGCAACAAAATAAACAAATTTTTAGTCGTAACTTTTAAATATGCGGATATTATTCGTTAAAGGCACAAAACAAACCATTTAAAAGGCATGATTTTGGTTATTTATAACTACACCCACCCTTGAAAGCGGAAAAAAGTTTTCTTAATATGAAAGAAAAGCTTAATGATTTTTAAAATGCTTCTTTCAAAATAAACAATTTTTAATGAAAATTCTGTTATAATTTTATACAAAATATTTATATGAGGAACTTTATAAAAATATTTGCAAATACTTTTTTTGTAAAGGGTGTTTTTTATAGAGGTATAAAACTTTGAAATGGAATAAAACAAAGATGAATTTTTTAAATTGAAAGATTATTCGAAAGATAATCTTCTGACATTATAATTTAAATATGATTTCTGACATATGACCGCCACGGATGGCTCGGACGTAGTCTAATCTGGAGGTCCAATTCTCGATGACTTTTCCCAACATTTGTGGCCGTATATTGGCAGTAACGCGGCGAATCGTTTCGGACTTATCGGCGTAGACTAGCGACTTCACATATCTAAACTGAAAACAGTCAAGCGGCGTTAAATCGCACGATCTTGGAGGCTAATTTGCGGGTCCGAAACGTGAAAGCAGTGTGACATGTTGCGCCGTCTTATTGAAATCACAGCTCCTGCACATCATGGTTGCTCTATTAATGAACGAAAAAGTAAGTAACCATGGCTCTTTAGCCGTCACCATTGACTGCAACGTTCTGATCGGCATCGTTTTTAAAGAAGTACGGACCAATGATTCCACCAGCATATAAAGCACACCAAACAGTCAGTTTTTCTGGATGAAACGGTTTCTCAACATACACGTGAAGAATATCATCACTAAAAATACGGCGGTTTTGTTTATTGACGTATCCATTTAACTAAAAGTGAGCTTCATCGCTAAACAAAATTCGCTTATGAAAATCGGGATCAACGCCAATCTTGTTTTGAGCTCATTCACTGAATCTACGCTTTGATAGGTGCTCGTGTGGCTTCAATTGTTGCACGAGTTGGATTTTGTAAGCACGCAAAACAAGATCTTTCCGCAAAAATCTTAAATAAAGTGGATGGACACATATCCAATTCATGTGTACGATAGATATGTGTCCACGTGGTGCGAAAACGTTCCATAATAAATCGAATTAATTGCTCTGCTAGATGATTATGTTGACCGTAAAATTGATGAAGTGCGCGATACCTATTTTGAACAGAACCATTATTTTCAAAATAAATTTGCACAATTTGGAAGCGTTGTTCAGGCGGCAGTCTATTCATATTGAAATGCCAAACCAAACTAAACATCAATCACTTGACAGCTGACAAATTGGCAGCCAGTTAAAAAAGTGTTGCCGATCCTAAGTCATCCTTTATATCATAAACGGCGCAATTATTGCGGTTTGAGCAAATTGAAATATTAAAATCAGGGTTGACAACCGTTTCGTTCGGTTATCGGTAATGGATAAGGGTGTTTTCTGGTTAAAAATCAACATATATGCATTCATTTATGAACATGTATGAACTAACATAATTGTGAATGCCAGACGCAAAAAACATACATTTTCAAAAAATTTACTCCAATTCTTTATAAGTTTGTAATGTTTTATCCCGTTATTACCTCAAACTGTATTAAATTATATTATTGTTAAAATACTGTTCTCAAAACTCAATTCCATTAAACGGCGCAAAAAAAACTGTGAAAATTTTAAAATCGGAACATTTTGGTTTTACTTTTAAACCACCATACAATTTGTCACTAAGAAACGATATTGAAATTCCCTTTTAAGTGAAAGTATCTCCCAAGTCAGTCTAGTGACTCCATTTTGTATTGGTTTGGATCTGAAAGTTAAAAGTTTTAGGTGAAGACTTTGAAAATTAGCTTGTCATAGTTTTTAAGTATAGTTTACTAAACCCTGTTCTCCGTTTCTCTCAATTAAAAAAAAAAAAAAAACTTGAGAAATAAGCGTCTTCTAATAAAGTCAGTTTCAACTAGTGTCGAAATTTTTTAAAATATCTCGTATAAAAAACTATTTTCAATGTTCCAATATATCACGCTTTATTAAAAAAACGCTAACTTTGTCACACTCATAATTTTTGTAACAAAAATAAATACATTTAAATCTTTGTCGTTTGTAAATTATGTCTTACATTTTTACACACAGAGAAATATTTCGCTATTTACCAACTTTAATTCGGTTACTACGACTCAAATTCGGTTATAACGAATTTCAGTCGGTAAGCACAACTTAACATTATTGTCTACATTATTATTCATATTGTGGTGTAATTTTCCATATTGTGGTCTAATGGTTAGCGCGTTGGACTGTTACACAGATGGTTCCGGGTTCGAATCCCGCCAACTCTACATCAGGTGGCGAGCAACAACTGTTCTAAGACTTATCATCTAGTGCAATAACAGTGTTGCCATGTTTGAAGCCCTTCATCTTTACCCACCTTTTACCTCCCTACTAACCCCTTTCCAAAGAAAGCAACACATAAATTAATAGAAAGAATTTCCTGAGTGTTGCTTCTCTTAAAACAAAAACAAAGTTCTATTAATTCAACTGAATTTTAGTTGCAAACTACCTAATATATTCAGAAATCGAATGTAAAAATTGTTGTTTTAACTGAATTTATAAGTTGTTACCATTAATATTGTATATAGTTTTCAATTCGGTTGGCATTTTATTTCTCTGTGTGTAATAACCAAAATTTTCTAATATTAATGTATGGCTAAAGAGACCTTTTCTTTTTCTCACATTAAGTTTTAACAAATTTGCTTTTGTTTCGCAAATTAAATTTAATGCCACAGTAGCGAAAAATAAAAAACCACACAATACAAAATGAAATGAAAAACTCATCTGAAAAAAGTGTTTGTGTGGTGATAAGGCAAAAAAAAAAATGGAGGGAATAAAATCTGCGTAAAGTATTTTAAGCGTTTGTCATTAATATTTTACCACGTCAGCATGTAAATTACGTTTTTTTGTTTTTTTTTTTGTCTCAACTTTTCAACCGCAAACATATACACCGAATACTTCAACCAATATGCAAACTTATTACTCAAACATATAGGGTAGAAAGGGGAGCTTTCGCCAAGGGAGCTTTCTCTGAATTTAAGCTGAAATGACATTTCTTCAGTTTATGATCATGTTTTATATCTCCAAGTCGGAAGGGTTCACTGTACATGTAATCGCGCACGGACACATTTCTGTGTGTTTTAATGGGCTCAAAAAATATATGGAAGTAAGTAAAACTTTTTATAACTTCTTAAATTTTTGTCCTAAAAAATATATCTTTTAGTATGATATTCTGTTGGAAAGTGTAAAAAAAGTTTTGTGTTTGTGGTTCACAGTTCACAGTGAAAACTAACTAATAACGGACACTAATAATGGATACATCTCTACTAAATGAACAATTTTGGTGCAACAGAATAACGAAATCAAACTTGTAGTTTAATGACCCTTATTCCCGCTGCCTTTCTAAACTTATATAGACTCATTATTATGACGTTATCAAAACCCGCTTTAAAATGGACACTTTTAGGCATTATTGTATCCATTGCATGGTGAACATATATTTTTTTTTATTTTGCAAAAAGTTAACGGCAGCACTTTAATAAAAAAGTGAAAAATGCTCCCAGGTCTGCCCTACTGGTAAAATACACAATATAGTGGATCGTTTTGAGACAAATTGGAGTTCATCTTCATCTTAAATTCTCAAAAAATGTAAAAAAAATTGTTTTCTAAATCATTTTTTTTGCGAAAAACTTTTTTCTTGCATTTAGTTTTCAGCTAATACTTAACAGAATCGGGATATATCGAATAAAGCATACAAAATATATCGGGATATATCGAATAAAACAAATTATAAACAAATTAATATATTATTTTAAAATTATTTTACAAAAAAAAAATTTTTATGCCGCGAACTGGAGTCGAACCGGTGACCTACTGATTGCCAGGCAATAACTTTACCTCTAGCCAACACCAAATTTGAATTGGTATATTCAAATTTATACGTTGAATATATTTTTTCTTTCAAGTTTAAATATGAATGTCTAAAAAGAGATTTGTATGTACAACAAAAATTTGGATGCTACACACAGAGAAAAGTTTAGCTGTTTGCCAACTGAATATCGACTACTTCGACTCAAATTCGGTTATTACGAAGTTCAGTCGGTTTATACAACTGAACATTAGTTTTCAAAATAAAGTTCGGTTAATTTAACTTAATTTTAGTTGCAACACCCAAAACATTCAGAAATTTAATGTAAACATCGTTGTACTAACTGAATTTATAAGTTCTTACCATTAAAATACACTTTTCAATTCGTTTGGCACTTTATTTCTCTGTGTGTAATATTAATATTTTATTAGAGTTACCAAAACGATTAAAAAATTGTATATTATTTTAAAAGTGGTAAGGAAAACAAATATTTTAGATAGAGTATATGTATTGGCGAAACTAATATTCGATTTTAACTGCTAATATTTTATTCTCCCAAAAGTGGTAGGTTGTTGGTATTAAAGGTAATCTAGAAGATAATATTTTTTCAATATTAATTAGGAAAACCATTTTTTTGAATTATGTGACTGTGTTTTTGTTAATTTTATATAATTTCTTTTTACAATAAGTTTAATTATTCTGACGGCGAATTTTAAGTACTTACAATTAAAATTATTGAACAATGATTAAATTTTGTTGGTTGTAATGGAATTCCAACCAATTTATTCTATGTGTGCAATATATGGCAAACAGTTTTTTTGAGTATATTTTTATAGTTTTTAATGGTGTAATATATATTTTGAAATGTGATAAATACAATGAGATCTATAAGTTGATGTATCTCTAATTAAATCAAGTCAAAAACTGTAATTTTAATATATTTAATTTGCTTGGAATTTAAAAACCGCCATAATTTAATGATAACTCCAACGGATTTAGCATGCTGAAATAGCGGCTAGCATATAGACAAAAGGTTTTTCATGTCATACAAAAAAAAAAAAAAATGTTTTAATATATTTAACATCGAAGTGTTGAACATTTTGAAATACATAATATACTTTTCAATGTCACACACGCCGGTTAACCTTTTTCTTTTCATTCTTTTGCAACTTTTCACTCGCTGGTTTTTGAGGTTGGTAAATAAGAATTTGTAGTTTGAATTTCCAAATGATGGATCCAAAATAGTTGTTCTTTTAAATTTAATATATTTACCATTAACCACAGCATTTTTTACCAATATCATAGTAGACATTTCTTTAAATCCTGAAATCAGTCCACCCTAACATACTTATTATAAAACTCATTTGTATAAAGCGGTGTTTTACGAGTTACAGCGATGAATTGGTGGCACTGATGATGTTCTTCTTTGTGTATGTGTATATGATATTTTATGCTCAACAATATATTCATGTGTTTGTGTTTGTGTCTGTTTCATAATTTCACGTTATTATTGTTTTTGTTTTTTATTTTCAAACATTTTTACACTTTTTAGGGTTATAAACTTGAACTTTCTGCTTACTACATTAACAAAAAAGAAAAGTCATTTTACTTCTTTAGCTTGACATCTTTTGATATTTAAAAGCATAAACATGCTTTGAATGATAAGTACCATCACTTCATCCCCATCCATTTTTATTGCACAGTGATATTTAAAAAGTAATTGAGAAAATGCTAGGGCCCAATCTCATGTTTAAGGGTTAAAGAGTGGGGCCAAAGTTAATACATTTTTGCATGGTAACATGTCTGAAACTAAGGAAATTCAAATTTTTTTTTAACGCAAATTTGATGTACTCGAGAAAACAAAAATTTTGATAACAATAATACTTATGCAATGAGTTAGGGTTGCCATTAACTTAAACTATTTAAAATAAGGGTTAAAAAGCTTTTCGGAAAAGTCGCAAAAAAAACCGAGCAATTACGAATTTATTATCACTTAAAAAATCTTTTTTTGTAATAACATAATTCCTTTTAAGTTATCGGGCATGTTTTGTGTACCAATTAATGCGCCTCTGAAAGCTCTTTCATTCGGTATCCCATTTGTCTAAAACTTCTCTGAAACAATTCGAAAAAAGCCGAAAAACGAAAAATTGTGGAAATTTTTAAAAACACTTTTTTACCCCCAATGAGATTGGGCCGCTAAAAAAAATACGTATACCTTATTTTTGTTTTCTTTATCACGTATCCAAATTTCATTAAGATCGGAGAGAACCCATCGGGCGACTCCCCTTGTTAGTTTTTCTATAAAAATAATTAAATTAAATTGTTAGGCTTACAAAAAAAAAACTGTTTTTATAAGAGAGAGAGAGAGAGAGAGAGATAGATCCTAAGCAATTATTCTTATATTCTTTTTTTCAGTTCAGAAAGAAAAAATAAAATTAATTATTGAAATCTAATTTTTTTCTCTTATTCCCCACTGTACATAACCACACATATGAACACCAACCACACCACCTAAACGGCATAAAACCACTACAAATACACTACACTCAGAAAAGTTTTGCAGTTACTACAAGACAATTATTTACGTAGTAATGCGGTTGTAGTTCTTTTAACTGCAATTACAGTAGTTTTACTTGACTTTTCTATTTATAACTAGAGTTTAACTTTAACCACAGATATTTCCATATAAATTTCACATTCATAACTATGGCTAGTTAATGTAAGATAAGTTAGTAGGTCTACCAATATTACTGAATTTCGGTAGCAGTTATTTTATACAGTTGCTTTGGCTTTTTAATAAAGTGTGTGTGTATCTTTCGTTATGAGGAATATGGGAAGAATGTTTGTTTCTTTTAAAATTTATTAATTGACTACTTTCAGGAATGTGTTAATATTTTTATTTTTAATAAAAATTATATCAAACTTGTAAAAAAGACAAAGTACGGTCTTGTTTACTCCTCCTTTACATCTTGTTTTTAAACAAAACAAAAAAAAAAAACAAGTGTGAAAATAAAAAGGAGGAAAAAAACAAAAACAAAAGTGTATTATATATCTACCAAAGGTAGAAGGTTCACATAACAAATAAGTTTTCAATTTATTTTTGATCAATGGTGATAATCTTTAACTTCGAGCTCATATATTAGTTCTCATGTAGTGAGTAAACTTGTTTATATGAATGTTTGATGTTTTGCATGGGATTGTCACTTCTTTCAAAACGTGTTCTGATGATGGAAACCTAGAAAATTCCCGAAATAGATCTATTAACACATTCCTGAAAGTGGTCAATTAATAAATTTGAATACAAAAACTCAATAGATTATTTGTTATTTGACAATATCCTAATAAAGAAATATAGAGTATGGCCTCGAACTTGAATAATTTTATTTTCATTGCACAATTAAAGGTCGAAAAAACATAGTCTTTATTTTTAATAAAAATTATATCAAACTTGTAATAAATTAACTTTATATTTCTTTCCTTTCATCTCTTAACAATTGCATCTTAGTTCTATCTGATGAAAATAAATCAAAGAAGCGATATGCATAACATTACGCAGACAGACATGTGGCAGGAATGATTTGGATGAATATTATTAAATGTAAAGCGATATTTTGCGTAAATATAGTTCCCAACAGTGTAGTTTATGAAAATGACATCAAGTTAAGAACATTTACAAGAATTTGTTTTTTTCTTTATCATTTTGTGAAAAAGCATTTGCAGTTGTTTTTACTACATTCAACAGTTAATTTTGAACGGTAAAAGTAACTACACATTGCTGTTTATTTGAATGTAAATGTAGTGGAAACCTTTTCGACATAAACAATATTTGTTCCGTAAAGAGTACTTAATATACACACTAAATTAACTGAAAATCAGTTAAAAACAGGACTACTTACTTTTCATTAAAAACAATTGTATTTTTTAGTTTATTTTCAACTGTTTAAAAATGAATTGACAAAATCCATAAAAACAATAGATTGTTTTCGTTTATTTCCGAACTCAATATAATATAACAGCTTTTTGTTTTAAATAGAAAATTTTGACTGAATATTTTAACTATTACCGAAAGACCGTTTTTTTAGTTTATTTTGTTTATTGAATAACAGACAGAAAGTTAAATAATATATTTCTTTGGTAATTTAACTGTATATTCCATTGAAACAACTTTACCGATTAAACTTTAAATAACTGTGGATTTTTTATGGAAAAATTCTTGTGAGTGTACATACATAATTTTCTGAGTGTACAATGTATTGCATAATATCAAGAATAAATTTATATCTTAAAAGTGTTATTAAGAAAATTACATAAAAAATTTTCATTATAAGATGAACACAGGCAAATTTTAAGAATACAAATTTCTAAACATCTTCTTTATCCTTATTATCATAAATGCTATGATACTCATATGAAAAGTAAATTTTATGATAATTGTTAAAAGGAAAACATATTTGTTTATATGATAAATATATAATGATGGATTATGTAAATCTTAATAACTTACCTCGTGGGAGAAAGTAAGGGACCTAGTAAAGATGATGATGAAGAATATAATGAAGCATTTATTTAAAAGTAAGCAAAGTTGTTTTTTTTGAGCTGTTATTTTAAAAATTACATTTCACATTTTTAAAAATAATAATTAAAAAAAAAAAAATATGAAGCTAGCACAAAGTTTATTTTTTATAAGATCACTGAAAAATGGCAACCACAATCGGCAATTCTATGATAAATCAGCCAAAATCTTATTTTGACTCTTCTGATTTTAATTACATTGTGCACACAGAAACCGTATAAAGCTGCTAAATTTTTCGTTATGAATATCAAATGTATGTAAAGGCGTTTGAAGTGATCACGATTAGATCCATTTTTAAGCCTCTGATATACATATACATTTTTGTAATTGTATAGTTTTCGTATATATTAAGAAGAAAAAAATGACTATTCTATAACAACCCAGTGTAGAAAATTATTACCTCACCTTCTGAGGGTTTTTCTATAAGAAAATGTTCTCATATTCTGAGGGTTTTTCTATAGGAAAAATTCCTAAGATTTTGAGGGGTTTTTCTATAAGAAAAAGTCCTCAGATTTGAGAGTTTTTCTATAGGAAAAAGTCCTCAGATTCTGAGGGTTTTTCTATAGGTAAAAGTCCTCAGATTCTGAGGGTTTTTCTATAGGAAAAAGTCCTCAGAGGGTTTTTCTATAGGAAAAAGTCCTCAGATTCTGAGAGTTTTTCTACAGGAAAAAGTCCTCAGATTCTGAGGGTTTTTCTATAGGAAAAAGTCCTCAGATTCTGAGGGTTTTTCTATAGGAAAAAGTCCTCAGATTCTGAGGGTTTTTCTATAGGAAAAAGTCCTCAGATTCTGAGGGTTTTTCTATAGGAAAAAGTCCTCAGATTCTGAGGGTTTTTCTATAGGAAAAAGTCCTCAGATTCTGAGGGTTTTTCTATAGAAAAAAGTCCTCAGATTCTGAGGGTTTTTCTATAGGAAAAAGTCCTCAGATTCTGAGGGTTTTTTCTATAGGAAAAAGTCCTCAGATTCTGAGGGTTTTTCTATAGGAAAAAGTCCTCAGATTCTGAGGGTTTTTCTATAGGAAAAAGTCCTCAGATTCTGAGGGTTTTTCTATAGGAAAAAGTCCTCAGATTCTGAGGGTTTTTCTATAGGAAAAAGTCCTCAGATTCTGAGGGTTTTTCTATAGGAAAAAATCATTTGATTCTGAATGTTTTTCTATAGGAAAAAGTCCTCAGCTTCGGAGGGTTTTATATTGGAAAGTCCTCAGGGTTTTTCTATTGGAAAAAGTGCTCAGATTCTGAGGGCTGTTCTATTGGAAAATGTCCTCCTATTCTGAGGGTTTTATATTGGAAAATTCCTCAGATTCTGAGGGGTTTTCTATAGGAAAAAACCCTCAGTTTCTGAGGGTTTTTCTATAGGAAAAAGTATTCTACTGAAAAAAGGCATTAAAATCGAATGTGGTTCTTAAAGAAATAATCCCAAGTATGTTGTAATTTCGTTATGGGAAAAAGTCGTTATTATAAAGATTACCTACTGGAAATGGTCCTAAAAATCTGAGTGGTACTCTGGGGAAAGTCCCTAGAATATAAGTGCTTTTATTATCTGCGTTTTTTTAGATGACAATGGTTGCCAACCACTGTATTTAAGATTATTTAAAAATTCGCACTCTAATATCACATAATTACATAATGCTAACGGCCAGTTGAACAGCTTTTCTAGCATCGTTGTTGCTGATTACGATTAACAGTTTATTCTGGTAAAGACTCCAAGAACTACACAAAGAGAACCAATTCGTTGTCAGAACCGAATTTATCGCCAACTGAATTTAAATAGTTACACATACTATCGTACAATTACAATGTTCGACATTTGCATTTAGGTCTATTATACTATTAAAGCATATTCCGTAATCTCGACCGAATTTTTTATATTAATACTTTCGAGTTAAATAAAACACTGTTTCCAATATTATTCTGTTTTGTTAAATTTTTTTTATATAAAAATTAACAATTAGTATATAATGAGTAAGATAAAAAAATACCAAAAAAAGATTCGAAACTATAAATTACCGTGATAAATTCCGCGATTCATTTTTTAATCTTAAAAACTGCAACCCTTCTCATTTTTACGTTTCAAATAGCCCTGCTTCTGATATACTCGTACCATGAGTGTGTTAATGAAATCTTCATGGAATCCTTCCAATTCCAGCGATATTTAGATACTAAATAAAGAAGACAAATATTTTTTATAGAAAATTTAAATCATATTTACTTGGTATTGTTACGTTTGTAATGTAAGATGAGCGCATGTTTGATTCGTAAAGCCGCATTTTGTTGGAAAATTTATCATATAGAGACAATCTGACACTTATAAGACACAAATAATAATACAATTTAAATGGAAAATCACTGAAGAGCCTGTCCATAAAAAAGGCAGAAGATAGTCTAGTCTGATATAAAAATTAATAGTGTTTATAACTTTTAGAGAAAAATGTTTATTCTTCTTCTTAACCTCAACATTTCTAAATCATATTTATTTTCATAATTGTGCTTATCAGTTTTAATTAAAAAATTTAGTAAATTTATTATACAGCGAAGTATTTTTTATAAGATAATATAAGATAAATTTAGGAGAAATCGCTGTATTACATATAATTTTTTTTTTATTAAAAATTTAACAGGCACTACGCTATAGGAAATATTGTACTGATAATAAAAAACGTTATCTTAGGTCACTTTGAAACAAAAACCTTCCACACCGAATGCGATTTCTAAAACCTTCCAAGATTTTTTTTTTTTTTTAACAATTTTAAAGTCAAAATTTCATTCAGGTTATGAATTATATTTTCCGGTATTAAAACAAAGAGTAACTAAAATCAGAAAAAATATTTTAAATAGTGCCATCAAAAAAATTCTAATTTAAAACTTCATCGCATTTGGTGCGGAAACTTTTTTAACGATCGCGAAAAAGTAAAAACGCAATTATTTATCTTTTTCCATTTACTATTCAGCCTTGCCTGTTAAATTTTGATATTTGCAAAAAATGCCAAGAGTTATATGCCTAATGTACATTTGTGTTTTATATTTGAAAAATATTTAAAAAAAAAAAATAGTTTATAGTTTTGACATTTCGCATTTTCAATGTTGTGGTAAAATATTAACCTTGTAACCAAAAACAAGCTACCTTTGCCAACCCAAGCAATATTACCTCTTATATGATTTTCTGTGAATGGGATGGTTATTTTTTGGAGTCAAAAAAGATCAAAATTAAACACATTTATTTGAGGTTTAAAATTAATTTTTTTTTTCAAAAAAGATTCATATTCTGGACGAAAATATGAGCATTCCAAAAATAATCAAAAAAGCCACCAAAGTTTGAGGGAAATTAATAAATCTAAAACGTGACCACAAAATGACTCAGAGAAGTAAAAAAAATTTGAATATTTTACCAACAATCCAAAAAGGCTCCTCAAAAAAGACACATTTTGGAACCTAGATATTTATTTTTAGACATACATATATATTTTGAATTTATTCAGGATATTGTTTTTAATGTTTATTTTCATTTTTTCTTTTTGTAACATTCATCACCAAAAATTATCACCCGAATAGTGGCATGAAGTACAATAAAAATGGATATACTTTGAAACTGTTATTTCTCACACATTCTAACTGAACAGTGTACAAAATGACACTTAATCTGAAAATTTCGAATATTAAAAATAATCAATATGATTAACTTGTATATTTTCAATAATCGGGAAAATCAAAAATTTTTGTTTTCGAGTCGATATTATACTCAAATTAAAGAAAATTCCAGTTAAATTAACGAAAATTTCGTGAGCTTTCCAAAAATCCAAAAATCCAGATTTCATATTTTACATAGTTGTTAAGAAAATGTAAATTTCACACACATTTTTTCAAACTAAACAGTGTAAAAAATGACACTGTATTAAAAAAAAAAACAATGGAGTGAAATTGTATTTTTTCAATTATCGGCAAAAATTAAAAATTTTTGTTTTTCAGTCATTATTACATTGAATTTAAAGGACATCAAATTAATGAAAATTACGTTAGCTTTCCAAAAATCCACATTTTATATTCTAATTTTACATAGTTAATAAGAAAATGTAAATTTCACACAGTGTACAAAATGACACTTACTCTGAAATTTTCGAATATTAAAAAAACAATCAATGAGATTAACTTGTATTTTTTTAATAATCGGGATAAACCAAAAATGTTTGTTTTCCAGTCATTATTATACTCAAATTAAAGGAAATTCCAGTCAAGTTAAATAAAATGTCCTGAGCTTTCCAAAAATCCACATTTCATATTCTATTTTTATATAGTTGTTAAGAAAATGTAAATTTCACACACATTTTTTTTCAAACTAAACAGTGTACAAAATGACATTTAATCTGAAAATTACGAATATAAGAAAACAAACAATGGGATTAACTTGTATTTTTTTCAATAATCGGGAAAAATCAAAAATGTGTATTTCCTAGTCGATATAATACTCAAATTAAAGCAAATTCCAGTCATATTAAAGAAAATGTCTCTGGCTTTCCAAAAATCCAAAAATCCACATTTCGTATTTTATGTTTACATACCCAGTAAAAAACGCTGCTTACATGCAAGCAGGTTTGTAAGGGAGTAAGCCGAAAATAATCCCTTACAAACCTGCTTACATATGCCATGATTTTTATATGCCGAATACCCACTTGGAAGCATTACTTTTTTGCAAAATAAGTGCGGATTTCAGCGCTTATAAACGGCAGTAATTTCATGGGTTTCAGTAAAATCACATTTCATGTCTACATTATTATTACATTAATAATATGAATATACATAATAATTTATTTTACATTAAATTCTACAGATATTAGTTTTTTGTTTTTAAAATATTTGACATATAATAGAACTATTTTATGTTTTTACCCCTCCATGTGTTAACTCTTCAGAAACAGTTAAATGACTAATTATTTTTTATTTCATACTCGAAAACACCAACCATAATCGGAAATCACTCGGGAAATTTTTTACAGATCGTTTATAATCGGCGATATGGAACTTTCTGCATTACAACCTGCATCCTTGTAAGGGATTAGGGTAAACTGCTTACAACCTGCATCATTGTTTGGGAAACAGTAAGCTCAGAATTTTTGTTTGTTTATGTTTATACGGAAATTATTAGTTTCTTTTGCTGCTTCTCAATATTAAGTAATAGTAAGCACTTACATCAGCGCATTTGTTTTGCTGCTTTTAAAAACACGAAAAATTTTTACTGGGTAGGTGTTAAGAAAATGTAAATTTCACACATATTTTTTTCAAACTAAACAGTGTTTAAAATGACACTTAATCGGCCAATTACAGCAATGGGGTGAAATTGTATTTTTTCAATTATCGGCAAAAATCAAAAATTTTTGTTTTTCATTTAATTTCTTTGAATTTAAAGGACATTGCAGTGAAAATTACGTTGGCTTACCAAAAATCCACATTCCATATTCTATTTTTACATAGTGCTTAAGAAAATCTAAATTTCAAAAAAAAAAAACCATTAACTTATCAACATTTTTTTCAAATTCAAGTTGACGGTTTTTTTCGTAACTTCATAAAATTTGAAAGCAAATAAAACTCAAATTAACAACTTTTGTCGGTATCTTTTGTTAAATATTAAAAAATTACAGAATAACATTTTCGGTAAAGCAACCGACATTTAGTGTTAGTTAACGAAATCGATAAAATCGTTAAGAAAGTTAGAGAATCGCACTACAGAATACTTTATTTTTAAATACTTTGTTCTGATTTGGTTGAATTTAAAAAAAAATGTAGAATAATATTGAACGTGTGTACGCCACTTAAAAACGAAAAAACAATTCATATTAAAATTTGTTATTTTACAAAAATAAATAAAATCTTTAAAAATGTATCGATTTTCGTTATTGTTGTATTTCGGATTTGCCTATTTTTCATCATCAATGGAAATGGAAATTAATAGAAAATATTGCAATCAAGATTTGTGTAGACAATCGCCAGGGACACCTCATATTTGGCATTCTGGTTGCCCTGAAAACAAGAGTATAATGGGTACAAATGTAAGATGAAACATTGATGATTTTTACGCTAAAATAGTCTTTTAAAACTACACTTTATGATTAAAAACTAGGAATTCCAATCAGCTTGTGATGGCAAAAATCCAGAAATAATTGAACTTAGTGATGATAATAAGTTGCTTATACTTCAATTGCACAATCTGCAACGCAATTTTGTGGCATGTGGTGGACTAAGGCCATATGGATTAAGATCGGGCTGTCACATTGGCGCCATGAAATGGGATGATGAATTGGCAGAAACTGCTTCATTTCATGTTCGATTGTGTACTTTTGCTCACGATAAATGTCGTAATACAATAAATTATCCATTTTCGGGACAAAATATTGGTATAAGTACCACAGGGGGAGCTCTAAAACCTTTTCCAGATCTTATAAAAAACTTTTCAATGGAGTGGTTTAAAGAATATTGCTTTGTTAGTCAGGATGTTATTGATAAAGTTTCAAAAAATCCAAATCAGTGAGTATTTTAACGATGTTTTATCAGATAATCTAAAATTGGGTCAATTATATAAGTATAACTCATTTAAATAGAATGACTGGACATTTTTTAGCGGTATTAAATGAAAGAAATTCCCGCGTTGGTTGTGCTGCTGTAAAATTTACATCAACGATTAAGGGAAATGATAAGAAAAATTTAATGCTGACCTGTAATTATCCTATCACCAGTATTAACGGAGGTACACTCTATAATAGTTGCAAGAATCCTGGCGATAATTGTTTAAACAAAGATGAAACTTACTCTCACCTATGTAGCACCGATGAAAAGTATGATTGGAAGTCTCCATTTATAGATTTCATTCCATATGATGGTGATGGTATGGAAGAATTGGGAAAATGTGGAGAACCGCCTGAAGGCAAAGATGGTGTTACTTGTCCTAAAGATGATGGTGTTGATAGTACTGGAGGTAATGGCGAAAGCTATGGTGGAGGTACTGCTGATGGTAATGGTGGTGGAGATGTGGGTGGAGATGGTGGTGGAGATGTTGGTGGAGATGTTGGTGGAGATAGTGGTGAAGATGGTGGTGAAGATGGTGGTGGAAATGGTGAAAATGATATTGATGCTGATGATTATGAAGAATACTTTGACTATGAAATGGGTCCATATCCTGGCTTTTCTTCAACCGAGTCATGCAAACTGATTATGTGTTATCTGTTTGTTATGGTTTTAATTGCGATTCTTTTAAAAGAATTGTAGATCAGAGTTATCTAGTTTAATAATTTAATATATGAGCTGTTTCAAAAATTTTCAACACCTGTTGAAAGAGCCTTTAGATGCCTCTTATTTTTCAAAAAATTTTTAATTGAGAGAAAAGATAAACTGGGTTAGGTAGGCTATACTTAAAACCTAGGACATTTAAAGTTTCACGCTGAAAAGTCTTCCCTTAAAGAATTAATGGCCAATTAAAAGTCGAAAAATTAAAAAATATGACATGAAACATACAAGACTTTTTATTTTCAATAATTTTTTTTTTTTGCTCATAGTTTTTAACTTAGAAATTCAAAAAAGCACAAACCGGAGTATACACAAAAAACAGTAGGCACTAACAATAGAATTTGTGAATTCAAATTTATTTCCAACAAATTTTTTGTTTGAAGTACTTTTTGTAGTTTTTCATATACAGATTCTTTAAAACCAAAAATTCAAAATTACAAAAAAAAAAAAAAAAAATCAACAAAAGCGTGTTTTTGTATTTACAAATCCCCATTGTTGGTGCCAATTTAAAAAAAATGATTTTATTAGAAATGTTGAGGTTAAGAAGAAAACGTTAAAAATAAACGTTTTTCTATAAAAATTATAAACACTATTAATTTTTAAATCAGACTAGACTAGTTTCTGCCTTTTTATGGACAGGCTCATCAGTGATTTTCCATTTAAATTGTATTATTATTTGTGTCTTATAAAATTGTCAGATTGTCTCTCTATGATACATTTTTTCAACAACCTGCGCTGTAAGAATCAAACCTGCGTTCATCTTACATTACAAACGTAACAATATCAAGTCTGACCGTTTAGCGATCACACCCAAGTATGGCCTCGAATGTAATGCAGCTAAATTGCAGTTTTCTTTCCTATTAGCTTTTCTGATGTTGTATATTATACTCAGAAGTGACAACACTAACAACACAAATATTCTATTTTTAGATTTTTGTTTATTTTTCTAATCTCCTCTGTCTCTATTTTACAATGTTACCAGATTGACGTATAGTTTTTATATTCAGGGTTGACAACTTTTGCGTTTTAAGTTGAGACATCGACACAGGGCAAATTTTATAATTTATTTTACTACAGTGTACTAAAAAAATTATCGCATGGGTTCTACATTCCGAAAATGAAGTGAAAGTGAAACTTCCGCTCAATTTGTGTTCCCAATTCCACATAAGTGATTTGAAAAGAAAAATTTCATTTTCATTTTGTTGCTAGTGGAATTAAAGTTATTTGATGTGTTCTATAAAACAATTTCACTACAAAAAAAGTAATTGTAAAACGGTATTAGTTACTTGAGTGAAAAACCAAACTTTTTAGAAAATAAAATTATTTTGAATATTAAAAGTAAAAAAAAAAATCAAACGATGTAAGTAAATGTGATATGTTGTTAATATACGTTTATTTAACTGAAAAAGTGTTGTATTTTTTACGGGAAAACACATGAATCCGGAACAAGAGGCCCCATTTTTAACATTCATGGAAAAAAAATCTGGTTTGGCCAAAGGTTTTTAGAGGGGGCGACAAAACAGTTGAAGACCAGTTGTGGAAGGACTTAGCAAGTACATTAAACAGCTTAGGACCTCCAGAAACGATGGTTGGAAAAAGGCTTGGGCTGATTGGAAGGCTACCATTCGTAAAAAATTGGCTGAAAATAGAGCAGAGGTAACGGCAACAGGTGGAGGACCCAATAACATCCAACACATATCATCCAAAGAAGATTCAGTTGCCAAACTTTCTGGCCTTTATACAGCAGTCGAAGGTGTTCCAGCTGCTAAATCATACGGGACGACTAGCAAAGGGTAAACAACCACAAATTCATCTACTGAATTGTCAAACTTAGATGGCACCAGTTCCGACAATGTAGTAAACGTGATTTTACAAAAATTAAATAAAATTGACGAAGGTACTGAAAATATAGAAAATGAGGAACCGCAACCTATGATTTTCCTTTTTGATTTCTCAGTTTCTATGCGACTTCTTTCAAATCTAATCCATTTTGGGCATATGACAGTTTTCAAAACATTACACATATTTGTTAAAATTTTTGACGCTGTACTTCTTTCCACTGCTAGATTGAAGTCTTTTGCGATCATAATAAATAAATACGCAATAAAACTATTTTTTTATTAATTTTAAACACATGCGACTCAGTTTTAATTATTGTCTTAAGATTTTTCTGATAGTTCCAAAGGATTTGAACAGTCACGAAGCCTTTTTCTATATAGATTTTCCGTTCTTTGTTTTTCTTTTTCAATTAAATACCAGGAAATCACAATTGCGAAACTCATTTTATATTATTTTAAAAATAAGTATTTTTTGTTTAATTTTTATTTTTGTTAAAAAATGTACTCTTCTTTATTGCAATTTCATTCACTTTAAAGTGATAATTTGGTTTTTTCTCGCATTTTTTTATGTTGTTGCTAAGAACAAAATGAAAATGAAATCGTCGTGAAAAAAAAAAATGATTCACTCGTTTTTCAGAACACAGAGGAATTGAAAATGTGGAATTAGAAACGATTCCACTTTCACTTCGTAGTGGAATATAGAACCCAGGCCAATATTTGATATTACAAACAAAATAGTGTAATTTTTTCTGCGTAACAGTACTTAAAAACATTGTGGAATTTTTTAGAGTTTTTGAGGCAGTGACGCATGCATCCCAAGCTTTTATAGAGGGGAATCATTTAGGAAAATTTTATCAAATGTTTCTGTAAGACCTTTAGGCAAGGTTGGCAACCGACTCCAATAACGGTTTTACTAAAGATTTATTGTTTGCTTAGGTTTTGATATCTGTACCGGTTTTATATTCGGCATCGATATTGTTACCTAAACATCGAGTTTATTGAATAAATTTGCAAAAAAAAAAAAAATACAGCCGCTTTTGATCATGATAAAGCAGACATTTATTAAATTTTTATATAAAATAAATATTTATTTTATAAAACACAAAAATTACAAGGCCCAATTAATGAATGTACTGTTAAATATAACGAACAGTAAAATTCAAATTTTATATGGGAAACAAAAATAACACAAGGCAACAATTTTGAAAAAATTTTAGGGGCTTTGAAAACCACTATACAATTTTGATGTATTGTGGTCCCAGTAGTACAAATATGGTTCAATTTTGAAATTCTATGGAGAGGTTTTTTTTAAAAAATTTTTAATTAAAATTATAAATTTTTTTAGACGTTTCTCCACATAATTAATGATAACTAAAAAAAAATTAGTCCGATATTATTCAAATAAATTTAGAAAAACTGAAATTTACATAGCCTTTAATCCGTTAATATATTGCGTTTCAATCGGCTCAGTAGTTTTGGAGTTATAATAAAAAATTGAGGGAAAAAATATTTTTTTTACGTGAAAATAGCAAATTTTTTTGGTTTAAAAAAATCATAAAAAATCGAAAACGTCAAAAATCGTTCAGATTTATTGCTTTATCGCAAAGCCACATGTAATAGGAACAAAATGAGATATCGATCATAAAAATCGATTGATTTTTTTCGAATTTATTCACAATTAAGTGAATTCGCTCATTTTCACCAAATTTTAGTTTTTTGTCTGATATACATAAAATTGAGTAGTTAATGTTCTTCTTTCGATTGATTGAATTTTGAAAACATTTTCCCCATGCTATGTACAAATTTTCACATCAAAAATGCATTATATAGTAACATTCGTGTATTTTTTGGCAAAACCCTACCTAGAATATACTGATTCTATTCTTCGGAAAGACATTTGTGTTGGATGAGCTTAAATGTAAATAAATAAATAAATTAAATAGTAGAAAATTTATATTTTATTATTCACATTTATTATAATAAATAAAACAAGAAAATAAATAAATATGTATTATAAACTACAAACTCTGAAATTTTCTTTTAGTCGATTTTCTACTATTGTTGAATAACGAAGTGTTACTCTGAATACTCCAGCAAAAATCAGCCATCATGTGTGCATCCCAGCGACCCTGGTATCGTTCCTCCATTGTCCGGATATCTTGGTGGAATCGTTCGCCCTGTTCTTCACTCAAGTCTCCTAGATTTTCAGGAAAACGATCTAAGTGATTGTGACTGTGCAGGTAGTGTACTTTGATGCCCATGTTGCATCCAAGATTCTGGAAGTGAGTTAACATCTCTTCAACGTGCGCAACGTAATCATCACCCTTGTTATTTCCTAAGAAATTTTGAATAACCCATACAAACGAATCCCATGCATTCTTCTCAATTTCTGACATTGAACTGCCAAATTCAGTATCGTTCACCAATTTGCGAATTTGTGGGCCATCAAATATGCCTGCTTTCAGCTTTTCCATACTTAGATTGGGAAACTTCCTTGAAATATACTGGAAACATTCACTATCTTTGTTAAGTGCTTTAACATATTGTTTCATCAGACCAAGTTTAATGTGAAGAGGGGGTAATATGATGCGATCTCGGGGCACTAGAGCCACATTTATAACATTTGGCGTACCTGGAACTAGTGTTTCCCTAGAAGGCCATTGTTTTCTCTTCCAATGTTCTGTTTTAGCTCTGCTGTCCCATAAACATATAAAACAAGGATATTTTGTAAAGCCGCTTTGTTGGCCTAAGAGGAAATTTACCATCTTAAGATCAACACAAATTACCCACTTATGTTCATCATACTTTATCTTCTTCATGACCAATGCAATTACAGAGTATTCTTCTTTTACTTTGGTTGAATGTGCAATCGGCAAGGAGTGAAATTTATTTCCATTATGCAAAAGGACACACTTCAAGCTGCGTTTTGATGAGTCGATAAATAAACGCCATTCGTTTGAATCATATTTCTGTAAGCCCATGGCAGTCATCAAACCAGAATATCTGTGCAGTACACAAAGTCATCCTCTTCAGCAAAATAATGAAGTAAGTCTTTTTCTCGAGTACGGTAATACGAAACTTTAGTTTCTTTAGTTATGAGACCTGTTTCTTTCATCCGGGACGCAAGTAATTCAGAAGATCTTTTCGACAATCCAAGGTCTCTAATTACATCATTAAGCTGATCTTGATTCCATGGTCTCGGCGAGAAATGTTTGTGTGGGATGAACTCGTCATTTTCAGCTGTAGATGGTAGTGCTGGATCTGACATATCTGATTGGTAAGACATACTTGAGGTTGAGTGTCCTGGTGAAGATGAAAGCACATGACTACAGCTTGCACCCCGATCATATTCTATTTCTTGTGAATGTACAACTGCAAGTGTAAACCCATCAGCAGACCTCGTGGGGTAAGACCATCGCATATGTTTTCCAAAACCGCTTTTTGTACTTAAACAAAAATAACACTCGGATGCGTGGTTCGCTGTTTCTCTCCATAGCATAGGCTTCAAAATTTCCAAGTGTCGTCTGTAAAATGAAAAAAAAAATTGAAATCAGGAATATGAAGAATTCAAATTTTAATTAAGAAATATTGTAATTATAAAATATTCCAAATCTATTAATTTATACTTACTTTACGTTAGAAGACTTCATAGATAAATTCAATCGATATGGAATGCATATAGTACTCGGTGTCCAATGCTGGTTCAAATTGTGCGGATAGATATTATAGCAATCTTGATATGACTTTTGCAATGAAGTTAAGAAGCACTTCCGTTTTTTCCCGGTGATATATTGGCCGCACACATAACAAAATAAATCTGGATCGTTTTTACATAAAAATGTTCTGGCTCATTTTATTAATATTTGAAAATTGTTTTTAACTTCTAAGCTGTATGACTCTAATTTTTGTGTAGGTATTAAATGATGTTTGCGTTATCGCAAACACTTCTTGAATGAAATAAAAAGGGTCAAGGAGATCTTATAAATACTGATACTATAATTTGGGATAACCCTTTGTGTGGATACAGTTTGTGTGTGCTGCAAATTTTTTATTATTCCCAAGAATCCTAAAAAACATTAAGGACTTTTATGAAAAAAAAAAAAATTATCCGTTACAGGTAGCTAACGGAAAATAAGAGCACTTCAGCGTACACGCACATTTATGAGCGTTTTATTACTATCCTACCGCAATCGTAAAAATTAAACAATCTTTTGTTTATTACTTATTTTTTTTTAATTATTAGAATCATAAAAATGTCATAGAGGTTTTTCCCAAAGGGGTTTTGCCAAAATGCGTGTCGTAAAATGCACCTGAGTTTTTATGTTCTGCATTTTCATTATATAGTAGGTACAATTTTCTACAGTGCTTGTAAATATGCGATACCTTCAATTAATTGTAAATACAAATGTAAAGCATGCATCGATTTTTATGATCCATATCTAGTTTAATTCGCATGATATGTAGCTTTACTACAAAAAAATAAAAAGTAATATTTTTTGCAGTTTTCGATTTTTCCAGATTTTTGTTTTTCAAATTTTTTTTTTTTTTTAGCATTTTTTTTTTTTTTTGCTAACAATTTGTTTCATAACTTTGAAACTATTGATCGCATTAAAAAAATTTGTACACGTTCTTTAAAGATATTGTAAACCTTAATTTTTGTAAATTTAATTTGACAAAATCGGACTAGTTGTTTTTGAGTTATGACAACATAAGTGGAGAAATGGCTCAAAATATTGTCAATTTTAAAAAAAAATTTTTTTAAAAAAAAAATTATCCATAGAATTGAAAAATTTTACCATTTTTGTACTTAGGCAGCCATGATGCATCAAATCTATATAGTGGTTAGTCAAGCCTTTTTTGCTGTTGACCTGTGTAATTATTAACCCTTTGATGACCAATGTTTGAAATATGTCCCGTTGTTTCTCTTTTGCGATTTTAGTAAGACTATAAGCAAAATTTATACAAAGTCGAGATTCGAACCACGCTAAAATATGTCATATACCAACGGAAACATTTGTGTTTTAAAGTTATTTTCTCATATCTTTCATTATTGTGCTATAAATAACTATTAATGTTTTAAAAAATAATAACTTGTTATTTCCCTTGGCTCATTAAAAATTATGCATTTTTCTTAGCTCTATGCACTCTACATTATTTTTCCTTGAAATATTAATTTTTTTTTTTGTAGTTTTTCTATAATGAAATGAACCAGCACCATTTCCTAAAAGCATTCAGTATATTTTATTGTTGTTTTTTTTTTTTTAAACTAAGTTGGTTTATTTTTTGTTATTTCATCAACAATAGTATTTTATGATTGAGTGATTTTCTCATGAATACAAACATATTTTGTTATACTCTACAACAAAAAGTGGCGGTCATATTAATGTGGTAAACAATTTGTAACTCAATATAAAAATTCATTTATAAATTCAAATATTCATGTTATCAGGCGCGGATTCAGGCAAAGGTTTTGGGGATGGAACTTAGAGTACTTTTAACTAATTTTTTATCTATTTACATATTTGTATTAAAAAATATTCGGCCTGATTACGGTTGTCGTAGTCGTAGTGAAAATTTGTCGTTTTTACAAAACGGTATTACGTTTGTCGAGACTACGAATGTACAACACTGCTAGAAAATCTATTACGATTTCCGTATATCGGTTGTCGTTTTCGACCGTCAAAATGTATAAAAACAGTCGTTTATTTTATTTCTCACGACAGATTTAAAAAATTCTTAAAAAATGCAAATTTCAATGAAACTTTAATTCAATTTTAATACTTTTAGAATAAAAATTATAGCACCGTAGCTGTTTGCAAAATTGGAGGACGTTTTAGGGTAAAAAACAAAATTGATTTCAAGAAACAAAATATTTGTAGTCGCCGGCGCCCCTTGCGGCTGGGCTGGGCATTAAATTTGAAAAAGTTTTTTTAAGTATCTCAAAAAGTGCAAGTCCGTTTATAACAATATGCATGTCGTATGAAATCTCTTTTAAATGGCTTTTTAATGGTGTACAATATGTCAATATAAATTAACCCATTAAAGGCCGGTTTAAAATTTTCTTATTTTTACTTCAGTTTTTTAGATAAAATGTGCTTTTTATTAGGGTATTCAATTTACTCGGGTTTGCTTTTGTTCGAGTAATCGAGTAACTCGATTTTGAGGTTTTTAATTTACTCGAGTAGGCGAGTAAGATTTTAAAATTGCTCGAATAACTCGAGTAACTCGAACAATTTTAATACTTTAATTTTATTTTCCAAAAACTCACATTTTTGTAAGTTTTTATATTTTATTAGTACTAATATAACATATATATAAAAATTAACAAATTAATTAAAAATTTTAGTAAAAAGTATATCTAAAAGAGAAAAACATTTGCTAAGATCATTCATTTTATTGCGACAGTTTTGTCTCAGTACACTCAAAGCAAAAGCGTTATTATATCAATGAAATTCTTTATAAATATGTTGAAATCTTCATTGATTTTCTTTCAATATAACTGGTTCATAAATATGTATTAAACTGTTTTATAAAATATTTGTAAGGTGATCCGTTTGTAATTTCACTCAGACTTGACACAGTTTTGTTATATTAGTGTGTTAGTACTAAACGAAAAAATAGTCCATTTTGTCCTATCATTTTGGGATTTTGAGATATGTAATTTTTCTAAAAAAATTATAAAGAAGTTTTGAAACAACTTTCATGAATATTTAAGAAGATTTTCATCATATTAATGAAAACTTCATTACTTCTATATGTAAATTTTAATATGTGGAAATTTTGCGTAGGACCGCTATGAATTTCCATATAGGGCTTCTAAAATTGGCTTGTTACAACGACATAAAAGGGACCAACAAAAGTTTTTAAGTAAATGACATTTAAAAATTCCTTTTTGAAAATATAGTATTTATATGTAGTTTCTTTAGATCAAATGGCAACGAAATTAAAAAAAAAAAAAATAATGTTTGATCCCACTTTTAACCCCTCAAATCCGCACCAATAATCTTAAACACCCCAGTCTTAGAACTTGTTTCTTTAAAAAATATCCAAGTTTCTTCGATATCGGAGTTTTTCGCATTAAGTTCTTCGTTTTTCGTAATATAATTTCTTTAACAGTGCTCACTTAATATAAAAATACACTTAACATTTAAATATTCACTATAACAGTCACATTATTTTATACAAAATATTAAAAAAAATATAAAATAGTTCATATTTTTAAATTACTCGAGTTACTCGATTAATCGACCAAAATTGTTCGAGTTATTCTTTACTCGAAATTGGCCACTTCGAATTACTCGAACAATTGTTCGACATCATTTCATCGATTAATTGAGTAACGGTTAACCGATTGAATACCCTACTTTTTATTCAAAAATTGTTCTATATAAGTACTTAATAAGTTTATAATAATGGATGGCTGGATTTATAAGCTTTCTTTTGAGGTACAATATGACCACATATCTCTTGAAACAAAAAAAATATCAAAGGTTAAATGTAGACAATGTGGATTTTTGTGATTTTTTTAACCTTTAATCTCTTTTTTTTATTTTAAAAGATATGGTAGTCCATTGTACCTTTAATGAAAGCTTGTGAAATTTTCTTTAATTTTTTGTACAGTTTTTATATGCTTATAAAGGCGATTTTTTTAATAAGGTGATGATTTTACAAAAAAAAAAACAAATAAATATAAGGAAATTTTGAATTGGGCTGTAAGGGTTAAATTCTAGGGTCATATCGTACATCATTGAATATATATTTTAATAAGCTTTGACATGACATGTATATTGTAATGATCAGACGTGTATTTTTTGAGATAATTGTAAAAAACTTTTCCGAATTTAATGCATCGTCCAGCCGCAAGGGGTTTTTTGCTTCTTAAAAACAGCTCAAAAAGTACTATGCGAGGTAAAAGTTTGGACATGATCGGATTTATTTTGCTAAACAACACTTAGCCGTTTTCATCGAATATCATTCGTCTCAGCCAAAGGCACTCATATTTTTCATCTGAAGTTAAAAAAAATAAGTCCAAACTTAGCAATTTTTTATATTTTTGATAATTTAACAACAAAATTAAAAATTTTTTATTGCCGCCAATCAGCTGACAGCTGACAGATCGTCATAGAGTGCTTCATAATATTAATAAATCCAACAAATTTGTCAACAATCTGTTGTTTTCAATCTATTACAAAAACATTTTAGTCGAAAAATTTACGTAATACCGCAACAAATAAAAATCGACAACGACTTCGACTAGAGTCGAAATACGACTACGACAACCGTAATCAGACCCATTATTTTGGGGGAGGAAATATCCCATTTTCCCTCCCCCTGAAATCGAGCCTTATGTTTTGTATGTTTTTATTAAATCAAATTGCTAATTTTGCGCAACAATTTCTAAAACTACATATTTCCTAAACTTATGAAATTTTGATTGCTGAAGCCTGGACTTACAACTTCGTCTTCATAAACGGAAGTTGTTTAACAAAAAGTAAAAAATTTTCTCAAGAACCACAATTCTTTGTTGAAATAAACATGAGGGGAAAACGAGATTCGTTGCTGCCGTTTATAATTCGTCTACTGGCCTTATATTTTAAAGTGGGTTCTTGTTTGCAACTATACACCCACTAGAACAACAAAATATTTTGGCTCAAAAACCAAAAGTTTACAAAAATAAAAACAAAAAAAAAAAAAAAATATATATCTTGAGTTTTATTTATGAAGATAATATTTTTGTATTTTAAATTTATTTAGCCTTGAACTATGTGTACTCTCATATGTATTAAAGCCTTGATTTTATTTTTTTTATTAAATTTCAATTCCTTTGTCTTGAAATGATGAAATTCACAGTTCGTAATATGTATTTTACGTAGTAACCTATGCCAGCTAAGTAAATGGATAAAACTCAAATATAAATTACTGTTTTTTTGTCTAAATGCATGTCAATATATCATATATTATACGCATTATTGTAATTATTCAAAAGTGAAAAAATCAAAATTTAAGTGGTTGAAAAAAAAAAAATTTAAAAAATCGGCTGTTAGTTAAATTGGGGCATCAAATCGTTAGTTGGCCAGAAAATTTCGCGTTTCCAAGGAAATAATTCGCAAAAACTTACTCCAAATGAACGTGAAGCACTGCCAGATGAACAGTACCCAAATATAGTGAAAACCATTGGCAGAAATACCAACAAAACAATTTACAGAAAAACAGTTGGCAGAAATACCAACAACTGAGAAAAAACTTCATGAAAAAATTTTTTCCAAAAATTTTGGATGACTAAAAATACTTTTCTTTTGCTTGAAACAACGAAAGCACTAATTCTGGATTTTATTCTGATGAATAAATAAAAAAAAAAAAAAAATAGAAAACTCCAGACAATTTACGATATTCGGCCAAAGCGAAGTTTGAACCAAAAGTACTTTATGAAAAAAAAAATTCAAAAAATTTTGCATGACGAAAAATACTTTTCTTTAGCTTGAAACAACAGAAGCATGAATCCTGGATTTTATTCCGATGAATAAAAAAATAAAAACTCCCGACAATTTACGGTATTCGGCCAAAGCGAAGTTTGAACTAAAAGTACTAGTGTGGCCAGCCATTTCGCCAAAAGGTATGATACCCATATTGCCCTATTTGAAACGAAGAGTTACCACCCCATTGTATTTTTTTCAAAACGCGAACTAGCCCGAATTTCAAAAAAAGCTGAGGGCCCGTATTTAATTAAATCGACTAAAGATTAAAATATGTTAATTTGGCATTTTTATTATAAACAACCCCGAGCAAAAAATTCAAAAACCTTTTTTTTTTTACAGAATATCCTTAAAAAAAGGGACATGGATGATCGTCCTTGGACAAATTGTATATACAGTTGGACGTGCCTTAAAAAACCTTTCTTATGATACCCATATTGTATATGTTGGTAAGGAAACAGATTCTCAAATTAACAAAACATGCAAAAATAGACACATTTTCAAAATAGTCCAGCTCACGAGAGGTCAAAGCTGGAACCGGAGAATTTTCAATGTCATCTTAAAACTGTCCAAGGTTCATTTTTAGGAGGGTACATCGAGCACTTTTTTTGGTGAGTAGCTCTAATGTATATCACAACAAGTTTGATATAACTTTTATTAAAAATAAAAATTATGTTTTTTCGACCTTTAATTGTGCAATGAAAATGAAAATTATTCAAATTCGAGGCCATACTCTATATTTCTTTATTAGAATATTGTCCTAACAAATAATCTATAGAGTTTTTTTTTTTTTATCAATGGTGATAATCTGTAACTTCGAGCTCATATATTAGTTCTCATTTAGTGGGAAAACTAGGTTATATGAATGTTTGACGATTTGAATACGATTGTCACTTCTTTCAAAACGTCTTCTGATGATGGGAACCTATAAAATTCCCGAAATAGATATATCAACACATTCCTGACAGTGGTCAATTAACAAATCTGAAAACAAAAACTCTATAGATTATTTGTTACAACAATACCCTGATAAAGAAAATAGAGTATGGCCTCGAACTTGAATAATTTTCATTTTTATTTTTATATCGCAACTTTATATCCAGGATTCAAAATCAATGGCTGTAAATGCGGATGTTTACGTTAATAAATGTGTAGTGAAACTAGAAAAAAAATAATCTGAAATATGCACTCTAAAGACGACTTATTGTTTTGACCAGACTTAGCATGCTGTTATATGTCAATAAAATCTCGTATTATAAGTTTAATGTAAAAAACATACCTTTTGTACCGAAATACGCAAATCCTCCAAACGCCCCAAAAGCACGTCCAATTGAGGACTTTTGCCGTCTTTTATGCCAAAAAAGTATATGCAAATGGTAAGTAAAATGCACTGAAGAATGAAGGAAAATAAATTAAAAGCAGTGTAAAAAAATTTACTTGAATTTGGTCTGAAGCATGATTGGAGGTATCAAGCATAAAATACGCAAATTAGAAGATCGCGGTCCTTTGGCTCTCTACAAAAAGTGACTTAATAATTTATAGTCTATACTGTGTTATAAATAAAAATACTTTTTCAAAAAAAAAAATAATTATTTTTTTTACTACAAGCGTTTTAAAATAACCGTACAACTAAATTGGCATAGGTTAAATTAGCATTTATTATAAATTTGAAAAATTTGTATTCAAATTTCTAAAATCATGATGTGATTATTTATAAGATGAGTAATATTGACTTTGAACCATTTATTGTAAAATTGGTTAAAAGTTTCTTTGCTAACAGAAAATTTTGCGTTCAACTATGGAACGTATATTCTGATCTAGGTGATATAAGATGCGGAGTATTCCAGTGTTCAATATTGCCTCCACATTTATACAATATTTTTATTCATGATTTCACCCTTGAATTTGGCAAGTCCATGTGAATTCTTTATGCTGATAAGTCTTTTATTTACACGCATAGTATTTATCCGATTGCTACGTTAAGTTCTGTATCGTGACATTTAAACGTTGTTAATAGTTCACTCACAAGAACTTTTCCATAAAAGTTCAACAGTTATTTAAAAATTTAATCAGTAAAGTTGTTTCAATGGAATATACAGTTACATTATCAAATAACTATATGTGATTAGCCAAACTACCGTATGTACAAAAAATACATCATAGTTGCGCCAACTCACAAAATGTGGGAAATAGTGGAAATTAGATTACATATGATTTTCTAACAATTGTGAATTGTTGTGGTGTTTGTCTTAGCTATCTTCTGCAATTACAATTAAATGTAAAATCGACCCCGTGTAATTGAAACTGGTTTAAGCCACAGCAAAAATCGACCTTACTTAGAGCAATTGGTTAGAGCCTCTGTCTAAGTGTAGTGCGAAGTGCATGTGGCAAAGAAAGCAGGTTCAAGCCACGGTCAGGATTGCATTTAATAAATAAACATTTCATGTAGATGCAATCAAACAATAAAAACCATAACAAATAATTACAGTATTGTCAAAAAGGATTACTGATGAAGGTTGTGTTACCAGAAACTGCGCAGTCTAATTCAATAAAAAATTTACAATGTAGTTATGATTTTTAGAAAAGTATGCTTAATCTTCTCTACCACGCCTATCTCAAACAATTGAAAAATATACTTTTTAACATTCTGTCTGTTATTCAATAAAAAAAATGAACAAAAAAAAAAAATGGACTTACGGTAATAGTTAAAATAAATATTCAGTTAAAATTTTCTATTTAAAACAAAAAGTTGTTATATTATATTGAGTATTGAAATAAACGAAAGAAATCTATTGTTTTTATTGATTTTGTCAATTAAATTTTTAACAGTTGAAAAAAAAACTAAAAACTACAAGTGTTTTAAACAAAAAGTAAGTAGTCCTTTTTTTAACTGATTTTCAGATAATTTAATGTGTATATTCAGTAGTTTTTAGCAAAAAAATATTGTGAGTGTTTCTATATGCATTGGGGTATAAGGATAAATGTTTCTAAAGGCAAAGCTATTTGGTTAAGGAATGCTTCCGGTAAATACAAAGGTTTTGTTGTACCTGAGAGTAAACGTCTTAAATTGTACATTGACGGACATTCTATTTGTCGATGACTTTAAATATTTAGGTGTTCGTATTATTAAACTTTATAAATTTTATCGTCATGCTAGAATTTTTTCTTGATAAAGCTCGTCGCATTAAATATTCTTTTGGTAGATTGTTAAATAGTAATATTTGCCGGAAAGGACAAAGTTATTAATATTCAAAGTGAGCATAAGACCGGTTCTTCGTTATGTATTTTCTATTTCGTTTTCATTTTCACCAACAATAATGAGGGAATTTTTAAATTTTCGAACGTAAAATTCTAAGGCTTTGCGTTAATAAATAATAATTAACAGGTTTTTAAATGAATTTAGTTATGATGTGGCAAAGATTACACCTTTAGCTTCATATATTTTTTTTTTGTTAAAGAGAAGCAACACTCACGAAATTCTTTCTATTAATTAATGTGTTGCTTTCTTTGGAAAGGGGATAGTGGAGAGATGAAAGGCGGTGAAAGATGAAGGGCTTAAAATATGGCAACACTGTAATTGCGCGAGATAAGTCTTAGAACAGTTATTGCTCGCCACCTGATGTAGAGTTAGCGAATTTATTGCAGCTTTTTTGTGTCATAGCCCTGATTCATTATTTACTTCGGTGGGGTTAACTGCTATGGGAACACCGAAGGCGGGCTCTGCGATACATATAAGTGCTAGAAAACTCATACGTATTATTTTTCTAAATTGATGTTGTCGTCACCGGGAATCGAAACCGGGACCATCTGTGTAACACTTCAACGCGCTAACCATTACACCACAACGCCACAATTGGATAAATACCAAGTACTACCCCACCTTTGGGCTATATGGATCATGAAGTTGTATGTGTTAATGGTTAATTGACAAAATTTAACGTTTCGAAAATTCAGGGTGCGCACAGGCGGTAAATATTTTTATATTGTTAAAATTTTAATTTCTTTTTTTATTTAGTTTTGGTATTAGTTTTTAGATTAGATTATAAGCTTAGTTTTAAGTACACCTTTAATTAAATTTTCAACTTATGTTGGACCGGGATCATGTACTACACTTAAAACTTTTAAAACATTCACTGAAACAGACAAGTTTGTTGTTGTAAAATATAAATTTAATTAACACAAAACATTATGGTTTTAAGATTCCTTTTAACAGAGCTTATGTTCTCCATTTATTGTATGATTATTTTAAAGTCTCAAATAAACTTACTTACTGCCTTAAATTCATTTTTAACAATAAAACGTTCATACTTAAATTGTGAATACCTTTAATATGTATTTCATTCTTAAATCTATTCACATAAAATAACATTATTGTAGATGCAATTTGTAATGAAATGATGTTTGAATTTCATTATTAATTTCAAATAACATTGTAAATCAAACTTTTTTTGTATTTGTGGTAATTTTTATGACAATAAAATTATATTTTTCGGTACATTTTGATATTTTTCCTATAATCCCAGCAAAAACACACCTTACCAAATAATGAGTCTATTAATCTAAACTCAAAGGTTTGGACTTATTAACCTTTTATGTTATAATTCTAACTTTTTTTATATGAAATGTACCAAAATTAATGAGTTAGGCGTTACTGGCAACCTGACGTAAATATGAATTATAATGGGTTACCTATATGCATACAAGAGTATGAATAATAAGATATTACCAGAAAGAAAAAAAAAATAATAGATCTAAAAATAGATTTTGAAAAAAAATTACATTTTTTTTAAATTCGTAATGGTCGAGCCGGGAAGCGATAACGTGTCGTCAGATTAACAGGCGATTGCTCTGTACCCTAAGCCACTTAAGAGCCATATAATACTTTACAAACGAATTTTTCTGCTATATAAGTTCTTTCAAGATATAACAAAACTACACACAGAACCCAGATTCGTTGTGATAACCGATTTCATTGCCAACCGAATTCTGGTCGATATATGTACTATCACATTACTCGGTTGCAGCTACCGATATTTTCAGCTATACCTACTGTAAAAGAACGCTTGGTACAACCGAATTATTTTGGTAAATGCAACCGAATTACAGATCCAACCGACTTAAATTAGTTATTAAAATAAACACTGTTTAAAATATTATTCCAATACAAATAAAATAAAAAAAAAACATACATTCACAAATAAATATTTATTACTAATCATAGAACTTAATAAATGCTTAAATTTAATCTAAAACTAAAATTATTGGTGTATTTTACCGGTAGAAAATTATTATGGCCTGTTTCTCAATTTGAAAGAAAGCTTTCTTTCGCTTTCTAAGCGAAAGAAAATTGATTTGGGTTTCTCTAACTAAATTTCTATGCGAACGATGACTTGAAGTACAAGTCGAATGAAAACGTAACAGTTTTCATACAAAAATTGGTTTCTCTATTTCGAACGAGTTGTCAACAGTGCGAACGTAAATGTCAAAACCAGTCACTTGCTTCTTTGATTTCGAGTAACAAAATATTTTCAAAAAAATATATCATTCATTCCATTAGAAAACGTAAAAAAATCTGAGCAAGGGTCCTCTGATTTTGTTTATTTTTTGTACATGAATACTCTATGGTCCCATTTGTACATTTCCTTTTTCAGATCTCCAAATTTGTAAAAACTCGTGATTTTATGCACGTTTTTAGTTCTCATAAATATCAAAAAAAATGCTAAAAGTACTTCACTTTGAAGTGCCATAAATTTTTAATTGTATATCGCATGTTATTAATTTAAACGATATTTGGAAGATGCACTTGTCTACTTTATAACTGGATTTTTAAAAAAAATGATGCAAATGCAGTTTTCTAATGCATTTTCCAATGATTTTTAATGATTAAAAAAATAAAAATTATTTTTTTTATTCTATAAAATGGAAATATTTTTATACATTCTTGTATTTCATATTTTGTGTGATAAATTTAAAATACGAACTCATTTTGTAACTTGTTTGAAGACCTATATTTATAAAAATATTCATTTATTAAAAAAATATTGAAAGAACAAAAATCAGAAAAACGATTTAAAAAAAAAAACTTGTAATTTATTCTTTAATCTTACTAGAATACTTATTGGCACTTAAAAAAATATGAGTAACGAATCTTTTAAATAGTAATTGGGAATATAAGTTTTGGCTGGGTTTCTGTACGGAATCCAAAATAACTTTTTTGACATCAAATCGAAAATTTAACTAGGTGAAAAAATATTGTAAAAAACGATACAAAAATGTATAATAATATTTCCATATTTTTGAATAAAAGAATAAATTTTGTTTAAAAAAATCATTACAAATAGAAGACATGTTTGTCCCATAAAAATGAGTATTTGTATATTTAGGTAAAATTCCATATTTTAGTAAACTGTATTTTTTTGAAAATCGTAGGGGGAGAAAGTTTTCAAAAATGCTTTTGCATTTCGTATGCACTTAATTTTGTTTAAAAACCTCCAGTTATAAAGTAGACAAGTGTATATTCCAATTATAGTTTAAATTAATAACATGCCATATACAATTAAGAAGTTATGGCACTTCAAAGTGAAGCACTTTTAGCATTTTTATCAAATTTATGAAAATTAAAAACGTGCATAAAATCGCGAGTTCTTACAAATTTCAAGATCTGAAAAAGGCTATGTGCAAGTGGGACTATAGAGTATTCATGTACAAAACATAAAAAAATCGGAGAACCTAAAAAAAATCCTCATTTTTCAATGTTCTTTGCTAGAATGAATGATATAATAAAAAATTATAAATATTAAAAAAAGAATGTATAACGAAAGGTAAGAATAAAATAACACGAATATTTGTAGTTTTTTAAGAACTTTAAATTTCAGCTTAATGAAATCCACAATGGAACAGCTGAAAACACTGGTGTACTTTTTTGATTTTCTTCTTTTGATTTATTAGTTTTTCTTTTCTTTTGTTTTATTTATTTGTTTTATTTATTTATTTGTCATATACACTGTTAATTAATGTTGTATTTATCTTCAAACAATTTAGTAGTCTTTTGGTATTTTAAAGGAAATTGTAATAGAAGTTTAAAATATCCGGTCTGGCACCACTATGATTTGTAAATACGTAAAAAACAAAAATTGACACAAGTAAGTATAGGCGAACGATAGCTTTCGAAATAGAGAAACCCAAATTGATTCGAATTCGAGTGACTAGCTTGCGTTCGCTTAGGTTTTCGTTCAAGATCGTGGAACAGGTCATTAGTTTTTGAGAACAGTTTTCTATTAACGAACTCTTGGAAGCCTTGTACTTTTTCCAATGAAGAAACACACAGATTTTTAGAACTTTTTGCTAAAAAAACAATGCTTCAAAATCAGAGGACTTTCGACCTTCAAATTCTGAAGAAAACCCCTCATATTCTAAATGCTCTACGGGCAACGAGGAGTCAATTTCCCCTTAAGAACATATATACCAGGACTGGTTAAAGCTGGACCTATTATAAACTAATATAACTTTCCATTGCTGTGGGGTTAAATGATGTCAATTATATTTAATGAACTGGCCCACTGACATATGAAAAGGAGAGATATACCATTAATCAAGCACTGTCAGACTTATATTTATCTGCGTAATGTTTTTAAAAACGGTTTTAATCTCATTTTTATAAAACTTTCATGCTATAGCTAAAATTTTTTTGAAAACTATTTGTATGTACATTTTATATCCTAAACAAATTTTGAATAAAGATTTAGTTAATCTGTTATTATAATAATTCTGTGGAATACCTGCGGGGTATGTTAGGGAAAGGCTCAGGGCATGGAGAGAGTCTGAATTCTCTGGTTACTGGGAAAACTCTCCTGGTCAGCGCCAGGCTAAAAGATTGATCTCTTTTTCCAGTAGGGGGTCGAGGCGACTCTTGTCGCTTGAAAGGGGGGTTTGAGGACCCTGGCGTCGTACTTAACTGGACACTGTAATCTCAGATACCATCTGCACAAGAAGGGTCAATCGGACACGGATTTGTGTAGGTTTTGCGAGATGGTGTCTGAGACCTCGGAGCATGTTCTCTGCGAATGTCTCAGGCTTTGTGATATGAGACTTAGGTTTCTAGGTGATCTCTTCATTTCGCCTTCCGACATCGCGAAGATTTTGCCTAATAGGATAATTGGCTTTATAGGTAGCTTGAATCTGTAGGTAACCTTAGGCAGCACAAAAGACCTACATTGGTCGCGGTGCATAGTGCCTTCTGATCTAATCTAATCTATAATAATTAATTTAGATTTTTTTTTTTTCATTCTGTTTCTTTTTTTCATTTTAATTTTAACAAAAAATTATCGTTTGTCTCAGCGCCAAATAAGGCTTTATAGAGTCCAGTAGGCAACATAAATATTTACATTTAATCAACAAATTTAAATTTTATTTATTTTACTTTATACAATTTTCTATATATAAAAAAATAATATTAAGCTTTTAAGCTTTCAAGATGCAAGAAGTACTTCAACATTCTGCATTAAAAATTCTTTTAAACTACTTTTATAATTTGATGAAACTGAATATAACTGGTTGTATTCATTACGTCTAACATCGTACTAAATTTAAGTCCAGCGCTTGTCTTGTGATTCTTTGTGTGTGTGATATATTACTACTAAATTTTAATGGTGAGAGAACCAATACCTCTAATACATTTATTGTACGCTATCAAAGAAAATTTTTCATTTCATGAATTTGCTTCGTCATATTTATAAAGCGTCTTATAAAATTTATGAAACATTTCATGAAAACTATGAAACATTTCATAAATATGATGAAGCCTGTCATTAATTTGAATGAATGTGTAAAAAGCAGTATTTTGATTCTGGAAAAAGACCTCAGAATCTGTTTTGTATAGGTTCAGATCAATAAAAAGCGAGGAATTTTAAATTAAAAAATTCTACAGCATCTGAGCGTCATTTAGAAACCTGATGACTTCCAGGACAGGATTATTCTCCACGAAGCGATTATAACTTCACAAACTATTGGTGTTTACTATCCCAATTTCACTCATGATTTAAACTTTTTCACTATTTATTAACCGCTTATATTTTGAGACCTTGTCTGACACATTAATTTAATTTCCCCCAAATTTTCATATTATTGACAAAAGATCTTAAATTAAAAATATAGCGAAAACTAAATTATTAAATGTACAAATTGGTTTCTTACTAAATTACATTTTATGCACTGCACTTTCGAAATCATGGTCAATGCGAACAAAATGTATGTTTGTTCTCTATATAACGATTGCTGTATATTTTAAATTAAATTAAAATATTTTTTTGTTTTTATTTTGTATATTAAAATTTTTGACAACTTAATTCGGTTTTTATTTGGTTGTTGTGACCAAATCTGTTAGAATGCATTTTTAATATTTTTCTAACAAAAAGTGAGTAATAGCCTAGTAAAAAACGCTGCTTACATGCAAGCAGGTTTGTAAGGAAGTAAGCCGAAAAGAATCCCTTACAAACCTGCTTACATATGTCATGATTTTTATATGGAGAATTCCCACTTGGAAGCATTACTTTTTAGCAAAATAATCGCGGATTTTAGCGCTTATAAAAAGCAGTGATTTCATGGTTTTCAGTAAAATCATATTCCATGTCTACATTATTACTATTAAAAGTAAATAATAATTTATTCTACATTAAATTCTACAGATATTAGTTTTTTGTTTTTAAATTTTTTGACATATAATAGAACTATTTTATATTTTTACCGCTCCACGTGCTAGCTCTTCAGAAACAGCTAGCACGTTATTTTTTATTTCATATTCGAAAACACCAAACACAATCGGAAATCACTCGGGAAAATTTTTACAGATCGATTATAATCCACCATATGGAACATTCTGCATTACAACCTGCATCCTTGTTAGGGAAATTCGAAAATTTATGTTTGTTTATTTTTATACGAAAATTATTTGTTTCTTTTGCTGATAAAAAAAATTATTATGAAAATAGAATTTTGAATTTTAATTTTAATTTTATTTATTAATAATCATATAATTACAAATTATATCCTATTACCCTAACCGACAACTAGCTATATTTTAATACAAAATATAATGCGTTAAGTATCGCATTACTCAAAAACTCAAATTTTTGTATGAAAGTGGTTCATCCACTTTAGAGCGAGACTGAGAATGACACCGCACAGTAAGCCGACTTTCGAGCTTAAGTTTATGTCCTATTTTAATGTACATGAGTTGGTTGAGAAGGGTCTTTTCACTTCCAATGTCTCTTTGCACCCTAACCTAACCTTATGCAACATTTTTTGAATTTTCATGAAATTTCTTTGAAATGTAAAAAATTTTAAACCGATTACACAGAAATTCATTTTCAATTATTTATGAAATCAAATGAAAGAATTTACAATGAAAAAATTGTAAGCAAATTTTACTCCTGTAGAAACGAACCTCGTTCATAATAAATGAATTTTTTTAATTCCACGGAGTTCATCGTAATCGGGTTTTACTGTATTTGGTGTTTGAAATGCTTTTTCAGTTTTAAAATATAAATCCCATTTCTGTTTGGCTCGTTAATTTTTTGGGCCCATGGGCAAAAGTTGGTGGGAACTGCTGCTGTATGTAGTGTGTTGTAGATAAATTAAGTGGCCAGTTTCCTTAAATTGGGATTAAATGGCATGTGTTCGCCCACATACAAACAAGCAATGCAGAATAAATAAAATTATAAAAAGATGATTTGGCAACTCTTTGATTGGATGATGCTAGATTGAACGATTTTGACAGAACACATGGAATAGTTTTTTGAGATGTATCGCAAACAATTTATTTTGAAAATCCTATGAAACAGATCACACAGTTTTTATATTGTTACACTCAGGTAACTTCTGATGTAAATATTTGTAGTTGTTTGAGTCGTTATACAGTATCTTTATTTTCTAGTGAAAAAAACAGCCATTGGTAGAAGAAATTTAATTTTTGACTACAATTGCAGTTCATAAAAAAAAATAAAACAAACCACATAAAATTACTGTATTGTAATTTTACATTAAGTTTATACAGTAGTTTTTCTTTAAAAAAAAAAAATAAAACAAATAAATGTTTGTTTATTGTGGTTAATTTTTTGAACAGTAAAAACAAATGACAATGTCAATTGAATTTACTGAAATGTATGTCGTTCTTTTTTCAAGTGAAATTTCATTTGTCTTTAGTTATTTATATAGTATTCTAAGTGTACATTTACTTTTATTAGAAAATATATCAAAATGGTCAGCTTTTAAGTGAATACAATTTGTATTCGCAACATAATGGTCATGTTGTAATTGGTCTTTGGTGAAAACATTTGTTTAATTAAAATTAATGAGTAAATTGAAATATAACTAGAATTATTATCATTTTTATTTAAATACAAACAATCTAACCAAAAGAATTTTTAAACAATTATTAAATATTAATCTTTTAGTTTATATAAAATGAAAGTTTTTACATTTTATGTGGTTACATTGTGTACAGACTCAGATCTTAAGGAAACTTTAATTAGTCATAGAGGGAGGATACTCAACTTAATCCCTTATCTACCACAGTTTGTGGGTACAAAAACTCCCAAAATTATTTATATTTAGATTTATAATTATTTTTGTGTAAGGACTTTTTAAATGCCTTTAATTATAACTAATTGTCTTGAAAGTACTTTGCATCAAGCCAAAAGACCACCAAATTCCAATTTCTATAGTTTTCTAAACCTTTAATATGGCACTTAAGAAAAAGGAAAGTTAACATCAAACATATTTTAAACATCTTAGTTAGGAATATTACAAAGTGTATTGCATTTATAGAAGGCGTTAAGTGCTGTGTATGAATAAGAAACCAATTAATCCAAATTATGAAGTGTCATTTTCACATTTTTACAAGCATTTTGTACATTAAAAAAAAGAAGAAAAATGCTGATTTAATTAAGGTCGGTTAACCGGGTTTTCCCATTCGGTTAATCGGAAAACCGGTTTCTCAAAAGTCGGTCTTTTAGGAAACACTAGATCCTCCCTTGTGATCTATTTTCAATGAGATTTTAAGCTTGCATCATTACATTTCTTGTGGGTTTGTCATTTATTCTGGTTTTTATTTTGCTCGAATTTACAATCAAACAATGTTTGAGGGAACGATCAAACGATTAATGTTTAAAAATTATTCAATTAGTCGAACGAAAAAGTAAAAAATATAATGAAAGAAATATAAATAACACCGTTTAACAAAATCATTAAAATTTAATGCATTGGCATTGCTACCTATCATTTCTAAATGGTTGTAGGACGCAGATCACCCATATGGCCTTAGAATTTCAAAGTTAGATAAAGTTAAAGAAACAATTGTATTGTCTATCATGAAAATTATCATACTTTTTGAAAAGCAAATAATAGAATCTAATATGGCAATATCATATTAAATTTTTGGACTTGAGGTAGTAGCATATTCTAACTAAATATAAAGGGTGTCCCAAGAAGAGCGCAATTTTTAAATTTTAAGTAAAACACAGATATTTAAAAAAAAAACGTGAAACTTTATTATATCGTAAAGTAGACAGAATGAGGTTATGTATGGAACAATATATCGTGCAGATGGCCGCCGCGGTTTTGCTGGCATGCACGCGATCTCTTAATGAAATTTTTAATGACCGTTTTGCATGAATGCTGCGGTATTTCATTAATGCAGCGTCCAATTTCCTCTTTTAAGGCTTGAGTCGTCGTCGGCTTATTCGCGTAAACCATCGACTTCAAAAAACCCCAAAGAAAAAAATCTAATGGTGTTAATCGCACGATCTAGGCGGCCAATTCTGATCTCCAAAACGCGAAATAACACGACCGGGAAATGACTGATGCAGCAATTGAATTGTTTCTCTGGCTGTATGACATGTGGCGCCCGTCTTGTTGGAACCACATGCCCTCCACATTCATTTCTTCAATTCTAGGCAAAAAAAACTGGTTATCATTTCACGATACCGAACACCATTGACTGTTTGCGCTTGACCTGCCTCATTTTCATAAAAAAAAGGTCCAATGAATTCTCCAGCGCAAAAACCACACCACACACTGACACGTTGAGGATGCATTTGCTTCTCGTGAATCACTCGAGGATTTTCCTCACCCCAAATGCGACAATTCTGCCTATTGCCGAGGCCATCAAGATGAAAATGGGCCTCGTCACTGAAGATGATTTTATCGGCAAAATCAGCGTTTTCATGTTGTCTCTCCAATACCCAAGTAACGAACTCCCTTCGTTGTTCATTCGTGTAGCGCTCCATTTTTACTAACCTCGTACCTTCTACTAGCAAACAATAACAATTGTTCAAATGTCAAACAATGACACTTCGAATGTTGCCAGATTTAAAAATTGCGTTCTTCTTGGGACACCCTTTATAAAAATATAGAAAGTCCGAAAAAAACGATTTTTATTTAAACATTTTTGAAAAACATAGATTTATTTTAATTTCAATTCGTCGATTTTTCTTATTTATGATATTTAATTAACCATGAATTTTAATATGACTTGCTAATTTTTTTTTGCTGTTATTAGCAATTTTTCTGCAAGTTTCATCCCAGCAAAAATGTTGCTGACTTTACATAATTTTGTTTAGAGTAGGTGTATCGTTTGGTAATTTCAGAATTCTTTTAAGAAAATATCGCAAAAGTTTGTCTACTTTATCGAAATAGCCGAAGCCCCATACCTGAGCAGCATATTTGCTGTCAACTTTGCAAATTGATGTCATCTTTGCCAATGAAGCTATGCCAAGTTCTATTAATTGAGCATTTCGCTTGACTATTTCGCTGAATTTTAGTCTAGGTGTAAAAAGAACACCGAGGAAGATATTTTGACTTCAGTATGGTTGAAGAACCATATCATATTTTGGCAAAATTTCAGTTTATGGGGGACACCCCTGGAAAAAAAAAAAAAATGCCACGCCCCCTTAAATGACCCCAGGAGTGCGAAAATCATAATGAATAAGGGGGCTCACGCCCCTTATGGGCGTGGCAGTCGAAAAACGACCCGGCCCACCTACGTAGACAATATGGGTATCAAATGAAAGCTAATGTCTTCACGATTCCAAAAATAGCCGTAGTTGCCAGATCGGGCGATTTTTGTAGCCGATATGGCCATTTTGGCAAAATTTGGGGTGGGGGAAATTTTTTTTTCCTTTTTTTTTGCTTATATTATTTGTATTATTATTATATATATTATTTATATTATTTGAAAATATAACTCCAGTATGTCTTAATTCTAGACGGCGGGGATCTCGAGTGCTCGGCCTCTGGCCGAGCTAAAAAGAAATAAACAAAAATAAGTCCTTCCCCCATTTTATAAAAATTAACATATCTTCCTCAAATTCTGGACGATCTGGCAACTACGGGTATTTTTGGAATCGTGAAGACATTTCCTTTCATTTGATATCAATATTGCCTAAGTAGGTGGCATGGGTCGTTTTTCACCCCCCGCCCCTATTTAACAAAAATGGCCGTATCGGCTGCAAAAACCGCCCGATCTGGCAACTATGGCTATTTTTGGAATCGTGAAGACATTAGCTTTCATTTGATACCCATATTGTCTACGTAGGTGGGCCGGGTCGTTTTTCGACTGCCACGCCCATAGGGGGCGTGAGCCCCCTTATTCATTATGATTTTCGTACTCCTGGGAACATTCTGAAGGGGATGGCATATTCAGATTTTTTCTCTAGGGGTGTCCCCCATAAACTGAAATTCAGCCCATATTTTGAACAATAAAAGCATCGTCCGCCAGCAATACTACATCGTTTTCGTATAATATGATCCTTATGTTAACCCCATTTACAGCTAATCCGCCTTCCGGCCATGCATGCAAGTCATTTATATATAACGCAAACAAATGGATCGACATTAGACATCCTTGCTTTACACCTCAGTTCGTTCCAAGGTAGTCATAAATTTCCTCACCAGTCCAAAAAGCAGAGTGTGTATTGTTTGCAAATAGTTTCAATCATTTCGACAAACATAAGAAATATCCATAGAATATAAAGTTTGTAAATTAATGCCTTTCTCAATTAATGCCTCATGAGAATGAATAAATGCTAGAAAAAAGTATAGAATATATTGTTATTTTTATTAAACTTTATGGCGCTAAATTGTGTCAAGTATTGCTTACATTTTATAAGATATTTGTAACCCCTTTTAATCATTTCTATATAATTCTACAAATAAATCCTTATCGAAATTGTACGCAAAGGTATTATAAAATAATTATTTTATATTGCATATTTTTTGTATATTGCAAAAAGTTACAGACAATGAAAATGAAAATGCCAATTCCACTTTTTATTGCAAAACAAACATAAAAAGTAATTTATTAATTTATTTAATTTTGTGCATTAAACAATTTTATTTGGTATAATAAAAGTTAACTTTTAGTATGGAAATTAAAATTAATTTTTTGGAAATCTAACAGCATCAAATTGCAAATAAATGTGTTTATTATAGTGAAACATTTCAGCGCTGTTCAGAGAAAATGCAAGATGCAGGGCCCTGAAAATAATGACAAAAATGTTTTATAATGACTCCTAAAATATTTCTGCTCTAGCTATAATATTCCGTGAAGTAAACCATTATTTAAAGCATCCAAAAACACTATTTTATATGAAGCACAAATTAGTTACAGCACTTTGTCAAACATTTGGTCAATTTCTACAATTCTACATTAACCCGTTAACTGGCAAACGATGTTTTGCAACGAAATTCATAGTATGTGCTGCACTCGAAAAACAAATAATAAGTTCTTCAACAAAATTGTTTATCGTTGCCTAATTTAGGCGATATTTTCCAAAATATTTTAGGATGCATTTTGAAAACTAAAGCATATAAAAGAGAAGTTTTGAACAAAAATGATTTCTTTTACCGAGATATAATCACACTCCAAAAACTATTTTTTTCTGCTCCTATTTAAGAACATATCACGATTTTCGCTTTTTGGAAAAAGCGAAATTGGGCGAAAAAGTATCGAAACTTCAATTTATATTGTTGAAACTTCAACGCTTTGCTATTAATAATCAAATCAAATGATGATTTGATTTGGTTTTAAAATTAATATGGTTTTATGTGAAGCCATATGTAATAAAGTCTTAACTTGCACATAACTTAATTTGATATTGAACTTTGCCAAACATCTGTGGGATTATATATAAAGCTACGATATATAAAACAATATCGATCACTATATGCATACAATTGGTGTGTTGGAAGGGGTAAACTCTATTAGCACGCAATTGTAGTCAAATAGGATGAACTAATCTTCTTTTGTAATTCTATGAAAATGATGACAGCAATAGATGATTTTAGATTAATTTTATAATTTCTCAAAGCTCGAGAAATTATAATAGATGTTGGGTTGAGTGACACCAACGGCCCAAAAAGGTAGTTATTGGGAATAGAGTAAAGAAAAAGACAAGTGTTAAATATATAGATATTACAATTTATTGATGAGATGCTCACCCTTTGAGATTTATAGTTCAAGTGTTTTTTCATTAAACAAGTTAGACGCATCTGACCTCTGTTTTTAGTACATATTCATAACTTCACAAATTCTATGCTTTATTTTGACATTAAATTAAATACTTTTGTTTACAACTTTGGTTTAAAGAACAAATTTAAACTGTTATAAAATAAATTCAGATTTTTATAACGTTAATTTCAAATAAATTCATTTTGTATACTTTAATCAAATTTTCTAATCTTTTTGATTTCAAAGTGATTTTATACAAACTATAAATATAAAGTTTTCAAATAATTAATTTTAGTGTATAAAATATATGTATTTTATACACTATATATATTTGGATTATTATTATATGGCTTATGTAGTTATATATGGAGTAAGATTTGGAGACATATAATAATATCAAGTGCTATATACAAAATTCTCTCAATAAAAATGATCAGATGTAATTGTATGTAATGATATTAGCCTTAATGTAACTTCATTCAAAGTCATATTAACTTAATCATGTTATATATGACTAGATATAACAATTTTTACCCGGGTAGTATTACTCAAAAAAATAAGTTAGTAGAAAAGTTAGTAAAACGTCTTGCAAATCAGGTATACTAATTAACAGAAATTTTTTTGCTAAAATTAAGTTTTCAGCTAAAATGTTAGTTATACTAAATCAGCACTTAACTGTTTTAAACTAATGTTTTACTAATATTGTTTTTTACATCACTGTATCCAAATTTGCTGAATTTTGGCAGGAATAAAGTGTATCAGAGAACTAAGAAAAATCTAAAATTTAAGTTCGCTGACGCTTCTGGATCCGGAAATATGAGGTCTTGAAAATCGTAAAAAAATGTCAAAATTTACAAAGTTGTACTTACTTAATTGTAGTTTTCTTAAAAAGTATTATAGGTAGGCAACTCATCAAGGTCGCATTTGAAAGGTTATTAAATTATGTTGTATATCAAATTAAAATATACAACATGATTTTTTTTTTGGAAAGGTCAAAGGTCACATCCTTTGACCTATAATTTGGGAGGCTATATCTTTAGAAAAGATATTTTTAAAAATCTGAAAAAAATATATGTTTAAGATTGGTTCCTTCCCTAAAGTTACGAAAAATTTCAGAGTGGAGGTTTCTTGGATCCAGAAATAATTACAACTTTGTAAATTTTGACATTTTCTTACGATTTTCAAGACCACATATTTCCGAATCAAGTTCTGTAATAATATTTTAGTTCTGTAATAATCTGTCTTCCTACGAAAAATCATAAAATTTGGAGAAGGTAGTGTACACCCATTGGTTGATTTGACATGGAATTACCCATATAAAAAAAATCAACCATGTAAGATTTTAGTGTCTGTGTTTCACACATAAAACAAAATTGTGGATTGAAAGTAATTGCTTATTAATTAAATAAAAGACAAAATAAAACATTTAAATTTAATAAAGTCTAAATGTGTATTTGTAAACTAAGTGTTTATAGATATTAATAATCTAGTGTGGTCAAATTGCAAACAGTTATACAGCAGGTAGACAGACTAAAGCGAAAGGCAAACCACTCCTCTTGGTAGATTTTTATGTTTCCTTTTTCTTATTGCAAAAAAAGGTTGTATATGTTATATTGTGTTATTTTTTCGTTTCGTTTCTATAATTACTGCGGCATTTGCGTTGCTTTAAAAGATAGCATAATTTAGACAACCATTGATGTCATTAGTTGAAAGATAATTTTGTTTATGTTATAAATAATTATTTCTATTTTTTTTTAAATATTACATTAATTCATGTCGTCAATGTGGGAATATAACCATTTTTTATTTTATGTAACGTATTCTAAATTATTTTTAAAAGAATGAAAAAAGTATGTTTTATGATTTTCAGCAAAAAAATTAACTAAAGTAATATTTTTCTACAATTTTTTTGTGTTTTTTTTCAGTCTACTTATATTCAGCAAACATTTTATTAATTTTTAGCAATGGTTTTTTAATTTCTGATCCACTAAGTGTTAGCTAAATTTTTTGCTGAATCTACTAATTTTGTTGCTAACTTAACTAAAATTTTTGCTGACTCAGCAAAATTTTTTGCTGACTTTACTTTACTATTTTTTTGAGGGTAGAGTATTTTCTTAAATATTTGCAAAACAAATCAAGATTTAAAATACAAAAAAAAAAATTATTCATTTCAAAGATTTCATTACACTCAAAAAAAAAAATGGCCGTAAAGTTAACCAAAAAATTAGTTGAGTCAGCAAAATTTTTGCTGGAGGATCCTATCAGAAAAATTGTTAATATCGGCAAAAGTGCAGATATTAAGTACAAAATTAGTAAATTCAGCTAAATGTTTTTCTGATACTCAGTTCAATTCAAATTAAAATCGACTTGTCGAAATCAACAAAATGTTTTTTATTTTGCTTCAATTTAAATCTATTTGTTTGAGTGTTTTTAAATATACATGTAAGTATTTTTGTACCTAAAACATAAGACCGCAAAATATTAGACACTAATACTAAACCATACTTTTTCAGCAAAAAAAAATTGCTGAATGTTAGTCAAATATTTTAAATAGACGCTTAACAAAATGTTCAACAAATCTCTTTTGAGAGTAAGAATTACCTACACTCAAATAAGAAAGTCTGTAAAAGCTACAAAAAAATGTGTAAATGTTGAAGATTGTTTTGCTAATATTAGGCCAGCAGATCGTTTTGCTAATTTTAGCAAAACGTGACAATAAATTTTTAGGAAAGTAAAGGTAGTAAAAATATTAGTAAAATTTACTAAAATTTAGTAAAATTTTAGTCAACTCTTAATTTGCTAATTTTTAACCAAATTTTGTACTAAATATTAGTCATATATATAAATAAAAAAAAAATAATGAAAATGAAAATTATGAAAATTATTATATTTCTTTATTAGGATATTGTCCTAACAAATAATCTATAGAGTTTTTGTTTTCAAATTTATTAATTGACCACTTTCAGGAATGTGTGGATAGACCTATTTCAGAAATTTTCTAGGTTTCCATCATCAGAACATGTTTTGAAAGAAGTGACAATCGTATGCAAACATCAAACATTCATATAACATAGTTATCATTCTAAATGAGAAACAATATATGAGTTCGAAGTTAAAGATTATTACCATTGATCAAAAATAAATTGAAAACTTGTTCGTTATGTACAATACACGCTTTTTGTTTTTATTCTCCTTTTTAGTTTTACACTTGTTTTGTTTTATTTAAAAACAAGATGTAAAGGGGAAGTAAACTAAGACCTTACTTTGTCTTTTTTACAAGTTTGACCTTTAATTGTGCAATGAAAATAAAATGAGTGGCATCGAATAATTTTCATTAATTTGAGTATAAAAACAAAATCAAAGGAAATTCCGGACAGAAAATAAAATAAGTTTTATCTCTCACGGAAATCGGTGCACAAAATCAAATGTCAAACTGCATAGAAAAAACCTGGGACCTTTCCATTGTGTCTAATCGAATTTGCACATGATGTTAATTTATATTCCACTCAATGGATTTAATCAAAAAAGAAAAACCCATACATTTTACATACAAATTTTCAGAAAATTCTATCTGAAGTACAATTTTTATAATTTTTGTTTTAAATTAATTTTGTATGGAGAAAAATTTTGTATGGAGAATTTTAGAAAACCGCATTTCAATTAAAACTTCGTTGGTATTGATTAGAAAACATCTATTTAACTTACTTGAATGTTTTCATCTTAATTTTGTTAATTGGAATTTGTCACAGACTCAATATTTAGTAAAAATACGTATTTTACTCAGATTTTTGCAGCAGTTTCTTTTATAAAGGCCTTTAAATAGCTCAAAGAGCTGAATTGAATTTGGACGAAAAATCCATATTGTGCAGTATTTCTAGCGGCGAATAAACTTTTTTCTATAAAAATTGTTTGCCTGTCATCTAATAACAAGGATTCTTGAGAAAAAATCAAGTCTCAACTATAATTTGGTTAAATTTTTGAAAATTTTTATATAAAAAAAAATTTTGAATAAAATCACCGAAAATAAATATTTTGTGGTATAAAATAAATAAAACTTTTCTTTAGTACAGAATATATTTTACAAAAAGTATTTATTGCAAATTACAGAAATTTTATTAAAATGCTCCATCAATCGATAAATAAGACATATATGTCTGATTAAATCTTCCGAAGACATCTAAACGATCGGGTTAAGAAATAATTAGAAAACAAAATTGACATTATAGCTATGAAACACAGTGTATAAACACTACACAGAAAGAATTTCTTAAACGAGATTTAATAAAATTTTTTCACTAAACTGTGAATCTTAAACTTTATGAAAAGGCTTCATAGATTTAATGAAACTATTTTTAAAGAAACTTTTTCATCAGTCGTATGCAATTTTTAATAAATAAAACGAAATTTTTCATTAAATTTTATGAAAAACTGCATTAAATTAATGAAAAGTTTTAATGGACGAGTTCCGGTGCACTTCATAGATTTAATGCAGAAATTCAATGATATCATGCAGAGAATTCTCTTTAACATATATTATGATAATGCACACAGAAAACAGTTTTTCGTTGCAACTGAATTCTTTGCAAACCGAATTTTTGTAGTTCCATGTTCTATCACTATTATTAAGTTTTAAAACTACAGAGAGAGAATTCCTTAGACGAGTCTTAATGACATTTTTTTTTTACTCAAATAATTAAGTTTCCTTCACAACGTGAATGAAAAATGACTATAAATTCATGAAAAAGCTTCATAGTTTTAATGAAACTATTTTTAATGAAACTTTTTCATTAGCCGTATGAAATTTTTAAAAAATAATATGAATTTTTTTATTAAATTTTATGAAAAAGTGCATTAATTTATTGAAAAGTTTCAATGGACGAGTTATAGTGACAATTCATACCAAAAATGCAAAATATTCATTGATATCATGCAGATGGAGGATAATAAGTTGGACGCACTGAATTATTTAAAACGTTACTTTCATAAAATCCAAGCAACATGATAGCTAATCTTTATTAAATCTTAATTTTCTGTACTAAAATAAAAAATATGTGAAATAAATATACTTCTCAATTAAGAAATATAAGAAAAAAAAATTTGTATGAAAATTTTCATAACCGAAAATTCGGTATTGAAAATTTTTCCAAACCGATCAATATAGATTCGATATTGGGAACCTTAATATTTACAATTAGAATTAAAAAAAATTTTTTTTTAATTATGCGAAACTTTTGATACAAATTTTGGAGTCATGCATTTGAAATTATTAAATTGATTCAGCTTATTTTGGGTGAGATAATTTTGCAGAAATGTTACGGTTTTCGCCTTTTGAACACAGATATATTTTTGCACAAACCTGGATAATAAATCCCATGTGTTGTGTGTCTCGTTGTTTGTTTTAAGTTTTGAAATGTCTTAAATTTAAAAGTTTTCTTCACTCATTTTAAATATTTAAAAATCCATTAAGAATTGTTTTACAAACAAAAATTACCCAAGTACCACCTGTGGTTCTTGCGGTTAAATTTCAGTAAAACACACAAATGCACAAAAATATACAAACTATACCAGCAAACATGGCAAGGCGAAAAAGATTTGCTTTCTATATATAAAAGACCTGTTGAAAATGACTTTAGATGGCTCTTATTTAGAATTTTTCCCATCCCGGGAATTTCGATTGTTTGCATTTTTCGCTTTCCCGGAATTTTGATGTGGGAAAAACTTTTAAATTCTAAAATCTCTTTCTTTTCTTTTCTTTTCTTTTCTTTTCTTTTAATTTTTTTTTGCTTTCCTTTTTTCTTTCCCTTCCCCCTTTCCTTAATTTTTTTTTTTTTTTGAGTTGGGTGGACATGTCCTTTACTGCATGGTGTTACATTAGGGTGTCTTTCGTTGTATGGGCGTAAAATAAAAATGAGATTTTTAAAGGTTGTTAATGACACTGCAGAACGGGCAGTGAAGCTCATGGAGGACTACAATAAAGTATTGTCACGAAACGAGGAGGAAAAACAAGTAATAATGCAAATTGTAGCCGATTATCGAAAGCACTACCCGGATGCAAAAAAATGTACACTATTAAATTAAAAATACGTTTTTTAAAAATACTCCTGAATATGTACAAAAAAATCAATTTAAATATGAATACAAATATCTGAATTTATACTAATGACCTGTTCCACGATCTCGAACGAAAACCTAAGCGAACGCAAGGTAGTCACTCGAATTCGAATCAATTTGGGTTTCTCTATTTCGAAAGCTATCGTTCGCCTATACTTACTTGTGTCAATTTTTGTTTTTTACGTATTTACAAATTATAGTGGTGCCAGACCGGATATTTTAAACTTCTATTACAATTTCCTTTAAAAATACCAAAAATACTACTAAATTGTTTGAAGATAAATACAACATTACTTAACAGTGATCAGCTGTATATGACAAATAAATAAATAAAACAAATAAATAAAACAAAAGAAAAACTAATAAATCAAAAGAAGAAAATCAAAAAAGTACACCAGCGTTTTCAGCTGTTGCATTGTGGATTTCATTAAGCTCAAATTATAAGTTCTTACAAAACTACAAATATTCGTGTTATTTTATTTTACCTTTTGTTATCCATTCTTTTTTTTTAAATATTTATAATATTTTATTATATCATTCATTCCAGCAAAGAACATTGAAAAATGAGGATTTTTTTAGGTTCCACGATTTTCTTATATTTTGTACATGAATACTCTATAGTCCCACTTACACATACCCTTTTTCAGATCTCGAAATTTTGTAAAAACTCGCGATTTTATGCACGTTTTTAATTTTCATAAATTTAATAAAAATGCTAAAAGTGCTTCACTTTGAAGTCGCATAACTTTTTAATTGTATTTCGCATGTTATTAATTTAAACGATATTTGGAATAGGCACTTGTCTACTTTATAACTGGAGGTTTTTAAACAAAATTATTGTTAAAAAAGTGCATACGAAATTCAAATGCAGTGTTCTAATGTATTTTTCAAAACTTTCTCCCCCTACGATTTTCAAAAAAAAAAATACAGGTTACTAAAATATGGAATCTTACCTAAATATACATACACTGATTTTTATGGGACAAACATGTCTTCTATTTGTAATGATTTTTTTAAACAAAGTTTATTCTTTTATTCTAAAATATGGAAAGATTTTTATACATTTTTGTATCGTTTTATACAATATTTTTTCATCTAGTTAAATTTTCGACATGATGTCAAAAAAGTTATTTTGGATTCCGTACAGAAACCCAGCCAAAACTTATATTCCCAATTACTATTTAAAAGATTCGTTACTCATATTTTTTTAAGTGCCAATAAGTATTCTAGTAAGATTAAAGAATAAATTACAAGTTTTATTTGAATCGTTTTTCTGATTTTTGTTCTTTCAATATTTTTTTAATAAATGAATATTTTTATAAATATAGGTCTTCAAACAAGTTACAAAATGAGTTCGTATTTTAAATTTATCACACAAAATATGAAATACAAGAATGTATAAAAATATTTCCATTTTATAGAATAAAAAAAATTATTTTTTTTAAAAATCATTAAAAATAAAAGACATGTTTATTCCATAAAAATCAGTATTTGTATAATTAGCTAATACTCCATATTTTAGTAAACCGTATTTTTTATTTTTTTGAAAATCGTAGGGGCAGAAAGTTTTGAAAAATGCATTAGAAAACTGCATTTGCATTAAGTATGCATTTTTTTTTTAGCAATCATTTTATTTAAAACATCCAGTTATAAAGTAGAAATTGCATCTTCCAAATATCGTTTAAATTAATAACATGCGATATACAATTAAAACGTTATGCCACTTCAAAGTGAAGTGCTTTTAGCATTATTTTGATATTTATGAGAACTAAAAACGTGAATAAAATCACGAGTTTTTACAAATTTGGATAGCTGAAAAAAGAAATGTACAAATGGGACCGAAGAGTATTCATGTACAAAAAATAAACAAAATCAGAAGACCCTTGCTCAGATTTTTTACGTTTTCTAATGGAATGAATGATATATTTTTTTGAAAATATTTTGTTACTCGAAATCAAAAAAGCAAGTGACTGGTTTTGACATTTACGTTCGCACTGTTGACAACTCTTTCGAAATAGAGAAACCAAATTTTGTATGAAAACTGTTACGTTTTCATTCGACTTGTACTTCAAGTCATCGTTCGCATAGAAATTTGGTTAGAGAAACCCAAATCAATTTTCTTTCGCTTAGAAAGCGAAAGAAAGCATTCTTTCGAAATCGAGAAACAAGCTATAAATAATTAATTTTAATTAATTTTAAAAGGTAAATAAATTACAATTAGAAACATAAACAAAAATTTATTTTGTAATTTTTGTGATTTTTGACTCTTTAAAATACGAGGGTCAATTGTAACCCCATGAAAACACAGGTTAACTATGAACACGAAAAATTATACTTTATAATAAAGTTATTACAATTATATAAAAAAGCATACACAATAACATTGATGAAGTATTACAAAAATCTTGTTAAAAAAAAAGTCTATACAAATTTAAAAAAACGTTGAGATCCGCTAGAAGCAAAATGCTCTAACAAAAATTTTTGCCAACGGATATCCGTAATACCTGGCTTATTTAATACTTGAGATGTGTTTAATAAAATACTTGACAGCAAACACCAGGTTTTTGATTTTTGTTGAATAAAATTTTCAAAAATGCAAAAAAGTCACTTTGAGGTACACCCAAAATATTTATTAATTTTTTTGACACAAATTTAGGGTAAGTTAGCGATTTTCTGGAAAAGTAATATTTTTTATCTGCGTAGTTATGATTAAACCCAACACAAAAATTATTTTATATTTTTTTAATTTTGAAGAAAAAAAAATTTGTAATTTTTTTTAAATTATGCCCATTTGTCCAAGGGCCCGATTTTCAAGGGCGATGCGGGACATCTTCCCGTTATGCTAGAACTCTAATTTTTTGCATGGTGAATTTTTGTACCCAAACAAATATTTTAAGAAGGGGGCAGCCCCACCACCCTAGTGTTACATATATGTGACGAATACTTTGAACCTATGTGTCACCTTGTATATAAATATAATTGAACGTTTTTTTTTTTCTCAATTATTGCTCGACAATAACTAAATTTTAATATTTATCTAAAAAAAGTCTAAATTTAGAAATAAATAATTTTTTTATGGGAAAAATTGCAATTTTGCATTCGTCCGTAAAAGCGAAAAGTTGATTTTTTTTTGTATTCTTAAATAAAAGTGTAAAAAAACTGAATAATCAGAAAGTTTAGACTGTATTCTTAATATTAAAAATATATTAATTTGCTTTACAATTCGTTAAGTATTATTTTTTTTTTTTGGTTTCGATTAGTTACAGAAATGTAATAAAGTTGTAAAAAGGAACAAATTGGCAAATATTTTAATATATTGTAGGTATATTATTTTTTTAAATATGTGATAATTGTACTAATAATATTTGTAAAACTGTGACTAGAAGCTACTTTTCAAAAGGTTTGAATTGCGCTGAATCCGAATTTGACCTCTTTATTCCTTCCTAACCAAAAATTCTAAAACAATATTTTCACTATATCCGGGACGTTATAAAATAGTGAATACAGAATTATTAAAAAAAACTTTTTATATCATCTGAATGTCCTATCAGCCCTCTTCAAAAACAGTCCTGTGATATCAATTCGTATGGTGTTTTCGCTATTAGTTCCAGTATCTGAGAAATGCATGGTCGGTAGGAAATATCGCTAAAATACTGTTATCGATTCAAACCCTTTAAACTGACTATCGTTATCACTACAATACCGTTACCGAAATAATTGAAAACCCGTTACACAAAAAATATAGTTACCTATATAACTAAAATACCGATAACCCTAAAAAACCATTACCGAAATAACTAAAATATCGTTATAGTTAAAAGACCGGTACTGAAATACATGAGATAGCGTTACACTCAAACTACCGTCACCGAAATAATCCAAGTTAGCATTACCTTTAAAACCGCAATTCTTTGATTTTTTTTAATAATTTCAGTCGAACTGTTAAATTTAGCTACCGTTTTATCTAATTACGCGATAAATAATTAAAAAATAATATATGCAATTAATGCAATTTGTTCAGATGTAAAACAGCATGACCCCTTCAATACCGTTACCGAAATAACTGAAAAACGTTATCCTTAAAATATCGTTACTGAAAAACTAAAATATCGTTGCCGTTAAAATACCGTTACCGAAATAAATAAAATATCGTTTTCCATAAAACACAGTTACCGATCTATCTGAAATATCGTTACCGCTAAAATATAGTTACCGAAATAAAATAAAATAGCGTTAGCCTTATCGGTAACCTCATCGAATCGGTTAACATAGATGGAAAAATGAGATATCTGAATAATTTATAAAACTTTTTGAAGGAACAAATATTTTTTTCAGTTCTGGATAAAAATATTGCATTTATATAATTTGAATGGACTTAAACATTTTTCCGAATTTTTAATTTTGGGCGTTTCAAGTTACACCACCCTATTTTTCTTTGCATTTATATATTTGATGGACCTAGATATATGATAAACATGTGCAAAATATTCGCAAACAATGGAACTTTTCAGGGTACATTCTCCACATTACTCTGCTGGCTATTGCAATAAAATTTTACGGTAAAATATTCCCAATAAAATATAGTGCTTACACAGAAGCAGTTCTGGAAGGCATTTTTTAATGACCGAGCGCTTTCGAAACAATTGCAGAAGGCATGCTTTTTGCTCGCGATGTCCCTCTTGGTATGTTTTTTTTAGGCAGGTGAAAAGCGCTTATTTCATGTGCTTTAAGGAGCAATAAATACATGCCTTTGTAGGAAATGAGAAGCGCTTCTTTTGCACATTGACAACATTAATGCTTGTATGCATTCTTTACTGCTTCATTGCATGTATTATTTACTGCTTCAAAAGAATGCATTCAGAAAAGCACAGCAAAATGCCTTCTCAATTACTTTGTTGTATGTAAGACGGTTAAGCGCTTTCTTGGAAGCATATAAATGTAGTCAATTGCTTACCAAATCGATGTTATTTTTTGCTGGGTTATCCAAACTTTCGCCTTCTTGATTTGATTATGCCCATAATTTTATACTCAAAACTAAAACATGTCGATTTTTTTTTGGCTTCAAAATTTAGCGGTTTTTATCCACATTCCGTTCATGTTATTTGCTGTAATTCATTTTAATTTTTTTGCCATTAGGAAGAAAATAAAAAAAATAAAATTTCGATATTTGAAATACTTATTCCTTAAAGATAGATCTTACAAATGTTTGTAGGACATTTTATTTATTGTAATTTCATGGCATCATGAAACTTAACTTTTGTAATATTAAAAAAAAAAAACTCTTGTCTTCGAAATTGTTTTCAATATTAAAGATTTAAGTACACACAGAAAATTAATCAGTTTGAAATCCATCATAACTACACTTATTTTAGTACAATATTACAATACAAATTTGATTTCTGTTACATAACATTAATTTTATTAGTAAAATATACCCGGTGACGAGTAAAAATTTGAAATTACAGCCTATATACGGTTGTTTATGTCAAAAACTATCGACACAACTTCTTAAAATCCTTAAATAGTGAATTCTTTGTAAAATCTTCAGTTCTAAAATCCAACATTTCGATAATAATTCCTTACTAATGATTTACTAAAATTTGTGTACTAAATGATGCTTATACAGGGTGGGCCAACTTTGACTGACTGATTTGAAATGCTTATAAATTTTTTATTTTTACAGTTTTTTACTCTATTTTTAATGGAAGGTAGAACTTATTGAATATTATTCAGCTAAATATGAAAAATGAGATCCATTAAATGCCATTCTCCTGTTGGAATTTAATGTCTCTTTTCAAGACGTTTTGCATTACGTTGCGCAACGCTTCTGGCTCCAATTCTGTAATATATGTGCGAATATTCTGCTTAAGTTGCTGAATGTTTTATGGCTTATTGACGTAAACCCGTCCCTTTAAGAAATACAAAAAAAAAAAAAAGTAATTAGGTGCCGTCAAACCTGGGGAACGAGATGGCTACACAAAAGTTATCATAGAACCGCAACTGTGTCTCTCGCTGTATGAGCTGTTACTCTATCTTACTGGAACCATATGCCAGAATTATTGAGAATTACCCGACGTAAAAAATTTTCCAACATGGTCCGATATACCACCCCGGACACGGTTTTTAGATCCACAACTTATTAAATGTTAAAGTATAAATATTTAGATAGTCATATAAACATTTATGTAATAGCATACATATTTTTATGTAATCGTATATAGCTTTGTGTTCTCTCAAAAATTTTTATATAATAGTAAATGTAAAGGGTCCGCCATCTTACGTTTTTTTTTTCAACTAGTGCTTATTTCGTGAATGGTAACACTTAGCTCATGTCTGATTTGACAGATACACGCAGAGAAAAAATATGGTTGCAATATGATTGCCGCCACAAAAATATATTTCCTACAGCAATAAATGGTTGTTTCAATTAAACTATTATTGTATCAAACATATTTCACCAATAATATGGTTGCTTTTATCATGTTCTAGTAAAAATTTCCCTCTTTTTTTAGTTATTATATTATTGTGTTGTCTACAATCATCCTATAGTATTTATTGTCATATTCCTCTATCTAACTGCAGCCATATTAATGTTGCACCAACTATAAGATGATCAGTTGTTTTTTTTTTTATGAGCGTATTCGCTCTTTTAGTTTCATTCTTGTTTGAGATCTTGTGAAAAGAAGTTGTGAGAAACAGTCAGCTCCAACAAGTTAAATAATATTAAACAAAAAGACATTAACAACGGACAAACAACGTAGTTAATTTTAATGGTGATCTGTTTTGTGGAAGAAGGAATAAGTTTGCAGTCTCAACCCGGTCTACCGTGGAAGTCTAGGCAAAAGTTTAATTGTTGCTCACAAAGAAAGTAGTGCTGGTAATTGTAATGGTGATTTGTTTGTGGAAGGAGGAATGAATTGTATTCTCAACTCGGTCTGCCGTGGAAGTCTAGGCAAAACTTTAATAATCGCGCACCCGTTAAGTAAAGTTATTGTTTATTATAAAAAAGTGATAAAAAAGGGTTTATTATTTAATTGTTTATAATTACGCAAAAAATATTGTTAAAGAAATAATATGTGAAAGAAAAATTTAAACAAAATTCATGTGCTTTTAAGTATGTAGTACGAAATAATTATAATATGTTTGCAATAATCATAACATGGTAATAAATGATGACGAAATTCTTATCCATGATCATACTATGATAACTAGGACTATACTATGGTTTTAACGCAATTGTTATGATTGCTGCAAACATGGTTTGATCATTGTTAATGTATTGTGAAATTGTATTCTTACCAATATTTTTATGCTTGCTTTATGCTGTAATCACATGCTAGCTAGTATAGCTGACACAATATTTCACAAAGCTTATTGTTCTGCGCAAAGACAATTGGATTACTTAAATTATTTTAAACCTAAGTTTATTTAAATATGTGAATTATTAAATAAATATACTATTAAGAAACACGCATATCTTTTTAATCCAGCTGCAACAGAATGCTGGGAGAATACTGTAGGACTCATATTATGATAATTCATACAAATTTCCAGAACCATAATATGATAATATTGGAATATATTTGGTACCATAATATGGCAAACTAATTATCATATTATGATACAGAAGCAGATAAGAGTATGGTTGTCACAACCATAGTAACATGGTTGTCGCAATCATAAATCCAGAAATGTATGATGCTCTTCGAATATGGTTCCCTCATCCATGTTTTTTCTTTGCGTGTAATTAGTTTTATCCTTCCGCTGAACGAATATGGTTCGTATGTTCGTTATCTTGTGAAAAAAGTGAAAGAAACTGGATGCCAGTTTCATCGATAAACCAAAGCGTGAAAAGTCAAAAACAGTGCGTACACCCGAGAATATTGCTGCTGTGGCAGAAAGTGTGCGTGAAGCGCCATCAACATCAATTCACCGTCGTTCTCAACAATTGAACATTTCGGAGACATCATTGAGACGAATTTTGCATAAAGACCTTGGTATGATGCCATACAAAGTCCAATTGGTTCAGGAGTTCAAAAAAAAAAAAGTTATTTGGCGGACCCTTTAGCAATATATTATTTCGTATGTTCCTGTATATAATTGTATTTAGTATACCTTATTATATATAACTATATATACGTATATAATTCATCATAAATGTTCATATAATTAGATATAAATACATGCGAACCAATAATAAAACTATTTTTTTTTATATTTGTTAATAATGCCATATAGTGTTCAATATATAATTAAATAGAAATTTATATGGCCCCATGTTTTGATTATTTTGTAATATGATCAGACGTAATTACATATGGTCCATTATAAAGCCACATTCAGTTATATGTGGTGACATATCAACATTATTTTCTAGGTGATTTTAGATATAATTATATATTTCTTTGTTGCATTATATTAATTTGTTTTATCGGGAACTTAAAATAAAATATCGGTTTAATAAAATAAAGGCAAGTTTAGGAAATGAACATCTCTTAGAATAATATTTTCAATATGACTTTTTTCTATGTAGTATTAATGCGGATGGAAAAATTCGGTTGACACAACGAATCTGTTCTCTGTGTGTAATCAGTTGTAGCAAAGGAAAACGAAAAAAATGACAATATGCCACAATATGTTTTAAAAAGTTTTTCTTTATTAAATGGGTACAAAAATCTATCTAAGGCCATTTCAAATGTTATAAATATCAAGTGGTATTTGAAAAGATTAAATATGAATAGAGGTTTATATGGTAAAAAAGTTTGACACAATTATTTTACAACAACATGAAAATAAATTTAATAAAACTTATTAAATAAAAATATACTTTGAAAGTTTTAAAATCGACTAAATTTGATTGCCTACAAACAAGTTTGTTTAGAAAGGAAGTAAAAGTCCTTGAAGGCTTTATCAAATTGTTTTCTATACTAGTGTTATAATATGAATGCTTTTCGTATATTTGCTATGATTTCTTATTGCCACTCAATGGTAACATTGTATTGCACAGTGTATAAGATGATATATATGATTATAAAAATTTTTAAAATGACACAATAATAAAATATCTTGTGTTCAAAATACAATATGAAATAAAATACTAGAGCGGCAATTTTTTTTTTTAAATCGAAAAAATCGATCAAAGTTTTTGATTACAGAAAAATTTTCTTAAATTATTATCTTTAATAATATATCTTGCGACACATAAGTTTTTATTAATTGTCTTGCAACATTTGTAGTTTATCAATTTTGGTATGCTGAACACGAGTATTTTAAAATTTTTGAAATCGGAATAATGAAATCGAGATATTCGGCCTAATTACGGTTGTCGTAGTCGTGATGAAAATTTGTCGTTTTTACAAAACGGTACCATGTTTGTCGAAAACTAGAAAAATACAACTCTGTTAGCAAATCTATTACAATTATTCGTACCGCGAGTGTCGAATTCGACTGTCAAAGTTTATTAAAACAGTCGTCCATTTTATTTCTCACGACAAGCAAAAAAAAAAATACATTTTTAAGGACGCTAACAGCTTTAAAAATATTAAAAATGAAAGTTGCTTAAGTGTAAGTATTTTTTACATTAAAAATTACCAAATTCCATTGAAATTTTAATTTAAATAATTTTAGAATAAAAAATTAGGTGACCTTTTGGAAAAAAAGTCAGAATTGTCCAAATCATACCTTAACAGATTACACAAATTTAACATAAAAGAAGAATGGAACAAAATTGCTAATAAACTGAACCCTTTAGGTCCTCCATTTCGTTTGGGCTCTGAATGGATGAAAGTGTGGGCAGATTACAAATATAATTTGAAAAAAGAGCTGATACAGGGGTCTCAAATAAGCACTAAATTTTGTCACCAACAGAAGAAGCTGCTTCTTGTTTATTACAATTAAATACGATTATAAATCCTGTTGGAGAGGTTTTTGGTATCCAACACAATTCTTCAATAGAACCTGAATATATTGCTGATGATGTTGATATGAATGAAGAAATTATTGCCCCGAGTACTTCACATATCAACAAAAAGGATAGCCAAAAAAGTCTCAAAAAGAATAGACCTTACTGAACATGATGCTGATATGAATGAAAATAAAGAAAACATCGCCCCGAGTACTTCACAAATTAACAGAAAAAATCGACTAAAAAAGTTTCTGAAAAAATAGACCTTATTGAACAACAGTTGCAGGTGCAAACCGACTTATACAATGAGGTAAAATAGTCCTTAAAGCAAATTGAAAGATATAGCCGGAAGCAGCATAAGATCAAAGAAGAAAAGTTAAAGATTTACAAAAGCGAGCAAAAAAGAAAAGAAGAGAAGTGAGTTAAAAAAGAAGGATGAATATAGAAGACTCTTACAAAATTTTAGAAAAGATGAAATATAAATTAAAACACGACGAATTGTAATTTTTATGTAGTAACTCATCTATATATTATTTTCTTGTTAATTGAAAGAGTGTTTAAACACCAAATGGAGTGTGATTTTTATTTTTAATTAATTTTTTTTCTTTTAAATTGAAAGAGTGTTAAAAAACACCAAATGAAATGTTATTTTTGTTTTAATTATTATTAATTTGCTTTTAAGACTTTGGGTTTAGCCCTCAAAATGAAATGTAATTTAAAGTTTTTAATTATATGAACCACTAGAGCGGCAATTTTTTTTTCGAAAAAATCTAAAATCTGTAATCCGTGGCGCCCTGTGATCAAAGTTTTCGATTACGGAAAAATTTTCTTAAATTGCTTTAATAAAAATATATCTTGCGACACATACGTTTTGTATAATTGTCTTTGCAACATTTGTAGTTTATCAATTTTGGTATGCTGAACACGAGTATTTTAAAATTTTTGAAATCGGAATAATGCGTTTCGAGATTTTGTGTTTTTTCCTCAAATATACATTTTTTTTTAAATTATCCAAAAAATTTTTATTTTTGCACAGTTGACCATAATTATGTCAAAGTTGATTAAAGGATAACTTCTAAACTAACCTACAAGTAAACACATGAATACACTACTAAACAAAATAGATTTTTTTGCAGAAGCTGTTTTTGAAATAAATATTTTTTAATATTTGTACACTGTACATGCGCTGAATAAAAATTTGTGAAAAAATGTTTTCTCATTTTTAAAATATCGCGGTTTCTATACTTATGTCATGTACTCAATTTTTTTTCGTAAATTGTGCTTAATTTTTTTAAAGTTATTATAAAAATCATGAATTTTATTAAGAATCCATTCAAAATTATTTTTCATTTGAGTATAATAATCATGTCGGTGTTTGTTTCCGCATTTCTTACCGGTATTGCAAGGAATTTGAAAATTTTGCGTATGTAGTTTTATCCTTATAAATTTTATATATGCTAAAAAAAATTTAAATTTTAACTTTAGACGTGGACTAAAAACATTACACTGAACTCTTTTTAGTATTAAAATTGTAAATCCATTGAAAATATCCTGAAATATTTAGACAGGAAGAATATTTTTGTATAAAATAATTCAATATGTAATGAAAATAGAAAATCAACGATGTTTCGAAAACTTCAAATTTTATAAAATTTGACCTGTGGCGATGTCTCAACTTAAAACGCAAAAGTTGTCAACGCTGAACGTAAAAACCATACGTCAATCTGGTAACATTGTGAAATAGAGATGGAGGAGATTAGGAAAATAAACAAAAATCTAAAAATAGAATATTTGTGTTGTTAGTGTTGTCACTTCTGAGTATAATATACAATAACAGAAAAAGCTAATGGGAAAGAAAACTACAATTTAGCTGCATTAGATTCGAGGCCATACTTGGGTGTGATCGCTAAACGGTCATGACTTGGTATTGTTACGTTTGTAATGTAAGATGAGCGCAGGTTTGATTCTTACAGCTGCAGGTTGTTGAAAAATTTATCATATAGAGACAATCTGACAATTATAAGACACAAATAATAATACAATTTAAATTGAAAATCACTGATAAGCCTCTTCATAAAAAGGCAGAAACGAGTCTAGTCTGATTTAAAAATTAATAGTGTTTATAATTTTTAGAGAAAAACATTTATTCTTCTTCTTAACCTCAACATTTCTAGAGAGAAATAGTGTGACCAAACTCCAATTTAGTCGCAGTCAACGCTGTGTCGACCGTGGCTCAACTGGTTAAGAGGTGAGATTACGATGCATAGCTTTGATGCTAAGACTGTGAGTTCAAATCACAGTACGACACCAAAAAATAAAAAATTTTTCATATAGAGCAAATTAACAATATAAAATACTTTGTTCAATTGACACATAAATTAACCACTGACGAGTCCCAGGAGGGGACGAAACTGCGGCAGTCTGGTGTATCCTTGTGTCCGTAAAATTTTTCAATAAAAATGTTTTCTTCTTCTTCTTCCTGTAAAGAGACTAACTAAAGAAATATTCTACAGTAATTAATATAAAAAAAAAAAAATTAATTACGATTGTCATTATCTGACGGTTGCAAAACACTTTCTAACATGAAACGTTTTTTTTTTTGGCAGATTTGGCTCAGCATATTAGTAAATATGTTTTCTGCAAAAACTTTATTTTCCTTAGGTACACTGAAAGAATTATCTTTCATGATATTAATGAAACAATTTCATAGAATATTTCTTCGTAGATGCAATGAAGAATTTCATTACATGTAAGAAATTTTATTAATTTTAAGAAATAGTTCATAATCTTTTTTTCATAAAATTTCATAGTTGAATAAAAAAAATTCATTCGATTTCATAAATTATCTCTTCATAAATTTAATGAAAGTTTTCCTTAGAGCTATGAAACTATTTCAAAGACTTATTTTTTAAAGACTTATTTTTCAAAGACTTATTTTATCATAAACTTTTATAATTTCATTAATTTACAAACATTTAAAACTTTAGTTTTAAGATTTAATTCTCAAGAGTTCAACATATTTTGTATTTCATAAATTTTGTATTAATTTTGGACTTCTATTATGAAGCGTTTCAGTTGCAATGCATTTTTTAAGACATTCATGAGGAGTTTTATTAATTCAAGGAATTTCTTAATATTAAAAAATTGTATGAAACTGTTTCATAAATTCTATAAACGTTTCATTGTCAAATTGATTCATTAGAGTTATGAAGATATTCATTAATTCTACAAACATTTTATAAACATTAATTTTAATGAAACATGTTTCATAAATTTTATGAGAAGTTTCAATGGACGTATTCCCAATTTTCATTAAAGCTATTCATTGCTGAAGTGAAGATAAGCCTCTTAAAGTATTTGAAGGATGTGGGAAATTAGTTACAATTTAAAGTTTATTATCAGGATATTTTCAATGGATATGCAATTTTGTTACAAAAATGTTTCATTGGGGAATGCCTAATTTATACACAGTACCTCAATTTTGTTTGCATACACAAAATTTATAAGGATATCACTAAAAAAGAACAATTTTCAACTTACTTGCAATACCAGCAAGATATCCTGATCAAACAACATTACAGCCTACGGTCTTAACCCGTCGACAGGGTAGACCGGTTATTAGAACCGGTTGACCGGTCTTTACTGTCTACCCGGTCTTTTCGGTCTTGACCTGTCGACCGATAGACCGGTTAGATCGGTCTACACGGCCAGACCGGTATTTAGTATTATTTATGAAAGGGAATATATGGAAATATATGGAATATATGGAAATATAAAATAATTTTTTAAAAAAGTACTAAAGTTTTTGAACAAATCGCAAGGAATTTGAAAAATTTCATAAAAATCGAAAAATTGTATTAATATCGAAAAATTTTATACTTATCGAAAAACTTTAACAAAACCGAAAAATCTAAAAAAAAACTAAAAATTTTTAAAAAATTTCAAAAATGTTGATATACAGAATAATCAGATTTACGTCTAGATTATTTCCACAAAGTTTTAACCACGGTATAAAAACGCAGTACATGGGACCGGAAAATAACGCGACATTTTCACATTCCGAGCCAAGGCATAAAAACGCAGTACATGGGACCGAAAAAGACCGTGGCATTTTTAAATAAATGTATAAGAAGTAAAGAACTTTCTGAATTTAGGGGCCAGTTTCGGCAGATTTTTGTTGCAGAGGTTGCAAAACATGTAAAGTTCCAAGTCAGAATTAAGTCTAGATTATTTCACACAAAATTTTAAACCATTGCTAGCCACGGCATAAAAACGCCGTACATGGGACCGAAAAAGACCGTGGCAATTTCACATAAATGTATAAAAAAGTAAAGGCCTTTCTGAATTCAGGTGTCACTTTCGGAAGTTTTTTGTTCCACAAGTTGCAAAACAATTTACAGATTCAAGTCAGAATTACGTTTAGATTAATTCCACAACATTTTAACATACGATATTAAATGGGAAAAAGATCGTCGCTTTTCACATAAGTATACGACAAATGCTACCCTTTGTAAATTTAATATACGTTACGTTAGTCAAGTTTAAAATTGTTTATTAATTTTCAAAAAAAATTATCGACTTTCATGAAATTTAAAATTTTGTTAATTTTTTTTTTGAAATTTTTCTATTTTTGTTAAATTTTTTAAAAGTTTTTGAGTTTTTAAAATTTTTTTTATTTTAGCACTTCTTTTTTGTCAAAAATGCAGTTTATGTTGCGTTCCACAAAAAGGGGGAAAAAAATATGACCTGCTCCGAAATTTAAAAATAAAACTTTTTCTATCTTCGGTTTTTGGGACAGTTGCTCTCCAGGTCCCAAAAATCGGTATGCTTAGAAACATATAAGTGTGGGTACTCAAATGAAAGGAAGTTTCCTTAAGATTTCAAATAATTATATTAGTTTTATGATCCATGATACGTAGCGCCCCTAGAGCTATTTTAAGCATATTTTAAGTAAAAAAGTGGGGAGGAAGTTTTCTATGTCCTACTTTTGTTAATCACCTGCGTTCATCATATCACGGACACTTCATTCACCTAACGCGGGGATTAGAAATTGAAATTTTATAAGTCCTTACGCTTTTGTGATTGAGTGTTACGTTATCACTTGAACTATAATTTATAGTTATAGTTTACATTCTAGAATTTCCATATATGAGAAAAAAATTTAAAAAGTATTGGTAACTCTAAAAGGAAAATTAAAATATAAACAAAGAATAAAAAAAATAATAAAACCGCGATTTTTTCATCTTCACTTACATTTATTAACAATTAGTAATGGTGTCAATTATGATCTAAAACCTGACAATTCAAAATGAAATAAATTTATTTTAAAGTTATTGAAAATGAAAGTTGTTTAAGTTTAAACGATAACATTTTGTTAGAAATGCGTTTAATTGTCCATTTGTGTGATTTTATTAATTTTTATATAATAATTTAGAATAATATAATATAAAAAATAAAATATAATATGATAATATAAAAAAAAATTATTAAGAATTAAATAATGTTTTGTTATTACTGTTTTTATTCTGCCGGAAAACTATTCCTGCTTAGATTAGATTAGATTATATGGCACTATGCACCGCGACCAACTTAGGTCTTTTGTGCTGCCTAAAGTTACCCTAAAGATTCAAGCTACCTATAAAGCCAATAATCCTATTAGGCAAAATCTTCATAATGTCCGAAGGGGAGACAAAGCGATCGCCAAGAAACTTGGCACGTCTTTCACAAAGCCTCGGACATTCGCAAAGAACATGCTCCGATTGTCTCAGCTACCAGTTCGCAAAACCTACACTCATCCGTGTCCGAAAGACCCCTTTTGCGCAGGTGGTATCTGAGATTGCAGTGTCCAGTCAGGTAAGACACCAGGGTACTCAAGTTACCCCTCCCGAGGGACAAGAGTCTCCTCGATCCTGCACTGGAAAAAGAGATTAATCTCTTAGCCTGTCGTTGGCCAAGAGAGTTTTCCCAATAGAGAGAGAATTCTGATTCCCTCCACGACCCGAGCTTCTCCCTAACATACCCCAAAGGTATACCACAGAATGGTTCAGGGCCAATAAAGAGCTTTCGGGCCCCGCAATTAGCAAGACAATCTGCCCTCTCGTTGCCCTCATGCCCCTCGTGACCAGGAACCCAACCTAAGGTAAGCGAGTTGCGCCCGCCAAGTCGGTTAAGAGCCAGAATGCATTCCATGACCAGACCAGATGACACCTCATAGGACATTAAAGCCCTTAATGCCGCCTGACTGTCAGAAAGAATGTAGATGCAAGATCTAATAGTGCCCCTTCGTGCTTAATTAGTTATAATATTTATAAACTAGTGCAACAGTAATCGCAACAATAAATTTAAATTTTCCGAAAAGGATTTTCTTCATACAAAAAAATTCATACAATACCACTGTAAATAATGTAGTCTTGAATATGTAGTTATTTGTAACGGATGTTATACATTACATGAAAATTGCCTATGTATTGTTGGTTTAATAATGAAATCAATATTTACACTTGTTACATTTTCCATAGGAATGATTGGGAAAATACGGAAAAATAAAATGAAAATCAGACAATCATTATTTCCCTTCGTTGTTTTTTTATACAATATAAATAAAATGATGTGTAAACAAAAGTTTGAATTTTATGTTAACGAAACTTTAAAAAATTAGCTTATTTTCTAATAATAAGTTTCTGTTTGTATTTTAATTGTTTTTCAAGTATTTACAAAGAAATTGAAAAAGAAAATGAGACAAAAATCGATTTTAAAACACACAAAAAGAGAAAAACTTAAAAAAAAAACTTTACTTTTAACATGCGGCACAATAGAGCGGCATTTTTTTTAAACTTTGATTTAATTAATGTGGCTATTGTTGTAGCACTAGGTCTACAAGTTATGTGGTGCGAATTTGGAAAAAACGGAAGGCTTTAATCCATGGCACCCTGCGATTAAGTTTTCTGATTTTTGAAATTTTTTTATTAAATTACTTTAAATGCGACACATCCTATTTTTATTAATTTTGGCATGCTGAATATCGGAGTATTATTTGAAATCGGAGTAACGGTTTTCGATATATTAAGATTCGATTTTTTAAAAAAATTGCGTTTTTTCATTGTTTTTTTTTTTTTTAATTATAATAATTTTTTGTTTGGTATCAGAAAACGTAGTTCCGTTTAAGCGATTAACGGACGACTTGGATATTTTCCTAGTAAAATTGTTGTGCTCTTCAGTTTTATATTGGCAAAAATTCAAAATCAAACACATTTTTAACACTGATTCAGAATTTTATAAAATTTCGACTTTGACTCTTTCTTGCTTCTAAGCCGCAAACTAAAACACAAAATTTGTATAAATAAAAGTATTTTATATAAGAATATCACAATTTGTAATTCAAACTTCTGTTATTAAGAATAATGAATTTAAAAACTTAATAAGAGAAAAAAAAGTTATATAGAAAATTATATTATTTACATAGCCAAATATGATTACACAAGGGAACAAAATTGAACTTTTTTTGTGTTGACTTGAAATTTATAGCAAATTTTTACTAATTTTAGGTCGCTGATTTCAAATCTAATCTCGATTTTTCTCTATCAGCTCGACTTTTCGAGACATACCGTTATGTCCAAAATTAAGGCACATCCGGTACATATATTGGATAACTTGAAAACGGTTCAGCATATTCAGTTAAAAAAAAAATCGAAACTCCCCAACAATATTATCTTTAAGCCGGCTTACATTGTTTTTAAATTTTCCCAGTAGTTTCAGAGATATCGTTGAAGATTTAAAAAAAAAATAAAAATTTTTCATATAGAGCAAATTAACAATATAAAATACTTTGTTCAATTGACACATAAATTAACCACTGACGAGTCCCAGGAGGGGGACGAAACTGCGGCAGTCTGGTGTATCCCTTGTGTCCGTAAAATTTTTCAATAAAAATGTTTACTTCTTCTTCTTCGTGTAAAGAGACTAAATAAAGAAATTTTTTTTGTTCTTTAAAAATTCATACAAAAAAAAATATGCAACAAAAATCACAGTTTTGGTATAAAAACATTTAGCGAAATATATTTCGAATGAAATGAGCTTATTAAAAACTTAATAAGCATTTAAAGTAATTTAATAAAAAAATTTCAAAAATCAGAAAACTTAATCGCAGGGTGCCATGGATTAAAGCCTTCCGTTTTTTCCAAATTCGCACCACATAACTTGTAGACCTAGTGCTACAACAATAGCCACATTAATTGGTAAAAATCAAAGTTTAAAAAAAATGCCGCTCTATTGTGCCGCATGTTAAAAGTGTGCAATCGGTGCACAACTTTTGATTTAGTTCACAATTTACTGAATTCATAAAAATCGCGATTCCATACAAAAATAACATTTTTTAATGTGTAAGTGTTTGCTGCTGTTCTATTTATGTAATAAGTGTGGAATATCGCGAAAAGTCCAGCTGAGAAAAAAACCAAGTGCATATTTGGATTCAGCGTCTCAAATAACCTTAAAAACAACATTCAGTTCTTAATCAACAGAACCCTTGTTCCCTCGTGTTATATATAGCCAAGTGTGGTACTATAGTTGTGTGGTTATAATTATATATAACTTTTATTATTGTAACAATTTCAAATATACCGTCATATATAAAAAAATATGAATAAGTATGTTCCCATACATATTTATATATACCATATGTAGCTAGATAAGCTCGGAAGTTTTTAGCACAGTATCATATATAATTAAAAAAAATTTTATAGTAAATCATATCAAATTTTATATAGCACCATGTTAAAAATATTTTCTAAGCTATAGTAATATAAAAATTTAATAATAATCAATATATCGGCCGTTCCACTGAAGACCGATATATTGAGTCGTAACTGAACTGTTTGGAACAACTTTAAATATTGTCGTTTTTAGTTTTTCAAATTTCGAAAAATGCACGGTTTAATGCTCGAGAAATTGTTAAAGTTTGAATACTCGGTTTAATGCTCGAATATTTGTATTTTCTTTAATATTCATCGTAACACCACCATTTAAATTGCATTGGAATGATACACTGCCAGTCTTTTTTTATTATTGAGGAATACATATTTTTTTTATCGTCAAAAAGAAATGCATTTTTATGCAATTTGTTTTTTAAATGCACTCTTGGTGCCTCACGATTTTGAAAAAGATATATATTTGCAAAATATGGGAGTTTTACTAAAAAGCAACACTTTGGTTTTTTTATGGGACCCGATTTTTAGGAGATAATCACTGTACTCATGTTTTCTCTTTATTGTTCTCTCTTTATTTTTCTCTTATTGTTCTCCAGACCAACAATTTTAGGTCCATGTTTACAGAAGTTACACGAGGTAGTCAACTTTGACAACAAGTAGGTAGACCGTGTATAAGCACAGGGTAAACCACTCACAATATTTAAAAAAAATTAACACGTCTTTTAAATTTTCCAATTTTGTTCATACCGATCGGATCAGTAGTTTAGAATTTCCATTTTTTACTATTATATTTTCAAATACTCCACTGTGGAACACTTTGGACGTAATTCATTTTTGTGTGCTCCATTGCTAGTTTATCTCACTGTATAACTCAAATAAAAAATATAAATTTAAATTTATTTTATTTTTACACTGAAAGAATTATCCATCATGATATTAATGCAACTATTTAATAGAATTTTTTTCGTAGATTCAATGAAGAATTTTATTATACCCAATAAATTACATTAGTATTAAAAACTTTTTCATAAAATTTCAGAGTTTCATAAAAAAAATCAGTCGATTTTATATATTATCAATTTATAAATTTAATGAAAATTTTCTTTAGAGCCGTGATTTTATTTCAAAAACTTAAGCTTCAACCACAATTGACTTACCGTAAGTAAACTTGGTTCAACATTTATGTTCATTTTTCTTTGAATTTCATAACGACCATATTACACTTATTTAAATTTCGAAATTTTTTTTGTTTTTATTAAATCTTTTGTTTTTTTTATTAATTTCTTTTGCTTGTGTGAAATGTTTTTAATTTGGTTCAGTTGAGTACGATGAGTTTCGATTACAAATTAACTAAATTAATAGAGATGGAACTTTACGAAAGTTGACTTAAGCTGAATATGGGTGCTTCAATGTATTTTCATACAATCGCGCAGACCCTCAATTCAACTTCGCTAAATATAGTTGTGCTTTTAATTTTTTATTTTTCATAAAATCACTCACAATGTAAAAGGATAGAATATGACGACATTTGAAAATAACTGCCAGTCAAATTTCAACTTAATTACTTGAACTGGCAACTGTGGTAATAATTAACAACTAAACATAGCTTTATAGAAAATAAGTTCGCAGTAAATTTCGTCATACTCAAAACTAAGTTACGGCACATTTTTAACCTAACTAGTTGAGTTAAATAGATGATGTTTACAATTTAACACTTTAAGGCACGAAGAATGTTGATGAAGGCCGTTGCGGGCTAGAAAGTTAACTCCATTCATGCAGGTGTCAAATAACTTTTTTCTAATTGTTTTTTCTGTTAATTAAAGTAAATTATCACAAATAAAATTATAATTTTTCTGTTAATATGGAAAAATATTCATGATCTTTAACCGAACTAAACAACAACTCAAAATTTTATAATTTCTTTAATTTTCATTCATTTCCAAACTTTAGTTTTATGGTTTAATTCTCAAGTTATCAAAATAATTTACAAAGTTTTTTAATATTTTCATGTAACCTTTTATTAATTAAATTGTTTAAAAAATCATATGAAGAGGTTCATTGGCTTACAAGAGGAAGCTCCCGATGGGGAGACTCCAATCTTAGTGAAATTTGGATATTTGATGAAGAATAAAGAAATAAGGGATACGTTTTTTTAGCGGCCCAGTCTCACGTTGAATGGTTAAAAGGTGGAGCCAAAGTTAATACATTTTCAATTTATAACGAGCTTTCAACCTCCGTATAAAGCAAATCAAATATATTAGCTAGGTTGATACTAGTATTTCGATCTGGCAAAAGATCTCATCAGAACCCGAAGTTTTGGAAAAGCTAGAGCCTCCATAATAGGCAGAACTTTAACAATAACCCTATTAATAATCAATTTTGCTCCATTCTTGTCTTCTTAGTAATCAAGCACGTAGTTAGGTCTTTTCCTAACAAGCATCATGACGTTACTAAACTTTGAAGACCAAAAATGTTCTATTTATATAAAAAAATTTTAATTTGTACTCTGGCTCAAGTAATATTTTTAACAGTTATATTAGTTTTTTGTTTTTATATACATCGAGATTATTTAATACAATTTTGTATGAAAACATGCCTGACGCTAATGCAATTCAGATTTTTTTGGACGCTGATTTTATGTACTCGACAAAACAAAAATGTTGATAGCAATAATGCCTAAGTACTTTGTTAGGGTTTGCCATTTATTTCAAATATTTCAAATATATAGGTTAAAAGTCTGTTCGGAAAAAGTCGCTTAAAAGCCGAGCAACTACGCATGTCGGAAAAAGCTCAGACACCACCTCAATTAAATTTTATAGACATTAATAAACATATTTTTTTGCTTAATCCAACTATAATTCTTGAACAAAACGCGAGTTTCAATACCATTTAAAACACTTTTTTTTTTAATACTACAAAAACTTGAAAGCTATCGGACATGTTTCGCACACCAGTTAATGCGCCTCCAACAGCTCTTTCATTTGGTACCCCATTTGTTGAAAATATCTCCGAAACAATTTGAAATAAACCGAAAAAACGAAAAATGTGGTCATTTCGGCCCTCTCTTTTTATACCCTAAACATGAGATTGGGCCACTAAAAAAAAATTCGTGTACCTTATTTTTTTTTTATCACATATTCAAATTTCATTAATATCGGAGAGAACCCAATGCATTTGTCAATACATCCATAAAGAGCTATATTAATTCAATTAAACTTCTTAATATTAAAAAATTGTATGAAACTGTTTCATATATTTTATAAATGATTCATAAACATAAACAATTCTTAATGAAACCTGCTTCATTGATTCTATGAATAGCTACAATGGACGAGTTGAAGCGATAATTTTCATTAAAGCTATGAAGAAATCCAGTACCAAAGTCAATATAATTCTCTCAGTGTATGGCTTTATTTTTTACAAAAGTCGTGAAACTAAAAGTTTTATATGCTACCACACATATACAATAAACTTACGTGTTCTTTATGTGTATATTTATTCGTTCAATTCAAAAGTAAGTTGGAAAAAACCTTTTCTTTAACACAAAACATAAAACTACCTTTTTTTACAAAATTTCCACAACCATAGTTGTCAAATGATTTTTTTAATAATCATAGATTACATAGATCTGCAACTGTTTGACATTAGCTGTCAGTGCACGTAACTCATAAGAATGTGTTGGACATACGTGGTATACATATACAAAAAATATTTGAATGCCCAGGTGAAAAAGTTCATATATGACCCATATATATACATATATGGAGTTCCATATATGGTTTGGATCCGAAAATTGAGGACATATGGACATATATGGATATACCCATATATATGCATATATTTCTACCCATATATGTTCATATATTTTCCTCCTTACGTATATTTTCATAAAATAAAAACAATTGTAAAGGTACGTTCAGATTAGTTTGACAAAAAACATAAAATATTTCTTTGCCGTAATCTGAACACAAAATATTTTTGTGTGTCAAACAGCAAATCAGCTGATTTTGGTCAAACAAAATTATTTGCATTCAACTAAATATTTGACAAACTTAACCATAGTGTGAACACTAGCTATCAAATATTTTCTTCTGATTTGAGCAAATATTTATTTGATCTTACAAAAAAAATGTAAGAGCAAACAATGGCAAATAACAGGTGGTAAAATCGTCAATTATAAATTTTTTTAATAAATATATTAATAAAAGGCTTTATAAAAAAACTGAAATGTAAATAGATATTAAAAAAATTTAATCACTCAGATGATGGATTGAAACATTGGTCCAAAATGGAACGATATGTGAAACGGGGAACTATTGGAATCGGAGCAATTGTGTTGTCGTACGTGAAAATAAAAATTTAATCAATCCGATAACAGAATGGAACATTGGTCCAAAATGGAACGATATGGAATGAAACTGGGAATGATTGGAATCGGAACACTGTACACATTTGTGTTGTCGGTATTTAATACAAATGTTTGTTTCAATCTGAACGCTCGACAAATATTTTTTCGTTTATTTTATTTGACACTTTTTGAGAGCTGTTTGAACAAACCAAAACCATCAAATATTTGATAATAGTTTGAACATAAAATAAAATAATTTTTTATTTGACACAATTGGAAGCAAATATGTAAACAAATATTTTGTTCAAATATTTGATTAATGTGAACGTACCTTTTGTTTAAAAAATCAATTTTTATTAAAAAAATTATTGCTTACATAGCGTCACCTAAAATGGAAAGGACATAACTAACATATTTACTTTTTTACAGGAGTAGCAAAAAACGCCCACAGATATTTTAACAATATCGTTAATAAAACTGATAGTGTTAATCATAGAGAAAAACAATTTTGTGGATAAATGTAGTTTGATGCAGTGCTTCATAATTACTCAACCCCACTTTAATATTTTACAGGGCAACCAGAAAAATGCGCGAAAACAAAAACATGTAAGATTCGAACTGTATTTACAAAACCGCTATTTTTAATCGTAAGAGTACAAAATTTTGTGTGGGCATGTAGTTTAGCCAAATGAATCATAATCATCAATAAACCCGATTTTGGAAACTTTGTTTGTTACGCCCTTTTGCATTTTAGGTGACGATATATATTATTATATGTACATAAAAAATGTATATTTTATATACATTTTTTATTTTTATAAGGTACACTTTTTTAATACTTTGAAGTCTCATGTTTTGGAATTCATTTAATTAAAAATAAAAATTTCAATACCCGAGTAAAAAAGTGTATATATGCTAGACATGAGAATATAAAAAATCATATCTCTGTTTATATAGTTTCCTCCGCAAAATGGGTCTATCAGATTATATAAGTTCGCAGCAGATTCTATTTGGTTTTATACAAATATTTAAAGATTTATACAAGATTTAAAAATACAATTTTTACATCTACTTCGTATAAAGAAACAAAAAGTAACAATTATACCATAAAATTAAAATGCGATAATTTTGACGAATATGTTATTATTAATTGTTTTATACAAAGCAATAACACATTTTATTTATTTGTTCAAAAAATAGATTTGATTGGTACTACTAATTTTGCTCATAATAAACTAAAATCCATAGTCAAACATATAATTCCTTTTAAAGAAACAAACACATTTAGTGATATAAAGTTTGAAGATATACAAAGTATACATCCTGTAATGCAGGTTGGAAATTACGTTTGTAATATTGTAAAAACTTTTATAAAATATAAATCAAACTTTAATAAAATTAAAAGATAATACAAAAATGTAATACTTTGTTTTATTTTTCAATAGATTTGTATACATCAAGATAATATAGAACAGAAGATTCATACAAAAATCTTTTAACTACACACAGGTGAAAAAGTTCATATATTGTCATATATGGCCACATATATGGGTTCATATATGAACCCGTATATATGGCCCGCTACTTCCGTTCGAGGGCCGAACAATAAAATTTATAACAAAAAAACTACATAAAACTAAACTCAAAATACACAAACTGAAAATCAACCACGAAAACAATATTAACCACAAAATATCAATTAAAAATCCCTATTACTTTATCTCCCTAACCTGAACAGTAAACCCTGACAAGACTAAACAAAAAAAAAAACGATATTTTCTAACAAACCGGACAGGAAACATTACAATAATCTGAACTACAATAAAAACGAGGACAAAATCAATAAAACATTAATTTATATATTTTTGTCAAGAATTCGTAGACCGGCAGAATAAGGTTTAAAAATAAAAAATTTCATCCTCATATATGGTCATATCTGATCAAAAACTAAAACATTTTAACCATATATGAAATAATATATGAATTCATATATGGAGATATATGGCATATATTAACCAATATATGAACCAATATATGCAATATATTATCATATATTATCATATATGGTGTCATTAATATCCATATATGAACTTTTCATGTCAATGTATTTACCCATATATGCTCCCATACATTACATATATGCCCATATATGGAACCATATATGCTCATACATGAAACCATATATGGCAATATATGATCATATATGAACATTTTCACCTGGGTAGTTTGATTTATAAATTTATTTATAAATTAAACCACACATATGGGAAAATGATGCATATATGCTTCCATATATGGTAGTATATATGGATAATACAATGATATATGTTTTCATATATGTAACCATATATGGAAAACACTTTCATATATGGCTCCATATATGGTAAACATTTACATATATGGTTCCATATATGAAAACATATATGCAACAATTGTTCATATACGGTTCAATATATGCTTCCATATATAACAAACATTTCCATATATGCTTCCATGCATTTCCATGTATGGATCCATATATATTCATATATATTCATGCATGGGCAATATATAATAATATATGATCTTTTTCAGCTGGGTGTGTATGAAAAATTGTGTTTGTTGATAAAAAAAAGGCGAGGAGTCTGAGATCTATGCAATCTATGGTTTTGATAGCTTACAGTGGAAAAGGAATAGGTACACTCAGGGAACTTCTGCTTTAAAAATATGTAGTTGTTTGGGTTGTAAAACAGTTTCATTATTTTTAATGTAAATGTAAGTCATTTGTAGAACAAATAAAACTTTTAACTAACTTTTTAGTTCATTTAAAAAACAACTCACATCAAATGACTGTTTTATGATTTTACATTCATTTTTTACAGTTGTTTTTTGTTAAAAAAAAATGTTTGGTTTATTTTTTACTACCATGTGTTAAATTTTTACTGCAATTGTTAGTCATTTTTTGAACATTAAAAAACAAATGACAATGTTAGTTGAATTTAATGAAATGTAACTCGTCCTTTTTTTTAAATGAAATTTCATTTGCTTTTGACTACAATTGCAGTCGTCTTTACCAACATAATTTCCTAAGTGTAAATATGTGGCAAAAAAAAAAAAAACACACACACACACACGTTTATACATTTTTTATTATTTATTTTTTATTCTATATAAAAAAATGTTGACGATAAAAAGGTTACTTTTTTATAGACACTTAAATATTTGACAATATTTTACTATTATTTATTTTATTTATGTTCTTGTACAGATGCTTTCTTTTCGAATTTACAGTGAAATGGAAAAAAATATGAAATTCGATTTAAATTTATTTTCAATGTTGACAAATCAAATTTACAGTTAAAAAGTCTGCATCGAATTTATTTAAAATAAAAATAAAAAAACTGAAATTTATATACATACAGTAAAAAAAAAACATATGCAAACATTTATAAATTTTAATTGGTATTTTGTTATTGCTTGTTAAAATTATACACAAGTTTTTTTGCATTTGAATGGATTAATTAATTTTTAAAAAATTAGTTATACGAATTTGTCAAATTGTTAATTGACTTTTTGATAGAGTTTAAACAAGGACATAAAGAAGTCAATAAACAGTTTAAAAAATTTGTGAACTTAATTTTAAAAAAATAATTCAATAATCCATGCATATGTCAAAAACGTGTGTATGATTTTAACGTGTGATAAAAAAATGCAAATAATGCAATTGCACTGTTAAAGAATGTTAGGAAAAAAACCAGCAAAAATGTTTGTCCTTACACTGAGAGAATTATCTTCACTTCAGTAAAGAATTTCTTCATAGCTTTAATGAAAATTGTCATTGGAACTCGTCAATTGAAACTTTTCATAGAATCTATGAAACAGGTTTCATTAAAGTCAATAGTTAGGAAATGTTTGTAGAATTAATGAAAATCTTCATAAAACTAATGAATCATTACGACAATGCAGCGTTTATGGAATGTATGAAACATTTTCATTTATCTCACATCATAACATCAAAAATGTTACAACATATATCAGAATCACTGATTAAGATTAAATACCACAAACTGCAGTCTTATTCAATTGAAAATTTACTTTCAAGTTAGGTATGCCGATCACTACCGGCAGATCTTGTTAATGAACTTCGGCTAAGTTGTAAAGAATAAACACCTAAACGAGTCGTGTGTTTTTTTAGCTACCCAATCTCATGTTTAGGAGTTACTTAGTGTGTCAAAGCTGATGAGCTTGCAAGGCTAGGAACCACCCTACAAGTTCCTGCGGAATTTGCAGGAGTTGGTGTTCTCCTAGCAACTTGTAAGCTGAACAATCGGCTCTACTCCGAGAGGACGACTGACCTTAGGTGGGCTAATTGCGTGACTTGTGTGGTGACAAGGCACATCTGGCCGGCTCTGGATCTGGGGAGAACGAGGCCGCTCCTGTCGCTTTCCAGGGGGGAAATCTCTGACATGGTGGCGGTGATAACCGGCCACTGTCGTATTGGCAGGCACGCTCGTAGGTTGGGGGTGTTATCGCCTGACTTCTGTAGGAGCTGCGGGACTAGGAGGAGGAGGAGAGTATTGAGCACTTTCTCTGTTCATGTCCTGCGCTGGCGCTACGTAGGAGGGCCTCACTTGGATTGGCGTTCTTTCACGATCTTGGGGCTTGTATTCCGCACCTCCTTATATTCGTAAGGAGCTCTAACTGGTTCAACGGTGGAGTCTGATCGGTAATCCGTCAGTCTCGTGGGATTACAACGGACCTAAGAGTCTAAGTGTGCTGGTGCTCACGGAGCCGGCTACCACTCCGACCTAACCTAACCTAGTGTGTCAAAAATTATCGCATTTTACATTTTTTTGGTTTATTTTAAACCCTTTGACATGTGATTAGGCAGCTAAAAAATACGTGTCTCTTTTTTTTGTTTCTTTACAACAAACCCATTAACATCTGCAAGTTCGGGTCGTGATACCGTCCTTGTAAGTAGTTATGATTTTTAGAAATATGTTTATTCTTCTCTATTACCACGCTTCTCACAAAAATTTAAATCAGTTGAATATAAATTATAGTATTAAATGCACTTGTCTAAAAAAAACGTTAAATTCAAAAACTCGAAACGCTCTAATGTTTATATATTTGGAAATGCTACTGTTATCAGTAACGTCGCAAATAATAGTCTTTGGCTAACAGCCAATTTCGTGATCACATCATATCAAACAAGTTACTAGACCATATCAAATAATATGTGACACCATCTCTATTAATTTCAATCAGAATATTAAACTTAAGCTTCTTTTCAAATGTTTTATTTTGATTAATTTGATATATTTTGACATTTGATTTAACACAAAAAAAAAAAAAACATGATGTCCTTTGCTTGCAATTAATTTGAAGTTAAAAAATATGTTTCTTTAAAATAAATAAAATACAGAACACACAATCAAATAAAAAGTAACCTTTTTTTAAATTCCCAACGATGGATTTCGCACTGAAGATTTTAAATTAACTATAAGACAGTTTAAAAATTTATTATTGTTTAATAAAGCTAACTTTTGTAAAGTTCTGGGTAAAAGAATTTCTTTGTTCTTATGTATCCTTTATTTTATTAATTTGATGATCCTTTGACAACTGTTTTTGTCGTTGTTTTGTTTAAATAACAAATAAAAAAAGAAGTATTTTTAATAAAACCCCTTTGAGCAATTAACTCATTCTTGAAAAATATGTTGGGATTTTTTTTCTTTTTTTTGTTAATAGCTTAAGAATTGACACTTTCAGAGGGTCATGAGGAAGCATCTGCTGGGTTTTTGTTGTTTTATGCTTACATAAAATTTGTACAATAAAGTACAAATATTTTTATATCTTCAAATAAAGTTTTTTCTTTTTTTTTTTGTGCTAGACAGTCTTTTGTGAGTTGCTTATGGCAATTATAGTTAATCCAACAAGAAAGGTATACCAACTTTTGAAATGACTGTAAGCGTCAAAAGAAACTGTACATTAGGGTGGCCCATTTTGACTGCTTGGTGGAATTTGCTGGCTGCTCTCAAAAATTATGATAAAGTGCATCATTTTACATACATTGGCCAAATTTAAAGATCATACGACGATGGTAAGTATAATTTGACGAAATGAGTCAAAATTCCCAATATTTATAATTTTTAGTTTTGAAAGAAACTGTACATAATGCAAGAGTTGCAAAAGTTATTAAGCCTCATAAGGTCAAAATGTCCTAAATTTGCATAAAAAGGACTACAAGGACATTTAACATTAACTTAATTTTAAACATAAATTAATATCACAGATATTTATGTTATTGCAATCTTATAACTTGTGTTTAGATTATCGGTATCTTTTTTATGATTCGTTCTCTTTATTTGTTGTTCCATTCTTAAGCTTTATACTATTAACCTCTTCCTTTCCATACTTTCGTTGTCTATTATTTTATAACTTTCAAAATCAGCAGTCCATACAGCGTGATTTATGTGTTGTGACAGAGCTGTAGTTTTTTAACTTTGGCGATGTCGGCTATATGTTCTCCGATTCTCGTTTCTAATGTTCTCTTTATATTAAAATTAAAAAAAAATATAAATATAAAAAAAATAATAATACGAGGGCGGATCAATAAGTCCGTGACTTTTTAAATGAAACACAGTTTTTTTTGCAAAAAAAAAAAAATATTATTTTTCAACATAATCTCCTTTCAGCTCAATACACTTAGTCCAACGTTTCTCCAATTTTTGAACCCCTTCCAAAAAATAGTATTTTTCGAGGTCCATAAAATAGGCATTTGTTTGATCAACAATTTCATCGTTGGGGCTAAATCTCTTTCCACAGAGCCATTTCTTTAGGTTTGGAAATAGGAAATAGTCACTGGGGACTAAATCCAGAGAATATGGCGGATGAGGTTCCAATTCTTAGCCCAATTCATGGAATTTTGCCATTGAGACTGCACACGTATGCACCCGTGCATTACCTTGATGAAAAAGAACCTTTTTTCTTGGCCAAATGGGGTCGTTTTTTTTTTAAATCCTCGTTAAATCGGTCCAATAAGTTGGCATAATATTCGCCGTTTGTTGTTTTTCCCTTTTGAAGGTAATCGATGTGGATTATCCTGCGTGCATCCCAAAAATCTGTTGCATTCACCTTATTGGCCAACAAACTTATCTTGGCCTTCTTCGGAGCCGGTTTATCCGGAGAAACCCATTGTTTAGACTGCAGCTTGGTCTCCGGAGCGTTGTAATGGATCCATGTTTCATTCACAGTTACAAAACGCAACAAAAACTCATACGAATTACGGTTAAACAACTCCAAACAATCCTTTAAAGTTGTCACACGATTATGTTTATGGTCAATTGAGAGCAAACGCGACACCCATCCTGCATACAGCTTTCTTAAACCCAACTGATCATTTAAAATCGAAACCACACTGCCATATGAAATGCCAATGGCATCAACAAACTTACACACTTTTACTCTTCGATCGGCCAACACCATATCCTGGATTTTTTCGACATTTTCGGGTGTATTGACTTCAATTGGCCGTCCAGAACGCTCAGCGTCATTTGTACTTGTGCAACCACAACGAAAGTCAGTAAACCACTTTTTTACCATTGAAATCGATGGTGCAGAGTCCCCATAGTATTTAACAAGCTTTTCCTTGGTTTGATTGACGGGTTTTTAAAAAACTTTTTTTGCAAAAAATAATGTTTAATGAGCACTCGAAATTCACTTTTTTCCATTTAAAAAAAATCCATGAGGTTGTATGTTTTTAACAGCTGTTAAACGCTAAGTAAATGACGGAACTTGTATAAAATTTGACAGTAGTCTATTTACAGGTGGTACTTGATGGTAGCAATGTTGCATTTCATCCAACTACGAGGGAAGTTCGAAAAGTCACGGACTTATTGAGCCGCCCTCGTAATTTAATACGAATCAAATCTTTATTCGATATTTTAGGTTGATAATTTGTTCTGTGTAACCGCCCTTTTCTATCAAGTATCAAAGCGTTTGAAAGAATAATATTTTGAATACATTTCATATTATGTATTAACCAATAATATTGGTTGCATCAATCAAATTTTTGTAACTAGCATTTTTGAACTTTGAATTTACTTGTAGTCCTTTTTATGCATATTTATGACACTTTGATCTTATGAGGTCAATTAACTTTTGCAACACTTGCATTGTGTATAGTTTCTTTCAAAACTAAAAATTACAAATATACGGAATTTTTACCCATTTCGGCAACTTATTCGATCGCGTCGAAAGTGTTTTACCATCGTCGTAAAGTGTTTAAATTTGCCCAATGTATGTACAATTTTGAGAGGACCCAGCAAATTTCACTAAGTAATCAAAAATGGGTCACCCTATTGTACACCTTACTCTAGTATGTTTAGAATTATATTTCAGTCAGATGCAATTATATTTCATTCAACGTTTTATGTCTCTTTAATAAAATCGTTGCGTCTTTGTTAATTTATAAAAAAAACAACAAAAAATTTAAAACAATTTAAATTAGACAACAAAAACTAAGAATACTGCATATTGTACTCCTCAAAAGAAATTATACAACTCCACCATTACTTATAATGGAGCTTTTCTATAGTTAAAAAAAATGGTTATAATCTTTAATTTCAAACTCATATGTATATTAGTTCTCATGTAGTGAGTAAACTAGTTCATATGAATGCTTGAGGTTTGGCATGGGATTGTTACCGCTTTCAAAACGTGTTCTGATGATGGGAACCTAGAAAATTCCCGAAATAGATCTATCAACACATTCCTGAAAGGGTCAAATAATAAATTTGAAAACAAAAACTCTATAGATTATTTGTTAGGACAATATCCTAATGAAGAAATATAGAGTATATGGCCTCGAACTTGAATAATTTTCATTTTCATTGCACAATTAAAGGTCGAAAAAACATAATTTTTACTTTTAATAAAAATTATAACAAACTTGTGAAAAAAGGCAAAGTACCGCCTAGTTTACTTTCCGTGTTTTGTTAACTAACTTAACAAAATATAAAAAAAGGAGAGAGAAACAAAAAAACGTGTATTGAATATCCACCAGAGGTGGATCTTGCACATCAAACAAGTTTTCAATTTATTTTTTGATCAATGGTTATAATCTTTAATTTCAAACTCATATGTATATTAGTTCTCATGTAGTGAGTAAACTAGTTCATATGAATGCTTGAGGTTTGGCATGGGATTGTTACCGCTTTCAAAACGTGTTCTGATGATGGGAACCTAGGAAATTCCCGAAATAGATCTATCAACACATTCCTGAAAGGGTCAAATAATAAATTTGAAAACAAAAACTCTATAGATTATTTGTTAGGACAATATCCTAATGAAGAAATATAGAGTATATGGCCTCGAACTTGAATAATTTTCATTTTCATTGCACAATTAAAGGTCGAAAAAACATAATTTTTATTTTTAATAAAAATTATAACAAAATTGTGAAAAAAGGCAAAGTACCGCCTAGTTTACTTTCCCTGTTTTGTTAACTAACTTAACAAAATATAAAAAAAGGAGAGAGAAACAAAAAAAACGTGTATTGAATATCCACCAGAGGTGGATCTTGCACATCAAACAAGTTTTCAATTTATTTTTTGATCAATGGTTATAATCTTTAATTTCAAACTCATATGTATATTAGTTCTCATGTAGTGAGTAAACTAGTTCATATGAATGCTTGAGGTTTGGCATGGGATTGTTACCGCTTTCAAAACGTGTTCTGATGATGGGAACCTAGAAAATTCCCGAAATAGATCTATCAACACATTCCTGAAAGGGTCAAATAATAAATTTGAAAACAAAAACTCTATAGATTATTTGTTAGGACAATATCCTAATGAAGAAATATAGAGTATATGGCCTCGAACTTGAATAATTTTCATTTTCGTTAAAAAAAAACTTTTTTTTTTTTGGTAGTTTGCTTATGTTACGCCATCAGAAGAATAGTATCTGCTTTTTTTCTTCTTGATTGGTACAAATATTACACAGAAAAAATTATCAACCTAAACTATCTAATTAAACATTTTAATTGAATTAAATTTGTTGCTAAACAAATATTTAATTGACTCAATTAATATTTTAATTGACTTTTAAATATAAAAATACATATTTTGTTTTAAACATAATTCTCAAATTATTTTTTTTATAGACTGTAGGTTAAATAGAAAAGTTTCAGTATAAAATACCAAATGCATTTGAAGATTACAAACAAACAAGAACACACACAGTCACAAAAACAGACACAACAATAGCAAAAACACACACATAAACGTATTATTCACACACATTTTTTTTGTATCACAATTCTTTTTTGTATATGAATCAATTAAAATATTAATTGATTCAATAAATTTTTTAATTGAAACCCGTTTTTAGTTTTTTTTGTGAACTTTTTCGGTATAACCGCCATATATCAAAATTGGGTTAAAAACTTCGGGAATGTTCGAAAACATGAGAAAATATAAATATTTCAGAAGCCTCAAGATCCACCGCTAGTGCATAATAAATCGGACCATTTTGATCAAAAATTATACTTTCCCGTTGATATAGCTCGAACGCCTGATTTAGGAGAGTGATTCTGAGACCAGATTCGGATTCAGCGTACCTTTTAGAATTGTGTTGTTCATGAACGAACTAGATCAATTGAACGAATCACTCAATTAATTATACTCTAGTTCTAGTGTCAAATATTTTTCGTCCTAAATGTTTAAGTGTAAAAAGTGCTACCATGTACTCACGAGTGCTCCCCACTAAAAATGTAAACGACTGAAATTTAATTTTAAAAATAAACTTCGGGAACTTCTGCTTTAATCGTTTGTAGTTGTTCGAGTTGTAATACAGTATCTTTATTTTTAGGTGTAACATTGCAGATGTAATTTGTAGAAGAAATTTATATTTTGACTACATATTTAGTTTATTTGAAAAAACAAACCTCATCAGTAGTTGTTTTCTATTTATAAAAAATAAAACAAATTAATGTTTGTTTATTTTTTACTACATGTGTAGTTTAGTTTTACTACAATTATGGTTCATTTTTTGAACAGTAAAAAACAAATGACAATATTAGTTGAATTTACTGAAATGTAAGTCGTCCTTTTTTCAAGTGAAATTTCATTGGTTTTTAACTACATTTGCAGTGGTGTTTACCTGCATTATATTCTTAGTGCGAAAACTATCAGCAGCAACATTAAAAAAGTCAATTTATCAATTTAAAGTCGCGAAAAAATACTAATTTTCCTATCTGCAGCCACAAGTTATATATTTTTTCTCAGTGAGAGTATTGCAATCTCTTTATTTTTTAAACTCTTTGATGAAAGTATAGAAGTTTTGTTTACATATCAGCATTTTAAGTTCAAATCTGTATTTAAAGGGATGTCAAGAAATAAAGCTAAAATAGAAGTAGTCAACTGATGTCTTGAAAAAGAAGAAGTAATATTAAATGCATCTGTTCTTCTATCTGCTTGATCATAATTTATAATTTTTACCATAAGTGTCTTTATTCTAAAAAATTTGGTACTGAAAACTTAAATGAAACAATGCAACGTAGATCCCCTATGGTATGTGCCTTAAAAGAATGTGAATGTACGAATACATTCCTTGCTAGCACTTTTGACTTAGGGGCAAAAGGATTCAAATTAATTTTTTTCATTTTTTCTAATTTAGGATTTAGTGAAAAACTTTAAAAAATGAGTAATAAAAGTATAAGATTAGTTATTTTATTCTATTGTAAATATACAGTCAGACAACTTTAAGTTTTGCTACGAGTATTTTCAAGTTTTGTAATTTTTGACTACATTTATTTTAAAAAAAGTCAAACCACTTAAAAATTTTTAGAATTCGTAACATTTATTTTATGGAAGCTGTGTTTAACAACCCAGCAAAACTTTCTATTACCCGGTATTAACTTTGGCAATAAGAAATTAAGTTCGGTAACTGGTTGATTTTCCAATACAACCCCTTTTTTAGCAAGGGCATGTCATAAACATTTATAAAAAAACAACTACATAAATACTACAAAAAACAGCAACAATGTGTTAATGTTTGCTTTTGATCAATAATATAAAAAATTGTCAAGCAAGTTCCAAATATGAGCAAATATGAGCAAATATTTAATTGATTCAATTAATTTTCAATTGACACCTTTTAAAATTTTAAACAAACCGATTTAATGGAAAAAATAGGGAAATATTTTGTTCTGTGTAAAGCTAGTAAACTAGGCGTTGACGAGTCGTTGAAAAATTTCTTGTATGTGCACAATTTAGTCTCGGGTAGACTACTTTTGTCCATGTTCACTTTCCAATTTCGAGATACTAAAACAGCAATTTTTAAGTGGCTTCAAATTGTTCCTGCGAGTCAGACTTGGGCAACGTCAATTACATTTCACAATCGTTCACTTGTGAAATGTTTCTATATCATTAATAATATCAGACCTACACTCACAGTTGTGAGCTTAATCGATTCCTTGGAAAATTTGTAAAATGTTTAATACCAAACATTGAAAATTAGTAGCAACATTTGGGAATTACTCAATTACACCCAATTCTGTGAAATTGAACATAAAAAAGTAATTGGCTTGTAATTAAATATACAGATATTGATATTATGCCCCATGTCTGGTATTGACAAAATTATAAATTTTCCAAGGAAGCGTTTAAGCCCACAAGTGTGAGCGTAGGTCTGAAATTATTAATAATATAGAAAAATTACACAAGTAAATGATTATGAAATGCAATTGACGTCGCCCAAGTCTGCTGCCAGTAAAGTATAATTTAAATCGGATTAACCAAGGCCAAAATTGTCCTTTTTGGCTAATATTTGGTGGAATGGCCTATGTAAAATATATGCATTAAGTATACAATTTCTTTTTGGGATATACTCACTTTTTAAAATGATTTTGCACCAACAAAAAAAAAAAAAAAAAAAAAAAAAAAAATGGCGTTCCAACCCCTTTTTCCTTTTACAATCGCAGTGACCTTAAACGTTGATTTAGGGTGCTTTTACCTACAGAGCAGAAATAACTGTATTTGTGCGAAATTTGAATTCACCTTTCTAATCTACACCGAAAATTATTTAAACCAATATTTTCCCCCGTTTTTAAAGTTAGAGTAGCCGGAAAAAATCAATATTTTTCAATACACTTATAAAGTATATTTTTATGACACACTACAAAAACATTTTTAACTGAGAAAAACTGTGCAACACTGTCGCTTTATGGTAACCCAGTTATAAGTGATTAGTTTTAAAAATGGCGTATTTACTAAAATTCAATATTATATTGATTAAAATCTTTTTAGCGGGCCGCGATATATAGAAAATGTTTGTATCATTTTTCTAAGCTCAAAATACTTTTCCATTATCTGTGTAAAAAAAAATATTTTTATTTTTTTTTTACAAAATCGACACCTTAATAACTTTTTAGCGGTTCGCTATATACGGAAAGTTTGTGTATCATTATTATTTTCAGTTGGTAGTAAGTTTTTATTGTGTGGGATTGACCTAGAAGGTGAATTTAAAAAAAAAATTTTAATAACTTTTGGCTTCGAGTTCAAATTTCATTTAAACACATCCCTTTTTGCTACCGCGCATTTGGAAGGAAATGAAGTTTGGAAAAAATAATTATGCCATTTTTTCATTGATGCAAAAATACCAAAAAAAGTGATGATATCCAAAAATCAAATTTTTATTGACGAGCTCGAATATATATATTTGTTTTTATTTATTTTCTAAATACTAAAAAATGTATATTATTGAAAAAAAAAAAATTTATAAAAAAATTTTAAAAACTACTTTGATCTAAAAAAACTAAAAAAATATTGTATTTTTTTCAAAAATTTGCTTCTAAGATCAAAAGATATAAAAACTATGTTCTAACAAATCGAAACGGATAAATAACGTACGTATTTTTCTATACGACATACAGGAAAACTATGACACAGCATGTTTTTGTTGCTTTTCTGATAATTCTTTCCTACTATTTTTGTGTTATTACATTCGAAAAATTCGGTTACCACAAACTAACTATTCAATTGTCAAAAAGTTCGGTTGTCGTCAGAAATCCGTTTTCTCTGTGTTTTGAACTTAATTTACTACGTTTAACAAACAATTTGAGATAAGAAATATTTTTTTTTTCCTTATCCGACCCAGAATAACAAAAATGTTTTCTAAAGAATTACGTTTCTTATACGAAGTTGTTTCTTTTAAGGTTAATTGGTTGTCTCGACTATATGTGGAAGGTCAAAACTAAAGTTGAAAAAAATAAATTTAAATAAAGTGAAATTTAATCATATAGAAAAGTGCTTAACACTTTTGCAAGACCTTTCTGTGTACACTTTTATTTAACAATTCAACCGTATGATAAAGTACTTTGTGTGGGCAAATACATATGTTCATTTACTATACAGAAAACGTGTGTATATGTATGAGTACATATAAAATCTACCACTCGATTTCCTCCACCATTTCTGATTTCAGCGAAACTTGATATAGAAGATGCACATCATATAACTGTAACCTCGTCCAAATTAAAGACCTCTAATCCCAGCGGAGCTGCAAATAACGCTTTTAAAAATATGAAAAATATTTGGAAATTTTAAAAAAGTAGTCGAACATAATCATCTATATCTTTTTAACAAGAGTCATTGATATGTTATTTTATAGCTACTTAACCCTCACACCTGCCTAAGCTTTTCATACCACTTGTTTGGCACGAAAAATAAATAATATATTCTTCTATTAAAATTTTTTTCGTTGTGTATTTTAGGCGATATGAGCCAAAATAAGTTTAAAGCAAATCTCAAAAACTATTTCATACAAATTAGTAAGTTTAGGATAAATTATTCCTAACTACAGTTCAAAAAATACCATTGTTGTGCTTTTACTTAGGAAAATATGCCGATTTTCGTTTTTGGTAAAACTTAAACATATATTGAAAAAAATTTCATAAAAATACCTCCATACGTTTTCAAGTTTAAAATCAAGTTTCCAAAATTTGGAATCCTATATGTCCTTGGGCCAAAATTGATTTTTTTAAGATTAAGCTTTAATCTTACTTTGTGTTTATACTGTCAACATAAACGGCTTCTAGTCAACATAAATATGTTTTTAAGATTTATGAAAATTGTGTTCATTTCGAAATATTTATATTTTGAAATTTCGCGAAATTTTACATTTTACGCTTTTTCACTTCCAAACCGTTCACACAAAAAATTACTTAACAAAATATTTTTTATATTTAGTTTTCTATAAAATAGCTTATTCCTCTTATAAAAACTTCATTGGCTGATACTGGAACACACAAGTTATTCACTTCTACAGGGAAAAAGCTATTTAAAAAAACATATTTTGTTAAATTATAAAAAAATATACTTCCCTTTACAGTGTCCAAATTCCGATATGGAGCTTTTACGTTATCTTGAGTTATAGATAAAAATGTAAAAAATATTTAACTAAAAAATCGATAGATCAAGAACATGAAGAAATAACATATATGAAGTTGGCAACAGTATATAATAATAATTTATAATTAGCATATATTCATTTAAAAAATTTAGTAAACCAGGATTTTGAAATACAGCGATTTGAATCACGGATTTCCAAAAAAATGCATTTTGCCGTCACGAAGAGAATTCGCACACCTAGTACAAAAGTGACTCAACTCAAAATTTTTAATTTTTCAGAAATCGAAAAAAAATATTTGCAACTTCATACCAATTGAAACATAAAGAAAGACATAACTGTTTTTAGCAACAGTTAACAACAACAAAATACACTGATATTTTTTTTATAGATAAACAAGTATATTCTGAATAGTTTAAGCATATAAAACCGAAAAACTAAAATTTTGAGTTGAGTCATTTTTGAACTGGGTGTGCGAAAATCTTATGTCTACCATTAAAACCAAAATTTAAGTAGCTTTAAAATGGGGTATCAATGCCTCTCGTAGCTGAAGCAGTTAAAAAGATATGGACAATTATGTGGAACTACTTTTGTAAAACTTTTATTTTTTTCAATAAAATATATTTTATATAAATCATTTCTTTTACTAAATATATTTAGTATCTTTTTTAAGATTTTTGTCCATAACTTTTGATCTCGTAAGAGCTCCAAATTGGGATTTGGCAACGGCAAAGTGGAATAAATTATAATTAACATATATTTTTTTGAGAATTTAAAAAAAGTTGTGTTTTAATACAGTGTTTTCAAGCGCGGATTTCGAAAAAAATGCATATTACCTACTAAGAACTTTAGTTGAAAGCATATTGTCGTAGCTTTAAAATGAGGTATCAATCAATAACGTAGCGTTAACCGTTAAATAGATATGAACGATTATATAAGACTACTTTTGTTAAATTTTCGATTTTTTTTTCATATATTAAAACGTGATATTTCCAAAACCGTAGAAGATAGCAACATAAGACTTGGCTGATGATATATTTTTATGACACGTAGCTTCCGTACCAAGTGTGTTTAAAATTGAAGGGTTTAGATGACGAAAATTGGATATTTTTTTAAGCTTTTACATGGAATGAATCAATTGTGTTTATTTTTCACACTTTTGTAATACAATACAAAGAAATCCACTTGTTAAAATTACTTGTCATTTGTGTTATAGTACACTTAAATAATCATATAATTGTACTTAACTGACTACAAGTTAAGGTGGTAATTATTTATGTTAGTCTAATTTTGATATATAACTTTTTTTCTTTTAAATTTTTATATAGTTAACTTTAGTAATTGAAGAAGATATATTTTTTGTTTTGGCCTTTTTAAATCTGTTTTAGATTTAACACTAGAATGACCATACCAGTATTTGATTTGAAACTACAAATTTTTGTTCCAACTTATTCCAGATATTGTGAACAAATTGGAATATTTGTTAAAATCATGACTACATTGTAAATTTTCAATTGAATCAGACTGCAGTTTTTGGTAAATAATCTTCATCAGTGATTCTGATAATACTGTAATATTTGTTATGTTTTTTGTTGTTGTTTGATTGCGTCTATATGAAATTTGGTTTTGTGAAATCACTTACTTACTTAGTTTATATATACCATGGTATATATAAACTGCTTTCTAATACCATATGCACTTTGCGCTGCACTTTAGACAGATCGTTTATTGCTCTGACTTAAAGTCAGGTCGAATTTAGCTGTGACTTAAATGCAATAAACGGTATTTTTTTTTTGTTCTTGCATAATTGCAGAAGTACTACAAAAACAACATAATATTGTTCTACTTTTAGAAATCATGTGTTCCATTTCCACTATTTTCCAATATATTGCGAGTATTGCCAAATTTATGATTTATTTTTTGTACATTCCGATAAGGTGAAATATCACGTGGTTTAGGAAGTGTTGTCAGAGATCTAATTTTTGATTATGTTTGATTTTTTGAATTAAATGTTTTTGTAGATATTACATAGTTCTATGACTTATGTAGGATTAAGTTGAGTAACAATTCCACATAAAACTTTTTTTTTTGAATATCAATTAGTTTCCTAGAACAATTTTTTTATACCTACTCTGCCCAAACCAGTCAAAATGACTACTGTTTTTTTAAAATATAATCAAAAATACATTTAATTTCGTAGCTTTAGAATTCGAGTTTTAGAACGTAGTAAGTATTTTAAAATCTTACAATTTTAATAGAAGGTATACTAGAGAAACTAAATAAAAAATCATCAAAAATAGCATAGATATGGACATATCCAGGGTCCCAAACGATACATTCCTAAGCATTTGATGTAAAAAATAGTCAAGAAATTATAAACATTTTCCCCTTTTTTGCTTTTTGACAACATTTTAGTAACTCTATCTTTAGTGCAAAAAGTAGGGTTTGTCGATTTGTTGTTGCCAATTTATTAGCAATAAACATTGGACTCCTAAGGCGACAAAAATAGAAAATAGAAAATTGTACAAATCTGTGAGTTGGAACATTATTTTTTTAAAGCGGTTTTATGTAAACTTAAACGGAATAATGCACCATTCTGTTGATAGTTGTTATGTTAAAATACCAAATTTTTCCGCCAAGAAAATTTGAATTCGTTTTTTTTAATTAAAATTGCATTAATTACCAAAAATTACTTATTTATTATTTAATTTTATAAGTATATTTAAAATATATACTATACTTATACATAAGTAAAAAATTTCTAAGGAGTGAGATCGAATAAATCCTAACACAGATTATCACTTATAACTTTTTTAGGTTTAAAAGTGAACTTCTATTTGAATTAAGTTATCTTTTAAAAGTCGTATAATGTGTATAAATTAATTGGATCATTACTTTGTTTACAAATGGACATTGAACAGAAAGTGAAAACAAAAAAAGTAGCATTTTTACAAAAAAAACCTTAAATTTCGTAGAAAAAAATGTGCTTGATTGTTCAGAACTCAGAAAATTTAAATTATATTAAGATTCTTTTTAAAGCAAGTTCAAAATACTGTAAATTTTTTTTGGAAATGGTCTGCTCCTATCAATTAGGGCACTAAAAATGGCAAAAATATCAACTTTACTCGCTTTTTGTTGAGCTTCCATTTGTAAACAAAGTAATGATCCGATTTCGCTAATAATTTATACACATCATCTGGCGACTTTTTAAAAGAAACTTGATTAAAAAAGTTCACTTTTAAACATAAAAAAATTTATAAGTGATAATCTGTGTTAGTATTTATTCGATCTCACTCCTTATATACAGAGAGAATTTTCTTGGACGAGTTTGGCGTAGTGCAATAAGTCGCAATGAAATAACTTCCAATAAAGTAAGTCGCTAGAAAAATAAAATAACTGAAAAACCGAAAAGATTAAATAACATCTAAAATAAATAAAATAACTTTCAACCAATAAAAGAAATAAATCCAAAATTGGCTAAAATAATTTCGCTTCACTTATATGAAGTTTTTGTATAATTTATCAAAAAATGGGAAGAGGTTTTTTGATAAGTTTTTGGAAAACAATGTTAATCAACATTTTTTTTTGCATTAACGAAATTGCTCGATTTTGTTTAAATTGTTTCAATAAAAACTACTCGTACATATATAAAAGTGTTGAAAGTGCACTTTTGTAGGGAAAAGCGTTTTTTTGTTAAAAATGTTTAAGACTTCTGGGTATTTAACTATTTCTTTATGAAAAATGTTAACACAAAAAAGAGCTTTTCCCTTTTTAAAACTTCTATGCATTTATTTATTTCTATATGAAAAATTTTGACAACAAAAATTTATGTTTTTGCGCTTTTTAAAAAATTCTTATGTATTAAATTCTTAATGATATTTTTTCAAAAATGTCATTAGCCTATAATATCATAAATCTCTTAAATTTTGAACATCATTATATTTACGATTTTTACTTTTAGTAAAGTAAAAACTGCAAACTTAATTTATAATTAAAGCAAAACTCATTGAAGAAACTCAGTTTATAATGTAACGTAGTATCGTTATAAATTTTGCATGATTTTAATAGTTTTTGCCATTAAATACCCCCAAAAGCAGTAAGAATTGCGAATTGAGCCTTTTTGTTGAATTTCTTTTTCGCGTGTCATTGGGAGTTATTTCGTTTAAACAAATTGGCCGAATTTCATAATGAAATAACACGCACATTAAGGTGTCTCAAATTCGTATTAGAATATCAAAGTTAATTGTTCAAGGTAAGGTACCTAAAATTATGAAAGAGTGTATTTACAAAATTTCAACATGTACAAACTCTTGGTATATATATCAAATTAAAGCTTTGTTTCAATACCTTTTAAATAAACTATGACGCAAATATATTGACTACACAGTCTTAAAGTTCCCTGCAGGAAATGAAAGGCCGATTGATCAAAAGTGGTAATTATGTGATGTATGATTGGGGAGCACATCAAGCAACTGGTGAAACCAAAATTGTGGTGCACCAAAAAGTGTTAGTTTGGGTGAAATGTCCAATCACATGACTATAGTTATGGTGACAAACCATTCACTGGTTGGTACCAGATATATCACGTTACTGGAGAAAAAATAATATAACATCAAAGTGTACTGAAGCAACGTTGCAGTCGTTGCAGTTGAAGTTGCTACTGGTCATTGAACTGGTTGAAAACCGCTAGCAGTGGATGAAAACATGGCAATTAGTACCAAAGGATGCAGTTCCTGGACTGCTACCAAGTGGACACAACACTGAAGGAATTTGTTATGTACCGACTTTGTGACAGTTGAAATGAAGACGTAACACTTCACTGGTTTAAAATAACTGAATACGGAACTGTTTAGACAGTGACCAAGCTTGCCAGATGTAACGATTTCTCGCCAAACGTCGCAATCTGAATACTCGTTTAGCAAGTAAATTTTTGAAATACCGACTGGCGATTTTTCGATTGAATGAAGATTTTACACATAAAATATCGCTACCAAATAAACCAGAAATATAGCCCCAGAATATGTTTTTCGCACAACTTTTTCAAAAACTTGAAACACTTGCAAGAATATAAATTAAAATTGCAAAATTTCTGCATATTGGTTTCGAAATATCTTGTTAAGGTATTTTACAAGATTTTTGGCAACGGATTGTTATATATAAGTAATTGGCGATTTGTAAGAATTTCTTTGATTACAAAATTGTTACTCTTCTTTATAAGTTATACGTTTAATTTGTGCTCAGTTGTTGCAGCTCCTTTCAGAAAGATATTATTGTGAACTAGAATTATAATGCAGCATACAAAATTAAAATAAGCATGAATTGCTTTTTAGAAGTGTAGGAACATAAAAATTAGTAGAAATTGTTTATTAATACAAATGTTAGCAAATAAAGAAAAAACTTGCAAAAAATCTATATTTTGAACATCCGGACTTCTTGTCTAGTTTATGTACTTTTCCAAATTTCAATTGTTATAATGAATTTAATGTTATAGTTTTGTGTTGGGTTGGATAGACAAGATAAACTAATTTTAAAATTAATTTCTGTTGTGAATTTTTGAAGGTTTTTGAACAGGTGGTATGATACGCTGTTTTGAATTAGTGCAGAGACTGGTTCCGGACGGGCTATTTGGCAACCCGTACATACTATGACACACGCTGTTTAAAAAGTGACAGGTTACTTGCTAATAACTTTTCGCATGCTCGGCGACATGTACCCCTTAGACCAGTGCAGTACAGTACTTTACAAAACTCTTCTACTCAACCTACCTCTATAACAGAACACATTGCGCTTAATATGTGACTAGTTTTCCTGGTTCTGTTGCATATCACATAAATCCTAAAATGGTCATACTTTGACACTACCTACGTCTAACTTGTCCCGTAGCATATTCGTTTCAGTCGGTACGGTGATAGGTTGCATTGGTCAAGTTATTCGCACGTTATACAGTGCTTCACAGCTAGCAAATTGCCACCTCCTATGACAAGCCCATGTTAAAAGTACCGGTCACTTTCATATAGCAGAACCGAAACTAGGACTGGTTCGTACACACAAAGTTCTAGTCACGTGAACATAACAGTGACTGGTCCATTTTTCGCATTGTTATAGCGGTTTAAGTTAAATTTTGGTATATATATATTTTTAAATATAGTTTTATTTGTATATATATTTTTTTTCATATAAAAAGATGCTTAACCCTAGATAGCACATCTTATATTGTATACACTAAGGACTTTCTTCGTCTAAACGACGAAGTCAATTTTTAATGCGGCCCTCAGTCCCTCCCAATACAAAACACTTTAAGATTTCCATTTGATTGGAAAAATACTTTTTATTCGCATCCATCATTAAATTTTTTAATTTCGAAACAACTTAAAACTAAAATATTTGAAAAATCAACATCAAGTTTATTTTGGCTTTTTTTTTACAGAATCTCAAAAAATTACAAAAAACAGCAACTTAGGTTACAGACTATTTTATATATTTGATTATATATTAACTTTTACACTTCACTCAATGAAAGTAACTGGAAATTATATTTAGTTTCTGAAATATAATTTCCATTTATATTAGTTTTTTGATTTTATATACTTCGAGATTATTTTTATGTTATTTTCAATTTATAACGAGCTTTCAACCTCCGTATATTTACAAAAATAAAGCAAATGAAACATATTAGCTAGGTTGGTACTAGTATTTCGATCTGGCTGAAGATTTCATCAGAACCCGAAGTTTTAGAAAAGCTAGAGCCTCCATTATAGGCAGAACTTTAACAAAAAACCTATTAATAATCAATTTTCTTCCATAACTTAAAAAATGTTTTGTAATGATTGTGCGTTTTATTTTCTCATTGACTGATTTTAATTTGTAGATTTTTACATCTTATATCTGTTGAATATCATATCACATTTTTCAATTGAATACTTTTTTTTTTTTGGAAAACAATGTTATACCTTCTCATTGACGTTGTTTCTGACTCAACACAGGTGATAACAAATATTTGCAATTGCCAATGTATATTTGCAATTGACAATGTATATTTACAATTGACAATGTATATTTACAATTGACAATGAATATTTACAATTAACAGTGGATTATAACAATTGACTATTTATGTTTACAATTTCGTGCAATAATTTCCAATTTGCATTTCATAAATGTAGGTTTGTATTACTCATTTACATATTTTTTGAACCATTGTAGCGTTATAATGTCTGATTAACATGTGATTCCATATATTTAAAAGTGATTATGGAAATAATTACTTGGTATTAAATAGTTGAACTGGATTCATATATTCTCTTTTAAATATTTATTCATTCATATATTCTCATATATATTTATATTTATTTGGTGATAATTTCCGAAAAACTTTTTGGTATTTGCTGATATACTATAAATTAGGGTGACACTCAAAAAAATAAGTTAGTAGAAAATTTAGTAAAACGTCTTGTAAATTAAGTATACTATTTTTCAGCAAAATTTTTGCTGATATTGTGTTTTCAGCAAATATTTTATTTATACTTATTCAGCACTTAACTGTTTTGAACTAATGTTTTACTAATATTTTACTAGTGTTTTACTAATTTATTTTCGAATCATTAAGTCGCAATACATTAGTGACAAAACAATTTACATTAAAAACAAAATTGTTTGCTATGTTTTTATTTTAAGTGTACATTTCTAGGCACAAGTTTTTGTCATCACTTAATTAATGTTTGATTTTTATTTTGAATGAATAATTTAATTCCAAAATAAAAAAGTATTTAAAATTTTTAGGTCATGTTGACCTAAAATATATCACCAACAACGAATAACATTAAAGAATTCAGCGATTTTAATGTTTGTGGGTCACTTTGACCCAAAGAAGTTATTATGGTAAATTTGGAAAAACAATTTTTGCTGTAGCTTTTATTAAAATAAATAAATTCACATATTTTCGTAACATAATGCAGAAAGCTACCAGTTAAATTTTTTTTCCATATGAATAGTAAAATTCGCATATATCTTACTTTTGAGCTCGATGCGTGGTCCGAAAGCATTTGTCCGATTTGGTTAAAATTTTCAGTACTGAAGTTTTAGACCTAGTGTCACAATATTTCGACCAGCACACCATGAAATTAAAAAAAAAAGCAATCGACTGTCACACTACTATCACCCTAGTATATATATTACTAATCTGAATATCATTTTACAATTAATGAAACTCAGTTTTTTTTTTGAAGAAATTAATCTTAAAATTGTGTAGTGTTAAATATAGAAACAATTGCCACCCTTTTATACCTACATGCTACTCAAATTATCAAGTAACTGCGCAAATTCATGTGAAATCCATTGTTAATGTCATATTGGTATTGTGTTTTTTTTTGTGCTGTTTTGTAAAACTCACTGTTTAATGCATTTATATGAATACCATTGCTACACTAATAGAAAAAAAGATAAAAGTTTTTGTTAAAATTACAAAAAATTTGTTCACAATGTTGTTGACAGAAAAATTCCTAAAATTACCAGATTTGCTTTGCTAAATATTAGTAACATAAGAAAGCAAAATTAAATCACTGCACTTCTTAAAAAATCTATTTATATTTTATCTAAATTTTAGTTATTTGAAAGTAACAAATTAATCTGCTAAAACCAGCAAAAATTAGCTAAATATTAGTAATCTAAACTTCTTTTTCAACTTTTTTATAAGAAAAAAAATCTGCCGTTCTGAACTATAAAATTTTTTGTAAATATTTCCGTTGATTTTAACAAAATTTACTATTATTTGCATACAACTAAATTTGAGTAAAATATAGCAAAAATATTGTTGATTCATTTTTTCTTGAAGGATCCTTGTTGAAAAAAAAATGCCAATATCAGAAAAAAAAGTTGCTCACTTGAGCAAATTTTGCTGAATTTACTGAATTTTTTTAGTGTACAATTTTTAATTTTTTGTTGTGTAAAAATATTTAGCAAAAGTTTTTGCTAATTTTATCAGAGTAAGTTTCTCTTTTCAGTTAATTAAAATTTAAATCGAATATAACTAAAACTTTTTACATTAAACAGTTTTATTTCTAGTGGCCCGTAATCATAATCTGCTTATTTCAATGTGACTTTAAATTAAAATCCTGTTTTAATCTACTTTGCTATTATAGTCCAAAATAAAGCCAGTTTTAAGTTGAACCGGCTTTAAGTGGGTATCACATCAAATGCACAGAATGTTTTCATGCACATTGCACTAATTTATAAGAAAGTGGCAGCCTACATTTATTGATCAACTGATTTCTTATAAGCACAAAAAAAAAAATAAATAAAAAAAAAATTAATAAAAGCATTCACAATTGCAAATCCTGAAAAGGTAAAATTTTATTATGAGGGTATTCACGATGGTCACTTTCACACGATGCAAATATGCTCAGTTGGTTATTTGAATTTTCTCAGCCTTGAGCAGTATTGACCATCGTGAATACCATTTATATTTCTTTAATTTTGGTGTTGAATACATTACAAATTTTTTCAGGAGTAGGAGCAGACCAGCGAGATTGAATCGAACTTGGATGTAGCTGAGAAGAAATTTATACGGAAGGGAATCAATAAACACTTGGGTATCGTATAGAACAAGGGAAATTACGCCTCAACGATTAATAAAATAAAGAATTCGTACATAACTTGAATTTAAGTTAAAGATTTTTAATGACAAATTTTTCTCTAAATTAACAGAAAAATTATAATTTTTATATGATAATTTACTTTGACTATTACAAAAAACACAGAAAAAGTTATTAGACACTAGCATGAATGGAATGCATTTTTTGACCCACTACGGTCTTCATCAACATTCTTCGTGCCATTTAGTGTTAATCGTAAATATCTTCTATTTAACTCACAAAGATTTTTTTTTAACAACAAGTATCGTAATACAAAGTTGAAGAATAACTCTTTACGAATTTTGTTGTCAATTGTCGAATTTTGACATTGTAATGACCGAATTTTCTCGTTAATAAGTTTTGGAATCGTAATACTGATGTAATGAAACCTACATATAAAATTTCGTTCCTTTGCACTATTGTAAAGCACACCAACAGCAACTACTATATTCTTTGCAGTATCTAGGCCAACACGAAGTCATTCGGATATGGAACGAAATTTTGATTTTAGCATCCCATTTAAACATTCAATTCAGCTTCGAGTTGAAATATGACTTTTGCTGTACCTGCAACGGATTGGTGAATTTTGAAATAAATGGATGCTGACTTCTCTCTTCCAAAATTCTACCTTTCATATTTGAGTGTGAAGGGATTTTTAATTGGCGTTCATAAAATAGGGGATAAAAGATAACCCGCATCTCCAAGTAGCACTCCATTATTCTCACTTTTTGTGAGATGCAACTTGATTTTTAAATGACGAGAAGTTTTACTCACGATCGACAAAATCATAGCACGATTCTTGGTAAATTTGGTAAACATTGAGGAACCAAGTAATATCCGGGGACTACCAACTCCCATAAGCTTCCTAGTGCTTATAAAATTCAGATTTTTTTGGAAGGAATGTTCATCAAAGTGTAAGTCAATTGCGCAAAATACTGAAATTTAAATGTAAAACTTTTTTAGCTGATTTTCACGAAATGTCTGTTGGAAGAATAATAAAGAGTATTTCGAAAAAATCGCTTTATTACTTCCAGGTTTCATAAAATTTCCAAGCAATACTGATCTTACTGCAGTAGAGAAAAAGTTTTATCAGGTGGTTTGATTTCCAACCGTTGTTGGAGCTATTGACTGCACGCATGTGCGTATCAAATGTCCGACAAAAAATGCTGGCCAAGAAACAGAAAAGGATCTTATTCTCTTAATGTTTATGTAAGTTTGTGAAAGTTCTGCGTCCTTGTATTAAACTATTAAACGTGCTTTGCTGATTTAGCATAAATAAAATTTTGTGTCGCGATTTCAAAATTGATAAAACTTCGTCCATCGACTACAATTTCCATGCTAAATATGCACTCACTCGAAATTCAAGCGTTATGCTTTGAACCACGAGATCTTGATACAATATCGGTTTTGTTGCTGTCTGCAAAGCATACAATCAAAAATATAAATGTGTAACAATTGAAGGCATAGTAATATAAATCGGCGGAACAAATGAAGTTCGGCATCGTGATTAAAGTTTAGCGTTTGAAATTTTTTTTTATATTAAAGATATGACCCCGGTGAGCTTAAATTTGAAAGTCAAATTTCAGAGGATGCTCACCTTTTACGGTGACGAGGGGTTAAGTTATAATTTTGTTTTTCGATTGTAGCCAAAAGTTGTGAACAGATCACAACCAAATAAGCATTATCGGAAAGGTAGCTGAAATTCCTTTTTTACGAATTGTCATGCGTCCCCATTGTTAACTCATTGTGGGCCAATTAAAAATTGTGTATTATTTTTTATAGCACTTAAGAAAAGTCTAATAATTCATAAAATGACGTAGTAATTGGAGTGTAATGTGGACAATAATTAATACACTAAACTATGTACTTTCCTTTAAGGTACAATATGATCCCGTAACTCTATTAATACCGAAGTTATTAAGGGTTAATTTTAAAAATCGTGCAATTCTCGTTGGGGTCAAGATTGTTGGATATTTTTGCCATTTTTATAGGTGTATATCTGAAAAACGAATAAATTTTTTAAAATTGACCTGTAATAACTACGGTATATATATAGTTACGATGTCATATTGTACCTTAAATGAAAGTACAAACTCTTGGCTATGTGCAACTTTTACAAAAACCAAGAATTTTATTTCGTTATTTAAAAAAAAAAAAAAAAAATATTGAAAAAAATAAAAAATCTTGATTTGGCTCACAATGGATTAATTGATTGGGTCATGTGATATCGTTTGAAAGATATTTTGGATAAAATCCTAAAACAAAATTTCAACATTGAACCCCAGCCTACCACACGGGGGCTCATCAGCAAATATAATTGCCACTAGCATATTTAGTATGGAAATTGTAGCCGATTGACGAAGTTTTATCAATTTTGAAATCGCGACACTAAATTTTATTTATGCCAAATCAGCAAAGCACGTTTAATAGTACGACGTTTAATACAAGTACGCAGAACTTTCACAAACTTACATAAACATTAAGAGAATAAAATCCTTTTCTGTTTCTTGACCAGCATTTTTTGTCGGACATTTGATACGCACATGCGTGCAGTTAATAGCTCCAACAACGGTTGTGAATCAAACCACCTGATAAAACTTTTCTCTACTGCAGTAAGTTCAGTATTGCTTGGAAATTTTATGAAACCTGGAAGTAATAAAGCGATTTTTTCGAAATACTCTTTATTACTCTTCCAACAGACATTTCGTAAAAATCAGCTAAAAATGTTTTACATTTAAATTGCAGTATTTTGCCCAATTGACTTAGAATTTGATGAACATTCCTTCCAAGAAATCTGAATTTTATAAGCACTAGGAAGCTTATGGGAGTTGGCAGTCCCCGGTTATTACTTGCTTCCTCAATGTTTACCAAATTTACCAAGAATAGTGCTACGATTTTGCCGAACCTATATCGTGAGTAAAACTTCTCGTCATTTAATTTTAAAGTTATTTTAATTGTAACAACTTATAAATTCAGTTAGTACAACGATATTTACGTTATATTTCTTAATATTTTGGGTGTTGGAGCTAAAATTCAGTTAAATTAATAGAACTTTGCTGTGAAAACAAATATTTAGTTGTACCAAACAACTGAAATTCGTAATAAACGAATTAGAGTCGTAGTAACCGAATTTCAGTTTGCAAATAGCCATATTTTTTTCTGTGTGTATTTCAATATTTAGCAATACAAATATTTTTCTTTTTTCAAAAAAATTTACTTGGCGAAAACAGCTGATTGTGTTGCTAAATTGGTTAAAATCAACTTCAGCTAGTTTTAAATTTAACACTTGTCAATAATGTATACTTTGTAGAAAAGTCTCCTTCAGAACTCTTAAAGTATAAACTTTTTGACTATGATTAGGGCCCAGTGTTATAATTATATTAATATTTGTCAAAAAACCAAAAAAAATTTGTTAAATAAGTTTTGGGACTTTAGCACATTTAATTACTATAAATGAAATTAATGTTTATCCCGATGAAAATAAATTTAAATAACAAATATGCAGGTGCTTGTGCAAATTTAAATGTAACTGACACTAATAGAAAACATATGATTTTCTATTGTTGATTTACTTGAATAAACGTCACTACATTGCTAGGTCTGTCAAAAAAACAGAGTAGTATTTGGAAGATGACAAAGCCATTTTTGACAATATTTTGTTGTTGTTTTTGTTTTTTCTTTGATATTTTAAATTTTGAATCTCGCTCCTAGACGAGGACAAGAAATTCTCATTGAGTTTGTGATTTAACATAACAATATCTCTAGAAATTCTAATAACAAAGTCCCCTGAAGATTTCCTTAGGCAGGAATGAAATCCGGATAGGGACACGCCTACATCAGATTGATTCACAATTTGTTAAATAAGTTTTGGGACTTTAGCACATTTAATTACTATAAATGAAATTAATGTTTATCCCGATGAAAATAAATTTAAAAAAAAAAAAAAAAAAAAAAATAAAAATCTTTAAATTTTAGCAGTTTTTTTCTGCAACATCGTTTTAACAAATTTTTTAGTATACACCCAGAGAAATAGTGTAAGAACTTATAAATTCATAGTTTGTGTGTTGCAATTAAAATTCAGTTGAATTAACCGAATTTTGTTGTGCCAACCGTCTGACATTCGCTATTACCGAATTTAAGTCGTAGTAACCGAATTCAGTTCGCAAACAGCTGAATTTTTTTCTGTGTGTACAAAAGTTAATATAAAATAATACGTTTTATATAGATATTCAATAACATGTTGTTTTAACATGACCATGACAAACTGTTATACAATTTTGTTTTTTAACATCATATTTATATTTTTAAGTGCATTTCAAATGTGTTGTATCATTTTGATATTATGTATTAAAATTTCCTCACTTTGTTCTTTTGTTTGCAAAAAAAGTAATAATAATATAAAATATGTATCCTTTTGTCTGGATATTGAATTTATTGTCATTTTACTTTAACAATTTCCGTTTCCAATAAATTTGTCATATAAAATTTATTGTTTGTATTATAATATCTCATCATATGCAGACATCCAACTGGACGTATGAGTTATATTTAACATTAATATTGCTCATACAACATGTGTATATGTATGTACTCAAAATTCAATGATTGTAAAGGAAATGTAAATGAGTATGATGATAAAATATTAATTTAATTTATGTTCTCTCACATCATAATGTTTTCAATTCTAAAATATTTATACAATTTTATTTAATATTAGCAATCTTTATGGAAGTCAAGCAAGTTTAAGGTTTTTCTTAAACATTGAAAAGATAAACGAGAATACCGTCCACTGATCCTAAATATTTCGGCCACTCTGATTTTAATGGTGTATGCAGTTTTTTCACTTATGGGCCAGATTTTTGTAAAAATTTTATCGAAGCTTTGTATGTTTTATCGAAGTTCTTTTATACATAAAAATTTGATGTGTTCTCTTAATTTTTTATCGTAAATACCTGTGAGATCTTAATCTTAATTTGGATATCAAATTTGATTAATAAATATGCGGTATATACAAGTAAATCCGCGGTTTTTCTCAGATTTAACTCTATTTTACTATTTTTGCACAATTTATCATCCCATATCACAAATTATATTATTAGTTAATGCAAAATGTAATGTAATGCACAATTATTTCATGTAAAAAAGAAAAAAAAAAGTGCGGTTCATGCTGTAAAAGTGAAATGTGCCGAAAATGTATATGTCAGCTTAACGACACTTGGTATCCAACTATTGTATGTGAATAAAGCGCATCAAAAAACGTGATAATTACTTGTGAAAAAGAGATAGGATTAAGAAGAAGCATTCTAGTTGAGAAATAAATTGTGCATTGGTATTAGTTAATTCTGTCTCTTCTGATCGAAACAATACTTGTGTGTACGTGTGACAAAACTACACTTAGTCACAATCATCGCTGTGTCGACCGTGGCTAAACTCGTTAAGAGGTGAGATAACGATGCATAAGCTTGATGCTAAGGCAGTGAGTTCGAATACAAGTACGACACCAAAAAAGTAAAAAGTTTTTCATATAGAGCAAATTAACAATATAAAATACTTCGTTCAATTGACACATAAATTAACCACTGACGAGTCCCAGGATGGGGACAAAACTGCAGCAGTCTGGTGTTAAGTGCCAGTAAAAATTTTCAATGAAAATGTTTTCTTCTTCTTCTTTCCTGTAAAGTGTATAACTAAAGTAATATTCTACAGTAATTAATTAAAAATTAATTACGATTGTTATTATCTGACGGTTGCAAAACACTTTCTAACATAAAAGTAATGACGTATAAGTTCATCATTTAACGCAATACGTAAATAGCTTAAAAATAGCATGTACCAAAATTCAGAAAAAATTTAATATTTTCGGAAGTTAGTTTAACAAAAACCTTCATTACAGTGAATGTCTACAAAATATTTTCAAATTTTATATTAAAGTATGTAAGTATGTAAAAGTTTTAATAACTCATTTTTAAACTCTGAGTATTGTTTCTATTTAAACTTGACTTATTGATTTGATTTGTTTAGCCCTCAGCTAAAAAAATTTTACGACATTGAAATTTGCCATATAATACTTAAGTTCTCGATCAAAGCCATATTTGTCTAAAATAAAAAAAACTATTTTGAAAAATATTTCAGGCCTTCCCAAAAAATTCCTGTCTACGGCCCTGGAACTTATATATTATGTCATAAAATTTCAAGGTAAAAGTATTATGGCGGAAATAGCTGTTTGACTTTCTACGGTTTTCTGTTTACTATTTGTATAAATTTTTGTCTTTTTGTTTTTAAAAAACGAGAGAACATTTTTCTACTAATTCTACCATGTATTTTTTGCCATGGTATTTATATTCTTCTAGTAAATAGCATTTTTTATATTTAATTCATTGGGGGTTTTTAACAAGCAAATAAGAAATATACAATGTTTAAGTTATTTATCATAACTTTGGAACGCGTCAACATAAACATAAAAACTTAGTGTCATTTTTAAGATCAAAGCCTCTAATTTAAACCTTTGGCACAAAAATTTATTATTACCCGAAAAGGATAAAGTATTAAAAAAATCTTTAATTCGCAAATATTTCAAAAAATCTATAATTAATTTTTCTGAAACTTTTTTGTTATTAACTCAAAGTGCCACTTACAATATATACAAATTTCAAGTTGGAAATCGGCGGAGTTCAAAAGTAAACGATTTTTTACCACATGTGAAAGTTTCGCGTACCACAGGGTGAATAGCGCAAATGTATGCAATTATATTTCACTACCCACCAACATTTTTTAGAACAAATTACACCAGAACCTGTTTCGGAACATCTACCACAGAGTGAATCAAATAAAAAGTTGTAATAAATATAGAACTTCTAACTACTACGCTTAAGACCAAATGTATATGTAATCGTTAAGGAGGAGTATAGCTTTCAGAAAATTAATTTTGAAGTCACCCTGTGTTAACACAGGGTGAGCACTAAGGTGCCAAAGTAGACCACCTCGAGTACAAAATACTTTTAAAATGCTGTAACTTCTACAATTATGAACCGATTTCGATGAAGTATCATTCCTTACGTAAAGTTATTTGGGAAAATGTTCCCGATTTGAAGTATGTACGATGAAAATTGTTAAATTGTTAAAAAACTGCATCTATGACAATCATAACCTGGAAATATTTCTATGTACCTGTTTTTATTGAAAGAGGGATTGAAGATATGCAAATTTAGCCTGTAGCCATAAAATATTGCGGTCAATTGGTAAACATTACGACCCGTGGATAAACCCATACAATTCTGAAAAACACATTTAGACATAAATGAATGAAAAATAGGAAGTTTACGTGTTTTGCTGTTGTAGGTTTATTGGTACCATTATTTTCATACAAAGGAATTTTCATATAAATACGATTTTTGGTCGAGTTGATACATTTTAAAAAAGATTTCAGATGTTTGTAAACGTATTCACCAGACATGTTACATAGGTGGAAATCTCTACTTTACAAAAAAAAATAATTTATTGTAAATTTTAAAAAATTTCTAGAACAAATAAGTAAAAAAAAACAAAAAAATATATATAATAGTGTATTATAACAACTTAACTTTGATAAATAATATCTAAATAGGTATTTATGCTATGTTAACAATTTTAATATGTATTAAAGATTATATTGTCGTTAATTAATAAAAAAATTAAAGTAAAAAAATTGGATCTAAATATGATTTTTTTATAAGCGCAAAAAAATAATTTCAAAATTTGACATTTTTTACAAAAACACCTCCCAGGAACCCACTCTTCATTTCCCGGCGCCAAACTTGATGAAGAATAATTAACATTTTATTAGTCTATAATATTGCGTTTTAACAAGTTAAGAAATGGGGGTACCATTTTTTGCCCACGTGAGTAAACTTAAAATTTTGCTTGAAAATTAGTCATTTTCGATCAATGCTGGGTGTAGGGTGCATGTCCAAAATTATATTAAAACTATTATAAAAGCCTGTTCTTTTCGAATATTTAAAAAAATATTTACTTTTCTTCTATTAGATTATAAAAAAAAAACGTATGAATGAAGCTACTTTTTCTCAAAAATATTACAATTTTTTTGACCTACTCCAAAAAATTGACTTTGCAGATTTTGCTTTACTCAACGGTTACAGATAATTAAATAAAACTTTAAGCACAACATTAACGATAAAAGTAGCAATACACAAAATTTTTTTTTAATGTCGTACTACTTATTATAAAGGAGTTATTAACTTAAAACCTAAAAAAAAACTTGTCAAAAAATTTAAATTTTAATGTTCAACATCACACAACTTTTTAACTTTAAGAGGTAACATATTACCGTAAGCATATTTTTTATTAATCTCATCAAGCAAATTCAAAAAGTCTAAAATCATCGACATCGGTTCATAATTGTAGAAGTTACAGCATTTTAAAATTTTTTTTAACTCGAGGTTGTCTACTTTGGCACCTTAGTGCTCACCCTGTGTTAACATAGGGTGACTTTAAAATTAATTTTCTGAAAGCTATACTCCTCTTTAACAATTACACAGGCCTACAAAAAAAATTTTTTTGTTTGGTGCCGCTAATTCTATGTTATAATTTGGTTAATTATTCCGCAAGACGTCATGGTTAGCTGTCAAAATCGCGAAGCTACGTTCAGGTTTGTATCGATCGGTCATAACCTAAAAAATGTATTTTATTATACTTAATGTCATTATAGTCAATTAATTTCTTTGATTAAATGATAATATCGATATGCCGTCGTCGAGAAGGTGTTGTGTAAATAATCCAAATACATTTTGTTATATTTGTGGTGAATATGTAGTAAAAAATTTTAGAAAACCTAGAACAGAGTCAGTGAAGAAGACATACGTTGATTACTTTAATATCCTTGCGAAATCTCGAAAACTACACGTAGCATTAAAAAAGTAAGTATCAATTTTTTATCAGGGTACTGAACGTACTTGAAATCTGTTTTATTTTTAGCGGCACCAAAATCATTGTAGGCCTGTGTTATATATACAGTTGGTCTTAATCGGTCCAGTAGTTAAGAAGTTCTATATTTATTACCACTTTTTATTTGATTCACTTCTCTGTGCACCGGTTACATGAAACCGCTTCTACAACAGGTTCCTGGCAGTCGAAATGTAAGGTTTCACTGCCCCAGAACCAGTTCTACAACTGGTTGTAGAACCGCTTCTTAAGCAAGTTGTTCTTATTTGGAGGTAAAGAACGTATTGCAAATAGGACAAACTTCATATAAAAAGAAGCAGTTGTAGAACAGAACTATTTTAAAAGGTTATAATGTAAAAAAATTTAAATCTTCAAAAAATATCTAAAATTGTAAAAAAGTGTCATTCTGATGCATTTCGCGTGAAATCTTAAATGTTCTTAAATTCACAAAATTAAATAAAATTCAACAAAGTCATCTTTCAAATAGTTGCAACAGAGTTTTGCTATGACACACACAAAACCCTGACCTATTTTTTTTTTTTTTTTTATTTGTTAATTTTTTTTTTCAAAATATAATATTAAATAAATTGTACTGTGGCTTGTGTTTTTATTATAATGAAAAACTAATTTTCCTATTTTCATAACGCATGTACCACAATAATGTATTTAATAATTTGTATAAAATATTTATATACAATTTGTAACTGCTGTGGCAACAAATCGTCTTTAAAGTATACCATTCAGAGTATTTGTGCTTTGAATATATAATTTCTAGATATAAAGTTGACTCAATTGTACAAATATTTATATTAAAAAATGTGTGTAAGGTCATAAGTATTCAAAGCTTTATTAGTCTGTTCTGTAATAAAATAAAATATAAGAGTATAAAAAATATGCATGGTTATATCATATTTTAATAAAAATTGCTAAAAAAAATATACGTTGCTGTATGTATGTATAGATATACATAATACATATATATTAGAGCGACTCAAGTTGTATGGAAGCGAAATTCGTGCAAGGTGTACCCCCCTCAAAATGAACATTGGAATTTTTTTTGATGCCATCTAAAATATTTCGGCTCTAGCTTTGACCTCTCGTGAGCTGGACCATTTTGAAAAAGGTCCATTTTTCCATGTTTTGTTAATTTAAGAATCTGTTTCCTTACCAACATATACAATATGGGTATCATAAGAAAGGTTTTTTTAAGGCGCGTCCAACTGTATATACAATTTGTCCAAGGACGATCATCCGTGTCCTTTTTTAAGGATATTCTGTTTTTTGTTTCGCGTTGTTTGTAATAAAAATGCCAAATTAACATAAACATCTTTTTTTAATTTGCGAAAAAAATATGCCGCCAAAAAGTCGTGGATCATTTTCTTTTCTTTCTTTAGTCCTATTTTCATTCATACATGATCTAGAAACTAAATCCGCTATCATATTAGAGTTACCACAAAATTGCATTTATAAATATTTCAGAGCATCGTGTAAAATGCATCTAATTTGCAAAAATCTAAATTTTTTACATACAAAGATTATGTATTTGGCATTTTTATTACAAACAATCCCGAACAAAAAATTCAAAACCCGTTTTTTTTTACAGAGTATCCTTAAAAAAGGACATGGATGATCGTCCTTGGACAAATTGTATATACAGTTGGATGCGCCTTAAAAAAAAAACCTTTCTTATGATACCCATATTGTGTATGTTGGTAAGGAAACAGATTCTCAAATTAACAAAACATGCAAAAATAGACCCATTTTCAAAATGGTCCAGCTCACGAGTGGTCAAAGCTGGAGCCGAAATATTTTAAATGTCATCTTAAAAAAGTCCAAGGTTCATTTTTAGGAGGGTACATCGAGCAAGTTTTTTGGTGAGTCGCTCTAATATACATATTATGTGCAATGCGGATATTTGGAGATTGATATTATATAATATAATATTACATACTTTTACATTAGATTAAATACCCAGTCAGAAAATGATAGTCACTGGCTAACAGAGGAATTGTTAATAATTTACTGGCAGCTTTACCAGCGTTTCCAAAAAGCATTTTGGCAGTAATGGTTTTACAATAATTTCGGTGGTCTACAAAAAAAAAAAAACAAAAATGGCAAAGAATTAGCTGAGATCACTGAGACGACGTTGGTAAAAAGTATTATTCCAGTGCTATGCAGCCAGAAAAAAATATTCCACTGTTAAAGCGTTAATTTTATAAAAACGATGATGCTTTGTTTAAAGAAGTTTGTATTCAGAAGGTTCCAGGCTCGATCCAGGTTTCAGCACACATTTTTTGTGATTTTTTTAAACTTTTTAATATTATTTTTACATAACATACATTTTTTGTTGCTGGAAAAGCTCTTTTTGTTTGTTTTTAGAACTTTGCAAGTTATTACCAGCAAACCTTATGTCAGTGCTGGCATATTTGATCAACCAATGGTTACCCAGCAGTTATTATTCACTTACGTTTAAAGCTGTGAATTATTATATGTATGTTTTGTTAGCTCAGTTTTAACAGCTGTAGGCTGCCAAAATGGTGGCCAGGGTTCAAATTCCGGCAGAAACAAAAAAATTATAAATGAACTTTTTTGTGATTTAATTTTGTTAAATCTATTTTTAGACCATCTACTTTATGGTTTTAAAAATATTTTGCCATCGTTGGAAATTTTATTTACCCAGTAATTTTCCAACACTTTTGAACAGACGGACCTTCTCTAATGATATTATCAATCTAATGAAATTATCAATTTGTTGTTAGGAAATCACTTGTTGCCATCACTTGTTCCACTTATTACAGTGTCTTTTTCTGACTGGGTAATAAAAAAAAAAAACTCTGACATACATATTTTTAGAATCTGGTTTAAGAAATAATCAGAAAATAATTTTAATCTACAGATTATTGTTCTTATCAAAGAGTTTAATATACACTAATACAAAAAATTAGTAAAAATTTTTGCTAATGTTACTAAAAATTAGTAAAAATTACGTTGCAGAAGAAACTGCTAAAATTAGCAGATTTTTTTTGCTAAATATTAGTAAGATAATAATATGAAATATAAATCTGTTGAATCTACAAATATTTAGGTATTTTTGAGCTAAATTTTAGTTAATTTTTAGTAAAACATTATTCTTCTAAAATAAGAAAAAAATTTGCTAAATATTAGTAGATACAAAATAACCAACATATAACCAACATAGACCTCGAGAATAAATATTTTATTTCGGAAATTAATTAATAAAGTTCGAATATAACCAAAATCTTTATAATCTCAAAAGATGTGAAAATTTTAAAGTGATTTTTTAATGCGAATTTTAATCTACTCCACGATTTTCTAGCAAACATTGCAGTTGATCTTAGCAAAATAAACTGTTATTTACATTCTACTAAATTTAAAGTAAATATAGCAAATATTTTGTTGAAATTTGAGTAAGTGCGGATAATGTTGAGTAGGCGGGTAATGTGGAACACCCATTTTTTTCTGAAACTAAGGACTATTTAGGAAATGTTTGTGGGTAAAACCATTGCATATTCACATAAAATAAAGCCACGTCTACAAATTTGCGACTAAACATAGCCGTTAATTTTTAATTATTTGAAAAGTAAAACTATGTATGCTTAAATTTTTTTTTTTTACAAGATTTCAAAGATTTATTTTGTACGAAAAATTGTACACACACTGAAAGAATTGTTCTTCATGATATTAATGAAACAATTTCAAAGAGTTTTTTCGTAGATTTAATAAAGAATTTCATTATATCCAACGAATTTTATTATTATTAAGAAACAATTCATAAACTTTTTTTTTCATAAAATTTCATAGTTTCACAAAAAAAATTCTTTCGATTTTATAATTTTATATCTTCATAAATTTAATGAAAACTCTCTTTGGAGCTGTGAAATTATTTTAAAGACTTCTTTTTTATTTTTTGCATAAAACTTCTTAATTTTAGTAATTTTCATACGTTTTAAACTTTATTTTTAAGATTTAATTCTTAAGTGTTCAGCATATTTTATAAAATGCTTTAGTATTTCAGCGCACGCTTTATTATTTCAACGTATTCATTTTTGACTTCTGAGAAATTTTTTTTAAAATCATATGAGTTTCAATTCATTTTTAAAACATTCATGAAGAGTTTTATTAATTCAAGGAAATTATTAAGACAAAAAAATTTTATGAAACTGTTTCATTGTCGGAATGTTTCAATAGTTTTATGAAGATTTTTATTAAGTTTACAAACATTGACTTGAATGAAACCTGATATATGAATTTTCATAGAATATATGAATTCTAATAAAAGTTTTAATGGATGAGTTCCAGTGAAAATATTCATTAAAGCTTATAGGAAACTCATTACTGAAGTGATGATAATTCTCTCAGTGTATGTTAGCAGTTTGCTGTTGCTTCTGAAATAATGCGAATTATGGATTTATTTTAATACTCGTATTGCATTTAACAATTTTTAATAACTTTTTCAAAAATTTAGTTGCAGATCGACTAATGTAGAATACCTTAAGGTGGCTAATTTGGAATACTATTTCACATTATCATCTCAGTTTTATTTTAAAATCTAATATATCAAATTTAAATGGTATTTACTATAACGATCCACTTTTATTTATTTGGCATCAATTCAACATACAATAAGCCTCTGCCATATTCTTAAATAAGATATTTGTCTTTTCTGTGTACACAGAAAATAGATTCGTTACGACTTCCTACTGAATTCTTAGCATGGTTCGGTTGCAGAAATCGATATTTTTGTTTATTGCAACAGAAATTCGATTAATAGAACCAAATTTCGATTTTAACATAAAATTGCAATAAACTCAGAAAGACATTTGATTGCGACAACCAAATAATTCGGTTGCTGCACCTTAATCATTCGGTCTCTGTGTGTGATTTATGTGTTTTATAAAAACGTTGATTTCTCTCTATATATATTTTTAACTGTTATTAAACTATCTCAATCTCTGAAATGAAATACACGTATTTTTTTACATTTTTTGAAAATTAACCAATTTGAACAAAATATTTAAAACTAAAATATTTTTTGATAGATTGATTAATGTTATTGGTCTGTATTCTAGCATTAATAAATAAATTTAAAATCTAATTTGCTTTGAAATTTCTTTTTATTTCAAAAGATTTTTTTTTTTTTAAATAAATCACGTCACAATTATTTTTGAAAGCAAAGCAAGTTTATATCAAATAGCCAGTAAGTTCTACTTTTTATATAATAAAAGACAATAATTTGTGTCGATATTTTTCTACATAATGAAATAATTCTCTGCATTATGCTTATGAATTTTTTCTTAGAAGCAATAAAGTTACATTGAAACTTGTCCATTGAAAAGTTTCATTAAACCAGAGCTGTTAAATTTGGATTATGTGTGCCCCGGTAGGCTAGTTGGTAGCGTGCTGGCTTGTCAGTGCGGGGCTCGTGGGTTCGATTCCCACCAGAGGCACTGGTCTGTTTTCGCTACAACGCGCCGAAGGCCATAGTAGCTAGTGCTCGGTTAGGGTAATGGTATATAATTTGTAATTATATGATTATTAATTAATAAAATAAAAAATAAAAATTTGGATTACGATTAGTAATCAATTAGATTACATTTTAAAAAGAATAGTATTGATTACATATTTCTCTTTTGAAGAATTCTTGATTGTTAATTGATTATGATTACAAATAATCCAAAATAATCAATATTAATTAGGATTACGAGAAAATAATCAAAAATAATCAAAAGTAATCAAAAAAATAATTGACTACTTTCAAGGATTATTTTAGATTATTTTTTTGAATCTACATCATTTTATACATACATTTTAATTTAAAAAATTTGCATTTACAACGTAAAAAAAATCTGAACAAATAAAACAAAATTAGATAGTTTTTGTATACAAAATAAAGGAAAATTTACTTCAATAACAAAATAATCAATAACAAGTTAAGTACTTCCTAAATCAACAAAGAGGGAAAAATGCATGAAAAAAATAATAAAGAGAAACAAATACATTCAGAATACATTCAATTCACAAAAAAAAAAGTTTTATAATTTACATATATTTACAATTGGCCTTCATTACAACTAATTTTTCAAAAGAAAAATCAGACAATGCCGCCTTGGGCTGTTGACCATCCCGGCAAAAGAAAACAGTCGTTCAACTGTAGCTGAAGAAGTTAAGGGCGTGTTAAAAAAATAAATGTATCCCTTAGTAAATCATATTTTTGCCAACTGGTGTTTTATTACGGATCGTTGGTCACCTTTAATCTGTTCTTGTAGAGAAGTACTTACTTCAATTTCATCATCTGCAAAGTCAAATCTTTAAACTAAAAAACAAAATATATGTACGCATAAGCTCACCATCATCAGTGAAATCAAAAAAATTGGGAATATTCGATACATTATTAATTTTCGTTTCAAAGTTAAATGATTTACAATTTTTGGCTTAAAAACTGTAGTGTTTCTAAAACTCTGCTGGTTATATTCTCGACAGTTAATTCCGGCAATTCTGGACTTAATATCTGCAACACCTTGAGCCATTTAATTTTGATGCTTTGGGTTAGTACTGTTGCTGCAATTGCAATATTTGCCTCAGGTTTCAACATGAAATATGGTTGAAACCTTTCTCCATTTCGTAAAATAGCAGAGTATAATTGTTGCAGCTCCTGGGATCTGATTAGTTTATTCAGCCTATTGCTCAGTGTCGTAAGAGTTGATATTAAAAATCCTGTAGTAATATTAATATAAATTTATATTTTAAAGAAGCAAAATATAAAAATACCATAATTAATGTTGCTTTCTCCGTGAAGAAAGTCCAGGGCCTTTGCAATTGGTTCCATTACCAAATTGTACATTCCCAGGTACTGTATGTGTATTGCAGAAAAATGTGGCAACTTACCGCACAGATTATTTAACTTTTCTTTCAATTTTTGACGATTTTTTTTTTTATGTTTTGACGATTTTTAATAATGTTGACGACTTTTTCAAATTTTGACAATTTTTTTAAAATTTTGACGATTTTTTTTTTTTTAATTTTGACGATGTTTTTAAATTTTGACGATTTTAAATAATTTTGACGATTTTTATTAATTTTGACGATTTTTTGAAATGTTGACGATTTTTTTGCAATTTTAACGATTATTTGTTTAATGCACAAGCAATTGCTTTCAAATCCATATAAAAGAAATTAAGAAGAATGCAGAATTATGAAGAATGCAAACAGGTTATCAATTATCAAATCGATGAACACAATAATAACAACAAAAACTTAAGAAAACAACTAACATTAAATACTGGTAGAATTTCATGTAGAAAAATGTATTTGTGACAGTATTGCCATAATTTCGCAAAATAAAAAAAATAATTATAAACAATCAAAAGTAATCTTTGAAAGTAGTCGAATTATTTTTTGATTACTTTTTATTATTTTTGATTATTTTCTCGTAATTTTTACTAATCTTGATTATTTTTGGATTATCTGTAATCGTAATCAATCCGAAAATAATCGTAATATAATCATTACTTTACCTTTCAAAAAAAAAAAAAATAATCTAATTACTAATTATTTCGATTAGTAATCATTACTTAACAGCTATGCATTAAATTAATAAAAGTTTTCATATGAAAAATATAATATTATTTATTAAAACTTCCATTCAATCAATAAAGAAGCTTCATTGAAAAACTAGTTCAATAAAAAGTATAAAGCATTTTATTAATTTTAAGAAATTTGTCGTTCAATTTCAGAAGAAAATTTTTATTAGTTTACTGAAAATGTTAATTGATTTTTGTCCACAAAATTCTCTCTGCCAAAACAAAAAAAAACCCAGATTATGTATTTAGTGTTGTTTTTATTTGGCCAATTTTTCATAAATTTGTTAATTTTTGAGCTAATAAGATCTAAAATAGAAACTAAATTTTTGTTTACAGTTTGTCCCGACGTTTCTACGATTATTTGTCGACTTCTTTTGGCGATTCGTCTGTTTGATAAAAAAAAAACATCACATTATTACAAAATTCATTAATAAATAACATTAAAACTTACAAATTTTGATATTATTACATTAAAAAATATTTTATAAATAATTTTACATATAACAAAAAACACGAATTTAACAATAAAAACACATCCAAACTTGATATCACAGATTAATTAATGGCTACTTTGTAGCTTGAATTTATGTTTTTTGTGTCCCCTTTCAAGTTCATGGTTTTACTTATTTGTTGTTGTATGTATAAGCTTTCCTTCGTGTATCTCTTCCTTTCTATTCTCTCAGTGTTTAGTATTTTTAATTTAAAAAAAAAAATCGGCTGTGTGCTGAAATTCGGTCATGTGTTGTGACAACCCTGTAGCATTATTCTGTTTTGCTATATCCATTCGATGTTCTGCCTTTCTTGTTCCTACTGCTCTCTTTTTTCTGCCCATGTATATCTGATCACATGTTTTCTCTCCTTTTCTTTTACACTTGATTTCATAAACAACATTGTTTGCTTTGTACGCGAAGCTGATATTTTCTTGGTTTATTGTTGTCCTCATATTTCTAGTATCGGTTAAACAATGGATGCATTGTACACTGTAAAATTTACTATTTTCTTTGTTTTCTGTTCTAAAATTATCATTTTTGTTTGTTATACGTTTTGTTGTTTCTTCTATTAGATTTTTAATTGAATTTTTTGGAAAACTGTTTTGTTGTAATGTGTTATAGATTTTCTTTATGTTTTTATTGTGAAACTGATCATCACCTATTTGTTCAATTCTTTCAATGAAGTTCTTTGCTGTGTTTATTATCTGATATCGAGGTTGTGTTACGTTGAAATTCGTTAATCTGCCTGATTCCTTTGATTTACCATACCAGTCGAAAATAGTCCTATCTTCTTTTCTATTTATTTTTCTTTGTAAATATGAAATTTCCTTATTTTCTTCATTTTCAATGTATTTATTTTACTTTTCTATCATTCAAGAAAACTATTCAGATTTGATTGCGACTAGGTACTCCACATTACCTTCTATGTATGAGCATTAGAGTGTCCCTTAAAGTTAAATGTTAGAAATGTTGAGACGCTACCCATTATTTTTTTGTATTTGTCTTGAAAATAACTCATGTGAAATTTTACGACCCTACGACCACGCCTTCCCTACCCGATAGGGCCTTAAAGATCGAAACATGCGTTTATATGGGAAAAAGGGATATTTTTTTAGTTTTTGCTGTTTTTTTGCTATATTGCAATAGTTTTTACTCTAGATGATAAATTAATCGAGATTAAGATAAAATTATGTATTCAAAAAGGTATAAAAATCCAAAATCGGTTAAGAACTACCCCAGTAATAAATAATGACCCAGACCACTAATGTGCCAAATACCACTTCAGCAAGAAATTCGAGCTCAAATTTCAAACGTTTTTAAAATTGATTACTGAAACATAATTTTTTTATTTAATACACTCATAATTGCAAGACATAAAGAAAGTTAAACCTTAACCTGTCCTACGGTGATGTCAAAAACGAACAAAATTTTTAGTGTATTTTTCAAATCTCCAATTTCAAATTTTAAAAAAATTTCTTCAACAAAATCGAAAAATTTAGATTTTTATTGCTTAAACTTGTTTAAAACATCTAAGAGATTAAAAATAGAAAAACTTAAAATTATCCCCCTGTACACTTGGGTAGGGCAACGATTTAAATTTTACGGATTTCGAGGAAATTGTGTTTTTTAGTAATAAAAAGGCTTATTTGTTGCCATAAAATATTTGAAATCAAAAATTAGCTACTTTTGTAACTTTTGTAGTTTTATTTTATTAGCATTACTCAAAGTTAAAAATAAAAATATTTCGAACATTATTAACCCATGTGGACCTGCGACCGCAAGTGACCCCAGACTTATTTATTTCAATTTTCAAAAAACGTTAAAGATTTTCTTACTACTTTTGAATTTTAAGAAACGTGATGTAAAAGATAATAACAGAATACTTTTAGATTATGTGCCAAAAATTTTGGACATATTGAACAACGTTAACCCGTACCGTGCCGCATTCAGATCCAAGGAGATACTGTGCGTTTTTATATATATTTGAACAAAAAGTATTTGAATTCTTTTTTTACAAACCTGGCTAAAAGCATTCGATAAATCCATAAAAATATAGTCTGTACTAAATTAAGATGACTTTAAATAACACATGTGTAATGTTCCGCTTCTACGACCACGCTTTCCCTAAGCGACGGGGCCTTAAAGTGCGAAATATGTGTTTTTTCCATGATCGTACTGTTTTTCGACTTGAAAATTTTTGTTTCGTTTGTTTATAAAATATTATTATGCTAGCATATTAGGTAGCAGTTTATTTTTTCATTAAAGTAGGTCCACATGGGTTAATAATGTTCAAAATATTTTTATTTTTAACTTTGAGTAATGCTAATAAAATAAAACTACAAAAGTTACAAAAGTAACTAATTTTTGATTTAAAATATTTTATGGCAACAAATAATAACGGGGGGATATTTTTAAATTTTTTTATTTTTAATCTCTTAGATGTTTTAAACAAGTTTAAGCAATAAAAATCTAAATTTTTTCGATTTTGTTGAAGAAATTTTTTTTAAAATTTGAAATTGAGATTTGAAAAACACCCTTAAAAATTTTGTTCGTCTTTGACATCACCGTAGGACAGGTTAACGCCATCCAAAACAAAAAACTTCTTTTATGTCTCACAATTACAAGTGTATTAAATAAAAAAATTATGTTTTAGTAATCAATTTTAAAAACGTTTAAAATTTAAGTTCGAATTTCTTGCTGAAGTGGTATTTGGCATTTAGGGGTCTGGGGCATTATTTATTACTGGGGTAGTTCTTAACCGATTTTGGATTTTTATACCTTTTTGAATATATAATTTTATCTTAATCTCGATTAATTTATCATCTAGAGTAAAAACTATTGAAATATTGCAAAAAAACAGCAAAAACTAAAAAAATATCCTTTTTTCCCATATAAACGCATGTTTCGATCTTTAAGGCCCTATCGGGTAGGGAAGGCGTGGTCGTAGGGTCGTAAAATTTCACATAAGTGATTTTCTAGACAAATACAAAACAATTAGAAGGTAGCGTCTCAACATTTCTAACATTTAAACTTGTAGAACACCTTAAGGGACACTCTAATGAGCATGTGCATTTATTTTGGACACATAAAGTTTTTAGTATAACTTTTTTTACTGAGTACATAATGCATGTTTGTTATTAATGCAGTTAGATAACAAATCAACTTATATTTTAATATCGATTTTGCTATTTTATCGTTAATATTCTGGCGAAAAACTAGAAACTAAAATAGGAATTCCACATTACCGGAATTTACTCTAATGTTTTTGTGTGCTCTTTTTAGTCTACAAATATTTAGTGAAAGATTTTGCTAATTTTAAATTGTTATTTTCAATTAACTAAAGCTCAACTCGAATTTAACTTAAAAATTTACAATGTTTTTTTTTTAGATAAATGTTCTTATTTCAAAAATATACATTTATGTTTGTTTACAACATTTTCTTAAAATTAATGAAATTGAACCTACGACAATGACAAAAGTCGTCTGTCGGAGGTTTGAATTGATTGAAATTTTACAATTTTTATAAAAATCATTTGTTAAAGTATTTAAATTTAATAAAAAAAAGAAAAAACTAAGCAAATTCATTTATTATAGCCTTGCGATATAATAGGGCGTTTTTAATATTATTAACTAATTTATCCCAAGTTTCACCATTTACACCATTTAATATATTAATTATTTCGTTTTTCTGATAAAATTACTTTTCCAAAAAATCTTATTCGATATTCTCTTAGAATAGGGCATTTTCCTAGGAAGTGTTGGATATCTTCAGGCTCGTTCATATTACATAATGTACATATACTTTAGATATTGTTGCAGCTGGTATTTAGAGCTATAAGACCACATCTTGCCTTGAAAATCCACATTATTTTACTACGATCGTATGTGTTATTAAAGTAAGAATGTTCCGTATTATGATCTAAATATTTGTTCAATCTGGCATCGCTTTGCAAGCACCTCATCCACATTTTCTGACGGTTTCCGTCTGTGATTTGACTCCAAAGGTTTGCAAAATTGTTTGACCAACTTACTGCGTTTAAGGTTGAAAGATTCCATTCCAAACCATAGTTTGTTCCTAGGTTATTTAGGCTTTCTGCCCAGAAAACATTACTTTCAAGCACTTTAATGATAATTGGTTGGATAGTCTATTTGCTGGGTAATCAAACAGCGTTCTGTATACATATCGAAGATGGAGCTCAAGGGTGTACAAATGTCCATTTAATATCCCTGTTTCGAGCATTACTGTGTATGTGGGGGTAAAGTCCGGTAATTTAAATATTTTCTTAACAAAGAACAGTTGTAATTTAACAACTTCGTCAAAAAGAGAGTATCCTCATATTTGAGCCGCATAACTTTGGACTGCTCTGCAAATGGCATGAAACATTTTCTATTTCAAATTTACAATTAACAGTTTTCGTTTTGCTCCCTGCAAAAACATGGTAATGACTACTTACTATTTCATACATTTATTTGTAATGAGTACTTATTACCTTTTACATTACTTTAAATAACAAAATAACAGGTTACCGATAATAAACCTATAATGTTTTTCTCCCTTACAAAAAATAATTGGTGATACAACAATTTTCTGAAAATCTATTTTTAGACTAATTATAATTCGTATTTATGTATGCTAAAGGGCAAAGTGTTAGTTTTGGTATATATTGAGCAAATTTACATAGAAGACAAATTCACTTGTGTTTGAAACTATGATAAATAATATGCGTCGGTGGCTCAGGGTATACAACAGTCGCCAGTTAACCAGACGACCCGGGATCGATTCCCGGCATACCACGTTTTAAAAAAAACTTAATAACATATTTTTTAAATTCCTAATTTTTTTCAAAATCTATTTTTAGATCCATTATTTTGTTCTTGCTGATAATGGCTTATTATTCTTACCCTTGTATACATATATGTAACCCATTATAATTCATATCTACGTAAGGGGCGCCAGTAATGCATAACTCAATACTTTTGGGACATTTCATATAAAACAAGTTAGAATTATAATATAAAGGGTAATACGTCCAAATCATCGAGTTTATATTACTGCACTCGTTATTTGGTAAGGTGCGTTTTTGCTGGGCTGTTCTCTTTTTTGTTAATATTTCGCAAAAAAAAATCTCCTAATTTGAACATGTTTATTTTTATGAGTGTAGGATTATGATGTCTTTTTTACTTTTAAGTCGTCCTATTTGTCTTCCTTGTTCTTTTTAGCCTTAAAGCTATTAATAAATGTCAATAGATTACAAGTTTGTAAATATTTTAAAATGTTTATTTTATAAATAATATATAAGACAACTTAAGAAATGCTGAAAAACACATCATTTATATGGCTTAACATCAAGAGGTACTTTACGTTGCACAGTGGTTCCAAACACAAAAAAAAAATTTAATAATTATGGATCTTTTAAGCTACTAGTACAATGGATCTCCTTATTTACTAGTTAAATCGGAAAAAAGTGTTCACATGAATTTAAGAGGGGAATTTACCTTTACGAAAATTATTTTTGTACCACACAGGGTGTGCTACAGGTTATCAAACTTGACCATTTCGGGAATATAGCTGTGACAAATATAAACCGATATGGTTGATTTTAGAATTTTTAAATTTTCCTCTTTTCCAAATGGACACGTTTTGCAAAACTTTAATTACACATTAATTTCACTAAATTTCGTAAGTTAAAAAAAAGTTGAAGAGTTTAACTGTCATAAATATAAAACCAATGAAAAATAAATAATATTTAACAAAAAGCAATTCATATATTTTTTACCTTACTACTTAAAAGATATAACAAAATCAATTAGAGTTTCATAACTATTAATACACTTAACTTGACACACAGAAAAAATTATCAACCTAAAATATCTAATTAAAGATTTGATTTGAATTTAATTTGTTTCTAAAGAAATATTTAATTGAATCAGTTAATATTTTAATTGACTTTTAAATATATAAATACATATTTTATTTTAGACGCAATTATCATATTATTTTTTCATACACTGTATGCATAAATAGAAAATTTTCAGTATAAAATACCAAATACATTTGAAGTTAACAAACAAAACAAGCAAACACAAATAGATTGCAAAAAACACACATACCAACATATAGATCACACACTTTTTTTGTGAGTATCATTTTTTTTTTGTAGAAGTTATTTATAACTTTTTTTCCTTCTTAATTTTAATAAAAGGTTTAATTGATAGTATCTATGCCGTGATAGGTGCAAAATCAATTAAAATATTAATTGATTCAATAAGTTTTTTAATTGAAACCCATTGTTAGTTTTTTCTGTGTATATCAAAATTTATAAAAATTTAAGAAAAATATTTTGAAGCAGCAGTTTTAATAACGCGTGAGGCCTCCTTTTTCAATCAACTCTAAATCCGATCAGACTTACGGTCTACCAGACTAATTCGAAGTTCTTCCGTTACAGATGTCCACTCATCAATAACTGCTTCGTTTAGATCAGTGATGTGCTTCCTCTCAATTTCCAACCACACGGGGTTACAGAAGAAAATGCTGCTTACGCTGCGTCAACACACGTACACTATAAACATCTTCGTATGGCTTTCGATGTGCATATTCGGCTTTTGCTTTGTTCTCACTGAGTTGAAAGAAAACAAATCAATTGTAGTTGAACCATTGTTGAAGCAACACCACGCTGCGGAACACAAATAAAAATACACGTAGAAATATGTTTGATGATGAATGGGAAAATACTTTTTTTTTTTTATAGAGAATATGGATGACGATGCACAATGCTTAATTTGTAATAAAATTATAAGTGAAAAATCTTTGTTTTATATAAAAAGTCATTACGACTCTTGTCATGGTAGTATTAATAAACTTAATAATGGTGATCGAACACTATTATTATTAGAATTAAAAGCAAAGTTTTTTTTAACATTTATGGTTGATGAAACTAACCAGGATAACGGCGTTCTATTAATAAATAAAGATGTTTCTTTGCCTTATAAAAAGGCATCATATGTAGTTGCTTTGTCTTTGGCAAGCAGTGTCGTCCATTTACAGATGGCATATTTTTTAAAAATTATCGTTGGATGTTCTCTCTTGCGAATTAAAGAATATAGAGGAGAAATCGATTTTGATGAGATAGTTGAACGGTTTGACAATTAAAAAACTTAGTTTTTTTTATTTAAAAACCCTAAACAAACACCAGTGAAATATTCTTATTTTAAATAAAAATATTAATTGACCCAGCAATATCTTTACTTATAGAAATAAGTCTGTAGAAAAAGCATAAAAAGTAACTAAAAATTAGTTAAAAATGACCCCCGCAGAAAAAACCAGTTGAATTAACAGATTTTTTAACTAAATATTTGTAGACTTAAAATAGCAAAAATAAACCTGATGAATAACCAATAATTGAAAGTAACAAAAACACCTGCTAACATTAGCAAAAATAATTACTAAATATCTGTACCCAAATAAAATCATAAACATTTCGAAAATTTTAAGTTTTTTTTAATGCAATTAAAAATTTTCCGTTATTAAATCAGAAATTTACAATTATTTAGCAAAAATTTCAGTTGGTTTAACAATTTAACCTGTTATTTGCATTTTACAAAATTCGGGCTAAATTTAGCAAAAAAAAAATGTTAACACAACAGTTTTTGTTTGATATTTTAAGTCTGCAAATATTTAGTTAAAAAATCTCTTAATTCAACTGGTTTTTTCTGCAGAGTCACTTTTATCTAATTTTTAGTACCTTTTTTTTGCTATTTCTACAGACTTATTTCTAGGAGTGTACCAAAATTATATTTGAAATTAATTCTTGTACAGTCATAGAAATGAAAGCTATACTCATAGAAATAAGTCTGTAGAAATAGCAAAAAAAAGTTACTAAAAATTAGTTAAAAATGCCCTGCTAAATTTAGCCCGAATTTTGTAAAATTTCTATGAGTGCATTTGTACAGCTTTATTTCTATGAGTGTAGCTTTCTTTCTATGCAAAAAATCTTTTTTTTTAAATTGTAACAAAATTGTTTTCACTTGAGTACACACACTAATATGATACAACGCTAAACTGTTTCTGAGCCATGGTGGTTCCCAGGAGCCCTTGTCCGCTTAAGCCGAAATAGAAAAAAATGTATATTTTTTAGTTTCAAAGGGGTTCATATATTAAAAAATATATTTTTATGAAATTCACTTTTTTCAAAAAAAATCTTTTTTCTGCAATTGAAATTTATTATCAGTGTACCGTACAATAAACTTCGTTTTTTCGCTGCTACACACACAAGTATAAATGCAATAGTGTGCGTAAAGAACATCACTGGTTTAGATGAAAAACGCTTTCGCATCGTAAACTCGACGGGCTAATACTTCCTCAAATATACTCAGTGGAGGTTTGCTCCGGATAACATGCGGGCCATTTCAATACTCTTAATTCATTTTGATGATTGCCATTCCATCATCTGATGACTTACATGTGCTGATGCATTGTCTTTTTGGAAAATGAATTCTTCTTCGTTGCTATTTTTAACAAATAACACCACTTTTCTTCTAATACAGAAATGAGATAAGAAGAATTTTTTCTGGTGCTTGAAAATGCCAAATCAACCATACCATCAAAACAAAAATCATCCCAAAGCCTTGCGTAGCAATTAAAACCATCCGGACCATCAAGATTGAACTTTTTCTCATAAAAAAATCAGTTTTAAAAGTCTTATCAACAACGGCGATTATTGACTTACCTTTTGGTTTGTAAATTCCGTTAAGCGAATTCAAGTCAAGCAGGCTTTGTTGTGGGGTCTGGCACATACATCAGCTTTTAGAGAGCGATTCTCTGGGAATCATTTAAGAGCCTTCTTATGGTTGATTTAGACACATTTACGTTACAATCATCTATTTTCTGATTGAGACTCTTCGTTTTGTTGTTGGCAAAGTTGATTATTTTACGCCGATCCCAATCTTACAGCTCTTCTTTCTGACCGCCTGTTTTATTTTTACCATAACCACTCTGATTAATTGCAAAATCTGTGACAACCACGTGTGAATTTTTCTACTAATATCCCGAAAACTTAAGCCGCTTTTTAAATAAGCTAAAATTTGCCATATTTTAAAATGACTTAAGGTACACATTATTTTTATGCAACTTTTGCTATTGTGCAAAATATTACCAGTCATATTGGAAAAAACAAAAAAGTTTTGATTCTTTTTGCGCAACGACGAAATGTAAAAAATATTTTATAGTGTATTGGTCACCTTGTGCAATTTGTTTGTTTTTCCCTCCAGAATAGATCAAATGAGTGGTGCCCCATTTTGTGCAAAAGTATTGGACATCTTATTGCACTGTTTAGGGCGAAATTACAATAATACTGGCAATGATATTTGCAATAATATTGCAAAGTGTATGGGTACGCTTAGGCATTTTCTTGCAAATTGATGAAAATTGCATAAAAAACAAAATTAATTCATTAATTTTTCTATATTTGCTATTCTTCTTTGGTTATCGGGTTTTGCAGTTATAGTTGTAAAGTATTAACAAAATATTATTACACAATTTATCTCTTAAATCAATTAAGTAATCTCTTAAATTTTACACAATAATAGATCAGTTATCACACTCTTAAAAACAGTTATAAGTTTTAAAAAATGTTTGTAATATGAGACAAATATTGTTGGTTATTTAATTCAGTAGAGTGGAATTTCCGTGTATTTCCAGATATTCGAGTAAAACACGTGTGGTTATAATTAAATCTATCAATTTTATTATGTAATTAATTTAAGTGAAGAGCAGAAGGCTCTTGATCAAAGGAAAAATGAAAAAGGAATGAAGAACTACTGTAATACTTTAAGCTAGTGTTTTTGACAATTAAAAACATAGAAAATATTACAGGGTTGTATGCATTTGGAATGAATGCAGAGTTGTATATTGTCAACAATCTCCCCCTCAAGACAAATGCAAAAAAAAAATCAAAATTCAAAAATTATTTAAATTCATTATAATTACATTTTAATCTTTAAAAGATTGCAACCATACATATGCTTTTGCTTTGATAACACCTTTGTTAATATATCCGCAGCATTATCGTCAGAGGGTACATATTTAATATCGATATCCTTCCCATCGTACTTTTCTCTTATGTAGTGAAAACGTATGTCTATGTGTTTACTCTTCTTCTGCACTGTTTGATTTTTCACCATGAACGCAGCACCTTGATTGTCACATAGAATAGGAGTGGGATACTTAATATAATTTTCAAAGCCCATCTCAAATAGAAGACCACGATGGAATACCACTTCTTTTGTACCCTGGCATAAAGCGATGTATTCGGCTTCCATCGTGCTTAAAGCCACCACAGGTTGTTTACGAGACTCCCATGCAATAGGACCACCTGCCATAAACACAACATGACCAGAATATGATTTTCTATCATTCGAGTCGCAACCCCAGTCTGAATCTGTGAAACATTCAAAATTTTGAAAATTAGCAGAAAAAGTAATTTTACCTATTGGATTCTTTTTTATATATCTTAGTACGTATTTAGCTGCTTGAAAATGTTCTTTGTGGGGATGAGAATTAAATTGGGACAATCTCGACACCACATGAATCAGGTCTGGTCTTGTTATAACGGCCAGATACATTAAAGCACCAATCAAACTTTGATAATTTTTGATATCAAGATCCTCGCATGTATCTTCGCATTTCATCAAAACCGTTCCACTTGGCCATGGAGTAGCCGCTGGTTTACATTCAGCCATACCCCATCGTTCGAGAATTTCTGCAGCATATTTTCCTTGATGAATCGTTATATCACCTCTTAAACCTTCACGATCGATTTCCATTCCCAAATAGAATGATATTGGGCCACGGTTGATGGCTTCTACATATTTATTCAAATTTTCTATAATTTTATTCATATTTTCTTCACTCGAACACGCCAACAACATGTCATCAACATATATAGCAATAAGGTTTATTTCACCACCGTCTCGTT